>CM059213.1:36258723-36361223 GCA_030347435.1 Clarias fuscus
TAATCCAAGATGTGCAGCGCTGCCTCCAGAGCCTCTCGAACGTTGGGGGCCTTTTCCAAAGGTTTTCTGCGCATCCAGGTAAGAAGACCAGTTACCCTGTCTAAAATGAACCGCCTCTGAAGGCGCTACACTGCAGGCCTGATCAGAATCTAACCGAGCAAGTTCTAGGTAGGGCGCACATCGTGTGGACGAGGTGGCCGAGAGGTTAAGGCGATGGACTGCTAATCCATTGTGCTCTGTATTTACATGCTGGTTGGATGCAGCTTCGCTAAGGCTCTTGCCTCACTGGAGGCCTGTCAAAGCACTTTACAACCCAGATGACAGTAGCAAGGATCCTTCATCCTTACCTCTTTCTTCTCCACAGACTGGGATGGAAGTTGGTATGTGCAAGCTATGTGAACAAGAGGTTCTGCAGATCCAACGTGCACAGCTCGAGTGGCTATGGATCCCGTTGCTCTTGAAAAGACTTTGCATAACCAGTTTTACTAAAGGAAAAAGAAATGCCGCAGACATTATTGTCCAATCCAACCGCTGCCAGAAAGGTCTCCTTCCGCAAACACTAATGGTCGGAAAGTTGACCGCAGTGTACTAAACATGGAGCAGTGTTTCTCAACCCTGGTTCTGAAGCAGCCCCTGTCCTGCACATGTTACTGTTTTCCCTGCTTTAGCACAACCACTTTAATGCAGAAAAGGATATTACTTAGCTATTCCATTGAAACGGATGTGCCGGGAGCGGAGAACACACGAAGACGTGCAGGGCTGAGAGTGCCTCAGGACTCTGGTTTAAAGCCACTGGTAAAGACAATTAACAGCCTTTGAACACAGTTTAGCATGGTTCTATATTCAGCTGGAAATCATTACATGTCTCCAGCTGAGCTGGTTGAGCTGAAAACACGCTCGGCTCAATACAGTCCTTTTGTTCAGCTAACATCAGCCACTTCTCTGTCTGGAGGAATGCCTCAGGCACCCTATTACCACGAAGGGTTAAGGCGAGTGGCCCTTTCGTGGTAGCGTGGCCGAGTGGTCTAAGGCGCTGGATTTAGGCTCCAGCATCAGTGGAGGCATGGGTTCAAATCCCACCGCTGCCAAGCTGCCTTTTAAAGGCACAAGCCATTTTCAGGAGCTTTGCAAGGGTTCATGCTGAACCGTTGAGAGCCCATTTAGGACAGTAATCCAAGATGTGCAGCGCTGCCTCCAGAGCCTCTCGAACGTTGGGGGCCTTTTCCAAAGGTTTTCTGCGCATCCAGGTAAGAAGACCAGTTACCCTGTCTAAAATGAACCGCCTCTGAAGCCGCTACACTGCATGCCTGATCAGAATCTAACCGAGCAAGTTCTAGGTTGTCTGAGTAGGGCGCACACCGTGTGGACGAGGTGGCCGAGAGTTTAAGGCGATGGACTGCTAATCCACTGTGCGCTGCAAGCTTGGGTTCGAATCCCACCTTCGTCGCTTGTCTGTTGTTTAGCCCCATCTTTGCATGAACTTCGGTCTTGCATGCAGACTGGGCCACAACCCACAAGGCAAACATTTCCTACAGGTCCGTGAAACCGACTAGACTGGGTGACTAGACTGGTGAGAATTGTGAAGACCTAGGGTTGCAACCCGGCTCTGTATTTACATGCTGGTTGGATGCAGCTTCGCTAAGGCTCTTGCCTCACTGGAGGCCTGTCAAAGCACTTTACAACCCAGATGACAGTAGCAAGGAACCTTCATCCTTACCTCTTTCTTCTCCACAGACTGGGATGGAAGTTGGTATGTGCAAGCTATGTGAACAAGAGGTTCTGCAGATCCAACGTGCACAGCTCGAGTGGCTATGGATCCCGTTGCTCTTGAAAAGACTTTGCATAACCAGTTTTACTAAAGGAAAAAGAAATGCCGCAGACATTATTGTCCAATCCAACCGCTGCCAGAAAGGTCTCCTTCCGCAAACACTAATGGTCGGAAAGTTGACCGCAGTGTACTAAACATGGAGCAGTGTTTCTCAACCCTGGTTCTGAAGCAGCCCCTGTCCTGCACATGTTACTGTTTTCCCTGCTTTAGCACAACCACTTTAATGCAGAAAAGGATATTACTTAGCTATTCCATTGAAACGGATGTGCCGGGAGCGGAGAACACACGAAGACGTGCAGGGCTGAGAGTGCCTCAGGACTCTGGTTTAAAGCCACTGGTAAAGACAATTAACAGCCTTTGAACACAGTTTAGCATGGTTCTATGTTCAGCTGGAAATCATTACATGTCTCCAGCTGAGCTGGTTGAGCTGAAAACACGCTCGGCTCAATACAGTCCTTTTGTTCAGCTAACATCAGCCACTTCTCTGTCTGGAGGAATGCCTCAGGCACCCTATTACCACGAAGGGTTAAGGCGAGTGGCACTTTTGTGGTAGCGTGGCCGAGTGGTCTAAGGCGCTGGATTTAGGCTCCAGTCTCAGTGGAGGCGTGGGTTCAAATCCCACCGCTGCCAGGCTGCCTTTTAAAGGCACAAGCCATTTTCAGGAGCTTTGCAAGGGTTCATGCTGAACCGTTGAGAGCCCATTTAGGACAGTAATCCAAGATGTGCAGCGCTGCCTCCAGAGCCTCTCGAACGTTGGGGGCCTTTTCCAAAGGGTTTCTGCGCATCTAGGTAAGAAGACCAGTTACCCTGTCTAAAATGAACCGCCTCTGAAGCAGCTACACTGCAGGCCTGATCAGAATCTAACCGAGCAAGTTCTAGGTTGTCTGAGTAGGGCGCACACCGTGTGGACGAGGTGGCCGAGAGGTTAAGGCGATGGACTGCTAATCCATTGTGCTCTGCACGCGTGGGTTCGAATCCCACCTTTGTTGCTTGTCTGTTGTTTAGCCCCATCTTTGCATGAACTTCGGTCTTGCTTGCAGACTGGGCCACAACCCACAAGGCAAACATTTCCTACAGGTCCGTGAAACCGACTAGACTGGGGTGAGGAACGTGAAGACCTAGGGTTTCAACCCGGCTCTGTATTTACATGCTGGTTGGATGCAGCTTCGCTAAGGCTCTTGCCTCACTGGAGGCCTGTCAAAGCACTTTACAACCCAGATGACAGTAGCAAGGAACCTTCATCCTTACCTCTTTCTTCTCCACAGACTGGGATGGAAATTGGTATGTGGTATGCTTTAGCACAACCACTTTAATGCAGAAAAGGATATTACTTAGCTGTTCCATTGAAACGGATGTGCTGAACCGTTGAGAGCCCATTTAGGACAGTAATCCAAGATGTGCAGCGCTGCCTCCAGAGCCTCTCGAACGTTGGGGGCCTTTTCCAAAGGTTTTCTGCACATCCAGGTAAGAAGACCAGTTACCCTGTCTAAAATGAACCGCCTCTGAAGGCGCTACACTGCAGGCCTGATCAGAATCTAACCGAGCAAGTTCTAGGTAGGGCGCACACCGTGTGGACGAGGTGGCCGAGAGGTTAAGGCGATGGACTGCTAATCCACTGTGCTCTGCACGCGTGGGTTCGAATCCCACCTTCGTCGCTTGTCTGTTGTTTAGCCCCATCTTTGCATGAACTTCGGTCTTGCTTGCAGACTGGGCCACAACCCACAAGGCTACAGGATTTCCTACAGGTCCGTGAAACCGACTAGACTAGGGTGAGAAACGTGAAGACCTAGGGTTGCAACCCGGCTCTGTATTTACATGCTGGTTGGATGCAGCTTCGCTAAGGCTCTTGCCTCACGGAGGCCTGTCAAAGCACTTTACAACCCAGATGACAGTAGCAAGGATCCTTCATCCTTACCTCTTTCTTCTCCACAGACTGGGATGGAAGTTGGTATGTGCAAGCTATGTGAACAAGAGGTTCTGCAGATCCAACGTGCACAGCTCGAGTGGCTATGGATCCCGTTGCTCTTGAAAAGACTTTGCATAACCAGTTTTACTAAAGGAAAAAGAAATGCCGCAGACATTATTGTCCAATCCAACCGCTGCCAGAAAGGTCTCCTTCCGCAAACACTAATGGTCGGAAAGTTGACCGCAGTGTACTAAACATGGAGCAGTGTTTCTCAACCCTGGTTCTGAAGCAGCCCCTGTCCTGCACATGTTACTGTTTTCCCTGCTTTAGCACAACCACTTTAATGCAGAAAAGGATATTACTTAGCTATTCCATTGAAACGGATGTGCCGGGAGCGGAGAACACACGAAGACGTGCAGGGCTGAGAGTGCCTCAGGACTCTGGTTTAAAGCCACTGGTAAAGACAATTAACAGCCGTTGAACACAGTTTAGCATGGTTCTATGTTCAGCTGGAAATCATTACATGTCTCCAGCTGAGCTGGTTGAGCTGAAAACACGCTCGGCTCAATACAGTCCTTTTGTTCAGCTAACATCGGCCGAGTGGTCTAAGGCGCTGGATTTAGGCTCCAGTCTCAGTGGAGGCGTGGGTTCAAATCCCACTGCTGCCAAGCTGCCTTTTAATGGCACAAGCCATTTTCAGGAGCTTTGCAAGGGTTCATGCTGAACCGTTGAGAGCCCATTTAGGACAGTAATCCAAGATGTGCAGCGCTGCCTCCAGAGCCTCTCGAACGTTGGGGGCCTTTTCCAAAGGTTTTCTGCGCATCCAGGTAAGAAGACCAGTTACCCTGTCTAAAATTAACCGCCTCTGAAGCCGCTACACTCCAGGCCTGATCAGAATCTAACCGAGCAAGTTCTAGGTTGTCTGAGTAGGGCGCACACTGTGTGGACGAGGTGGCCGAGAGGTTAAGACTGCTAATCCATTGTGCTCTGCACGCGTCGGTTTGAATCCCACCTTTGTTGCTTGTCTGTTGTTTAGCCCCATCTTTGCATGAACTTCGGTCTTGCTTGCAGACTGGGCCACAACCCACAAGGCAAACATTTCCTACAGGTCTGTGAAAGCGACTAGACTGGGGTGAGAAACGTGAAGACCTAGGGTTGCAACCCGGCTCTGTATTTACATGCTGGTTGGATGCAGCTTCGCTAAGGCTCTTGCCTCACTGGAGGCCTGTCCAAGCACTTTACAACCCAGATGACAGTAGCAAGGAACCTTCATCCTTACCTCTTTCTTCTCCACAGACTGGGATGGAAGTTGGTATGTGCAAGCTATGTGAACAAGAGGTTCTGCAGATCCAACGTGCACAGCTCGAGTGGCTATGGATCCCGTTGCTCTTGAAAAGACTTTGCATAACCAGTTTTACTAAAGGAAAAAGAAATGCCGCAGACATTATTGTCCAATCCAACCGCTGCCAGAAAGGTCTCCTTCCGCAAACACTAATGGTCGGAAAGTTGACCGCAGTGTACTAAACATGGAGCAGTGTTTCTCAACCCTGGTTCTGAAGCAGCCCCTGTCCTGCACATGTTACTGTTTTCCCTGCTTTAGCACAACCATTTTAATGCAGAAAAGGATATTACTTAGCTATTCCATTGAAACGGATGTGCCGGGAGCGGAGAACACACGAAGACGTGCAGGGCTGAGAGTGCCTCAGGACTCTGGTTTAAAGCCACTGGTAATTAACAATTAACAGCCTTTGAACACAGTTTAGCATGGTTCTATGTTCAGCTGGAAATCATTACATGTCTCCAGCTGAGCTGGTTGAGCTGAAAACACGCTCGGCTCAATACAGTCCTTTTGTTCAGCTAACATCAGCCACTTCTCTGTCTGGAGGAATGCCTCAGGCACCCTATTACCACGAAGGGTTAAGGCGAGTGGCCCTTTTGTGGTAGCGTGGCCGAGTGGTCTAAGGCGCTGGATTTAGGCTCCAGTCTCAGTGGAGGCGTGGGTTCAAATCCCACCGCTGCCAAGCTGCCTTTTAAAGGCACAAGCCATTTTCAGGAGCTTTGCAAGGGTTCATGCTGAACCGTTGAGAGCCCATTTAGGACAGTAATCCAAGATGTGCAGCGCTGCCTCCAGAGCCTCTCGAACGTTTGGGGGCCTTTTCCAAAGGTTTTCTGCGCATCCAGGTAAGAAGACCAGTTACCCTGTCTAAAATGAACCGCCTCTGAAGCCGCTACACTGCAGGCCTGATCAGAATCTAACCGAGCAAGTTCTAGGTTGTCTGAGTAGGGCGCACACCGTGTGGACGAGGTGGCCGAGAGGTTAAGGCGATGGCCTGCTAATCCACTGTGCTCTGCACGCTTGGGTTCGAATCCCACCTTTGTTGCTTGTCTGTTGTTTAGCCCCATCTTTGCATGAACTTCGGTCTTGCTTGCAGACTGGGCCACAACCCACAAGGCAAACATTTCCTACAGGTCCGTGAAACAGACTAGACTGGGTGACTAGACTGGTGAGAATTGTGAAGACCTAGGGTTGCAACCCGGCTCTGTATTTACATGCTGGTTGGATGCAGCTTCGCTAAGGCTCTTGCCTCACTGGAGGCCTGTCAAAGCACTTTACAACCCAGATGACAGTAGCAAGGAACCTTCATCCTTACCTCTTTCTTCTCCACAGACTGGGATGGAAGTTGGTATGTGCAAGCTATGCGAACAAGAGGTTCTGCAGATCCAACGTGCACAGCTCGAGTGGCTATGGATCCCGTTGCTCTTGAAAAGACTTTGCATAACCAGTTTTACTAAAGGAAAAAGAAATGCCGCAGACATTATTGTCCAATCCAACCGCTGCCAGAAAGGTCTCCTTCCGCAAACACTAATGGTCGGAAAGTTGACCGCAGTGTACTAAACATGGAGCAGTGTTTCTCAACCCTGGTTCTGAAGCAGCCCCTGTCCTGCACATGTTACTGTTTTCCCTTCTTTAGCACAACCACTTTAATGCAGAAAAGGATATTACTTAGCTGTTCCATTGAAACGGATGTGCCGGGAGCAGAGAACACCCGAAGACGTGCAGGGCTGAGAATGCCTCAGGACTCTGGTTTAAAGCCACTGGTAAAGACAATTAACAGCCGTTGAACACAGTTTAGCATGGTTCTATGTTCAGCTGGAAATCATTACATGTCTCCAGCTGACCTGGTTGAGCTGAAAACACGCTCGGCTCAATACAGTCCTTTTGTTCAGCTAACATCAGCCACTTCTCTGTCTGGAGGAATGCCTCAGGCACCCTATTACCACGAAGGGTTAAGGCGAGTGGCACTTTCGTGATAGCGTTCATGTTGAACCGTTGAGAGCCCATTTAGGACAGTAATCCAAGATTCTAGGTTGTCTGAGTAGGGCGCACACCGTGTGGACGAGGTGGCCGAGAGGTTAAGGCGATGGACTGCTAATCCATTGTGCTCTACACGCGTGGGTTTGCATCCCACCTTCGTCGCTTGTCTGTTGTTTAGCCCCATCTTTGCATGAACTTCGGTCTTGCTTGCAGACTGGGCCACAACCCACAAGGCAAACATTTCCTACAGGTCCATGAGACTGACTAGACTGGGGTGAGAAATGTGAAGACCTAGGGTTGCAACCTGGCTCTGTATTTACATGCTGGTTGGGTGCAGCTTCGCTAAGGCTCTTGCCTCACTGGAGGCCAGTCAAAGCACTTTACAACCCAGATGACAGTAGCAAGGAACCTTCATCCTTACCTCTTTCTTCTCCACAGACTGGGATGGAAAATGGTATGTGCAAGCTATGTGATCAAGAGGTTCTGCAGATCCAACGTGCACAGCTCGAGTGGCTATGGATCCCGTTGCTCTTGAAAAGACTTTGCATAACCAGTTTTACTAAAGGGAAAAGAAATGCCGCAGACATTATTGTCCAATCCAACCGCTGCCAGAAAGGTCTTCTTCCGCAAACACTAATGGTCGGAAAGGTGACCGCAGTGTACTAAACATGGAGCAGTGTTTCTCAACCCTGGTTCTGAAGCAGCCCCTGTCCTGCACATGTTACTGTTTTCCCTGCTTTAGCACAACCACTTTAATGCAGAAAAGGATATTACTTAGCTGTTCCATTGAAACGGATGTGCCGGGAGCGGAGAACACACGAAGACGTGCAGGGCTGAGAGTGCCTCAGGACTCTGGTTTAAAGCCACTGGTAAAGACAATTAACAGCCGTTGAACACAGTTTAGCATGGTTCTATGTTCAGCTGGAAATCATTACATGTCTCCAGCTGAGCTGGTTGAGCTGAAAACACGCTCGGCTCAATACAGTCCTTTTGTTCAGCTAACATCAGCCACTTCTCTGTCTGGAGGAATGCCTCAGGCACCCTATTACCACGAAGGGTTAAGGCGAGTGGCACTTTCGTGATAGCGTTCATGTTGAACCGTTGAGAGCCCATTTAGGACAGTAATCCAAGATTCTAGGTTGTCTGAGTAGGGCGCACACCGTGTGGACGAGGTGGCCGAGAGGTTAAGGCGATGGACTGCTAATCCATTGTGCTCTACACGCGTGGGTTTGAATCCCACCTTCGTCGCTTGTCTGTTGTTTAGCCCCATCTTTGCATGAACTTCGGTCTTGCTTGCAGACTGGGCCACAACCCACAAGGCAAACATTTCCTACAGGTCCATGAGACTGACTAGACTGGGGTGAGAATTGTGAAGACCTAGGGTTGCAACCTGGCTCTGTATTTACATGCTGGTTGGGTGCAGCTTCGCTAAGGCTCTTGCCTCACTGGAGGCCTGTCAAAGCACTTTACAACCCAGATGACAGTAGCAAGGAACCTTCATCCTTACCTCTTTCTTCTCCACAGACTGGGATGGAAGTTGGTATGTGCAAGCTATGCGAACAAGAGGTTCTGCAGATCCAACGTGCACAGCTCGAGTGGCTATGGATCCCGTTGCTCTTGAAAAGACTTTGCATAACCAGTTTTACTAAAGGAAAAAGAAATGCCGCAGACATTATTGTCCAATCCAACCGCTGCCAGAAAGGTCTCCTTCCGCAAACACTAATGGTCGGAAAGTTGACCGCAGTGTACTAAACATGGAGCAGTGTTTCTCAACCCTGGTTCTGAAGCAGCCCCTGTCCTGCACATGTTACTGTTTTCCCTTCTTTAGCACAACCACTTTAATGCAGAAAAGGATATTACTTAGCTGTTCCATTGAAACGGATGTGCCGGGAGCAGAGAACACCCGAAGACGTGCAGGGCTGAGAATGCCTCAGGACTCTGGTTTAAAGCCACTGGTAAAGACAATTAACAGCCGTTGAACACAGTTTAGCATGGTTCTATGTTCAGCTGGAAATCATTACATGTCTCCAGCTGAGCTGGTTGAGCTGAAAACACGCTCGGCTCAATACAGTCCTTTTGTTCAGCTAACATCAGCCACTTCTCTGTCTGGAGGAATGCCTCAGGCACCCTATTACCACGAAGGGTTAAGGCGAGTGGCACTTTCGTGATAGCGTTCATGTTGAACCGTTGAGAGCCCATTTAGGACAGTAATCCAAGATGTGCAGCGCTGCCTCCAGAGCCTCTCGAACGTTGGGGGCCTTTTCCAAAGATTTTCTGCACATCCAGGTAAGAAGACCAGTTACCCTGTCTAAAATGAACCGCCTCTGAAGCCGCTACACTGCAGGCCTGATCAGAATCTAACCGAGCAAGTTCTAGGTTGTCTGAGTAGGGCGCACACCGTGTGGACGAGGTGGCCGAGAGGTTAAGGCGATGGACTGCTAATCCATTGTGCTCTACACGCGTGGGTTTGAATCCCACCTTTGTCGCTTGTCTGTTGTTTAGCCCCATCTTTGCATGAACTTCGGTCTTGCTTGCAGACTGGGCCACAACCCACAAGGCAAACATATCCTTCAGGTCCATGAGACTGACTAGACTGGGGTGAGAAATGTGAAGACCTAGGGTTGCAACCTGGCTCTGTATTTACATGCTGGTTGGGTGCAGCTTCGCTAAGGCTCTTGCCTCACTGGAGGCCAGTCAAAGCACTTTACAACCCAGATGACAGTAGCAAGGAACCTTCATCTTTACCTCTTTCTTCTCCACAGACTGGGATGGAAAATGGTATGTGCAAGCTATGTGATCAAGAGGTTCTGCAGATCCAACGTGCACAGCTCGAGTGGCTATGGATCCCGTTGCTCTTGAAAAGACTTTGCATAACCAGTTTTACTAAAGGGAAAAGAAATGCCGCAGACATTATTGTCCAATCCAACCGCTGCCAGAAAGGTCTTCTTCCGCAAACACTAATGGTCGGAAAGGTGACCGCAGTGTACTAAACATGGAGCAGTGTTTCTCAACCCTGGTTCTGAAGCAGCCCCTGTCCTGCACATGTTACTGTTTTCCCTGCTTTAGCACAACCACTTTAATGCAGAAAAGGATATTACTTAGCTGTTCCATTGAAACGGATGTGCCGGGAGCGGAGAACACACGAAGACGTGCAGGGCTGAGAGTGCCTCAGGACTCTGGTTTAAAGCCACTGGTAAAGACAATTAACAGCCGTTGAACACAGTTTAGCATGGTTCTATGTTCAGCTGGAAATCATTACATGTCTCCAGCTGAGCTGGTTGAGCTGAAAACACGCTCGGCTCAATACAGTCCTTTTGTTCAGCTAACATCAGCCACTTCTTTGTCTGGAGGAATGCCTCAGGCACCCTAGTACCACGAAGGGTTAAGGCGAGTGGCACTTTTGCGGTAGTGTGGTTGAGTGGTCTAAGGTGCTGGGTTTAGGCTCCAGTCTCAGTGGAGGCGTGGGTTCAAATCCCACCGCTGCCAATCTGCCTTTTAAAGGCACAAGCCATTGTCAGAAGCTTTGCAAGGGTTCATGCTGAACCGTTGAGAGCCCATTTAGGACAGTAATCCAAGATGTGCAGTGCTGCCTCCAGAGCCTCTCGAACGTTGGGGGCCTTTTCCAAAGGTTTTCTGCGCATCCAGGTAAGAAGACCAGTTACCCTGTCTAAAATGAACCGCCTCTGAAGCCGCTACACTGCAGGCCTGATCAGAATCTAACCGAGCAAGTTCTAGGTTGTCTGAGTAGGGCGCATACCGTGTGGACGAGGTGGCCGAGAGGTTAAGGCGATGGACTGCTAATCCATTGTGCTCTGTACGCGTGGGTTTGAATCCCACCTTCATTGCTTGCCTGTTGTTTAGCCCCATCTTTGCATGAACTTCGGTCTTGCTTGCAGACTGGGCCACAACCCACCAGGCAAACATTTCCTACAGGTCCATGAGACCGACTAGACTGGGGTGAGAAACGTGAAGACCTAGCGTTGCAACCCGGCTCTGTATTTACATGCTGGTTGGATGCAGCTTTGCTAAGGCTCTTGCCTCACTGGAGGCCTGTCAAAGCACTTTACAACCCAGATGACAGTAGCAAGGAACCTTCATCCTTACCTCTTTCTTCTCCACAGACTGGGATGGAAGTTGGTATGTGCAAGCTATGTGAACAAGAGGTTCTGCAGATCCAACGTGCACAGCTTGAGTGGCTATGGATCCCGTTGCTCTTGAAAAGACTTTGCATAACCAGTTTTACTAAAGGAAAAAGAAATGCCGCAGACATTATTGTCCAATCCAACCGCTGCCAGAAAGGTCTCCTTCCGCAAACACTAATGGTCGGAAAGTTGACCGCAGTGTACTAAACATGGAGCAGTGTTTCTCAACCCTGGTTCTGAAGCAGCCCCTGTCCTGCACATGTTACTGTTTTCCCTGCTTTAGCACAACCACTTTAATGCAGAAAAGGCTATTACTTAGCTGTTCCATTGAAACGGATGTGCCGGGAGCAGAGAACACACGAAGACGTGCAGGGCTGAGAGTGCCTCAGGACTCTGGTTTAAAGCCACTGGTAAAGACAATTAACAGCCGTTGAACACAGTTTAGCATGGTTCTATGTTCAGCTGGAAATCATTACATGTCTCCAGCTGAGCTGGTTGAGCTGAAAACACGCTCGGCTCAATACAGTCCTTTTGTTCAGCTAACATCAGCCACTTCTCTGTCTGGAGGAATGCCTCAGGCACCCTATTACCACGAAGGGTTAAGGCGAGTAGCACTTTCGCGGTAGCGTGGTCGAGTGGTCTAAGGCGCTGGATTTAGGCTCCAGTCTCAGTGAAGGCGTGGGTTCAAATCCCACCGCTGCCAATCTGCCTTTTAAAGGCACAAGCCATTTTCAGGAGCTTTGCAAGGGTTCATGCTGAACCGTTGAGAGCCCATTTAGGACAGTAATCCAAGATGTGCAGCGCTGCCTCCAGAGCCTCTCGAACGTTGGGGGCCTTTTCCAAAGGTTTTCTGCGCATCCAGGTAAGAAGACCAGTTACCCTGTCTAAAATGAACCGCCTCTGAAGCCGCTACACTGCAGGCCTGATCAGAATCTAACCGAGCAAGGAGGCCTGTGAAAGCATTTTACAACCCAGACGACAGTAGCAAGGAACCTTCATCCTTACCTCTTTCTTCTCCACAGACTGGGATGGAAGTTCGTACACACATGGACAAAATTGTTGGTACCCTTCGGTCAATAAAAGACAAACTCACAATGGTCACAGAAATAACTTTAATCTGACAAAAGTAATAATAAATAAGAATTCTATGTATGTTTACAAATGAAAGTCAGACATTGCTTTTCAACCATGTTTCAACGGAATTATAAAAAAAAATGAACTCATGGAACAGGCCTGGACAAAAATGATGGTACCCCTAACGTAATGGTTTGTTGCTCAACCTTTTGAGTCAATCACTGCAATCAAACGATTCCTGTAACTGTCAATGAGACTTCTGCACCTCTCTGCAGGTATTTTGACCCACTCCTCATGAGCAAGCTGCTCCAGTTGTTTCTGGTTTGAAGGGTGCTTTTTCCAGACAGCATGTTTCAGTTCCTTCCAAAGATGCTCAATAGGATTGAGGTCAGGGCTCATAGAAGGCCACTTTAGAATAGTCCAATGTTTTCCTCTTACTGTTTTCCCTGCTCTAGCACAACCACTTCAATGCAGAAAAGCCTATTATTTAGCTGTTCAATTGAATCGGATATCCCGGGAGCGGATTACACACGAAGATGTGCAGGGCAGAGGGTGCCTCAGGACTTGGGTTAAAAGCCACTGGTAAAGACAAATAATGAGCTTTGAACACAGTTTATCATGGTTTAATGTTCAGCTGGAAATCGTTACATTTCTCAGAATCTGCCCGAGCAAGTTCTTTGTTGTCTGAGTAGCCTGTGGTCTGTATTTACATGCTGGTTGCTAAGGCTCTTGCGTCGCTGATTGAATCAGATATGTCAGGAGCGTTGAACACACGAAGATGGTCTTTGAACAAAGACCCCAATTTAGCGTGGTTCTATGGTGTCGCCTGAAAGGTCGTCTTCAGCAAACACTAAAGGTCTGACAGCTGACCACATTGTACTAAGCATGGACCAGTGGTTCTCAACCCTGGTTCTGGACATATTAGAGTTTTCCACTTTCCATTTCATGACATACAGAGGTGGAAAGTAACAATACATTTACTTGCATTACAGTGGAATCTTGGATTACGAGCATAATTAATTCCGGAAGCGGGCTCGTATTCCAAAACACACGTAAATCAAAGCAAATTTTCCCATAAGAATTAATGGAAACTCAAATTATTCATTTCACAGCCCAAAAAAATAAATACAGAAAAATAAGTTCAAATAGAAGTAAAAATAAAACAAATTTACCTGCACTTTACTTTAAAAAAAAATTAACAATAAATCCCGACAGATAAGCGTTTGTGCACGCAGATGCTGTGTATGTGTGTGTGTGGTTGGGTGTGTGTGGAATTAGCCACACACACACAATCACACACACATACACAGCGCCCCCATCTTACACAGTAAACACACCACCCCCATCTGTATCAGCCTGCAGTGTGCAAACACAACAGAAACATAGTTTTTACAGGAAAAAAAGGAAATTTTTCTAATGACACTTGACTGAGCGCATCCTAACGGAATGACTGCTGTAAGGTAAAAATAAAACAGATTAACATGTAAATTACCTTTAAAACGAATCTTGAGCAGTGTTTCTGTGTAGAGCAGTGTGTGTGTGTGTGTGTGCGTGTGTGGGAAGGCAACGGGGGGCAGGGGGGGGCAGGGAGTACACATGTGTATGTGTGTGTTTGTGTGTATAAGTGCACGGTGTCAAATGACACGCGCGAACTGCAGGCTGATACACAGAGGGAGCAAATGGACCTTTAACCTCTATAATGAGACTTTCTTTTGCTTTACACACACGCACATGGTCACAGTGTTATAGTAAACAGTACACATGTGCACAGATGTTGATTATATCAGTGAGAGACGAGCACTAAGACCCAGCAGGGGAGACGATTATCCACAATTCCGCAGCGCAAGAGAGAGAAAAACCATTGGCTCAGTTGTGATCCCGTGACACTCGCCGTTAAAAACAAGAAGCGCATGCGTGATACATGACACTCGGTACTCGTAAACCAAGCCTTTTTTCAAGTCAAAATGTATTAAAAATCTTTGCTCGTCTTGCGGAACGCTCGCAAACCATGTTACTCGCAATCCGAGGTTCCACTGTAGTTTTTAAAATCTATAATTTTACTTCTACTTAAGTATCTTTTGTTTGAAGTATTGTACTTTGCTACATTTTAAATCATACTTGTTACTGAGTAAAAAAAAATGAACGAAAATGAAAAATAATAAAAAATAATGCAACAAGATAGAGAACAAAGTGGGGAGAACAAATGCCCTAAACTCACAGAAACGATGGGGACGGACAAAACAGACCCAGATAAAAGCAAAATGCCATCAAATTCTTATGAAGCAAAACCCTGGTCATATTTAAGAGACCACTTTGATTTCAAACCTAAGAAAGGCAACAGCTTCATTATGCAAAAGTGTTGAATTACACTAGAATCCCTCATCTCACCCCCGCTGTTAAAAAAAAGTAACTCTGTAACTTTTACTCCAAGTCATTTTAATGAGCTACCTTTTACTTTTACTTTTACTTTTATACTGGTAACTTTACTTGTATTTCAGCATAATTTCACTGAAGTACTTTTATTTTAGTACAAAACTTCATTACTCTTTCCTCTAATGACATAAGTGCACGCAGCTGAAAGGTTTTAAACATTACCTACTAAGGTGAAGCAGCTAGATTGCCAATGGGAATGGACTAATAGCTTGGGCCTGTGTTGGTATTCTTCTTTTTGGGTTGTGGTTTATTAATGCTTTGCTGCTCAGGAGTCACTAGTTAGCCACGCACATCATGGTAATGATAGATTTATTTTAAATACATACAGAACATATTATTCTGCTGCTCCAAGCAAACATTAGATTTCCCATGAATAAAAATGACCAAAGAAAAGGGTTTACCGCAATATTTATGCTAAAATAGAGATTTCTGAAAATTTCAGAAATTTCTGACAAGGATTTCTGTAAAAAAGAAACCACACAGGAATGAGGGAGGCAGAGAGGGCATTTGAAAATGAATGATGTGGGTGCTGAAGTTGTTAGGCTGGACTTCCTCTGGACATTTTCCCAGATCCTCAGTATTGTAAGCTGTTGCATCATTCTTGTAACAATAATGTGCTAGATAAATACATTGAATAAGCGTAATCAAAATGTCAAGGAAAACAAAACTAAAGTAAAGTGTACACTGTAAATGGATGGGTGTCCTCAGTTTGCTTCAATTTGGAAAAAAAATGTTTATAATTTTCATTCAAATCCCAGAAGGAATGGCAGATGTCACATAATGTAGTGCAATGGATAGCATATTCTACTTTAAAATGCAGTTAAAGGTTTTAGTTTGAAATACAGTTAAAGAGGTTGAAGTCTCCCAAAATGTAAATACAGTGGAATTTCGGCCTCAAGAATTGAAATTTTGAAAGGAATTTGCATCAATATACGAAGCTCATGCCAGCTAAGGTACACTCAGGTGCTATTCAAAACTCCTACAATAATTACAATAATAGATAAGATTTACTTTGTTACTGAAAACTGAACATTTAATGCCGATGGTAGCTAGCTAACAATGGCACAGGAGAGTACTTACGCAGCTAACGTAGCTAGCCCTATTTGTAAACTTTTACAAGGAGCAATTCTACTTTTTCACTAATTAATGTTTAATGCCACCCATTAAATTAATGTTTAATGTTACACACTTAATATGTGATGCAGCATTCATTTTGAACAGTTTATGCGTTTAAATCCATCTATACTGTAGAATCAACCTAAGGTGCCTCAGAACCTGAAAGCTCCTCGTGAACCAGAAGGCGTTCCATAGTGATGATGAGTCGTTTGCAACGGAGTCGACCCCTGAACCGATTCGTAATCGGTTCTTTTAGCTTTCGCGCATGTGGCTTTCATGTCAGTCATTAAAGTAAGCTTTTTTATTCGTTTTTACTATTTGTAGTGCTTCTTACTTGTTAAACAAATTCCAGTGTAATAATGATAAAAGAAAAATGTTGTAACGACAATAAACGATAAAGTTAAAATGAATAAAAGTTAATATTGACCTACTTATTTGTCCCACTGTGGACACCGTAGACAAACTGAACGGCTGGAGTCGTTGCCTAGCAACATTGCACAACATCCTCGCAGTTCCGAGCCCAGCTCCGATACAAAATTACAGGTATTATTATTATTATTATTATTATTATTATTATTTATCTAGTTTTGTTCTCTTTTTAAACAATTTGCTTTACAAAAGAGCTCTAACATTGAGTTTTATATATATTTAGTTGCAGTACACCGCATTCAATGTATGTTTCTAGAATTATGTCTGAGTAATAATAATAATAATAATAATAATAATAATAATAATAAAAAAACATCTTTTAATTCATTCATTTATTTATGTTCACCATTTTAAATGTTAAGGTACACATAGAAGTTTTAAAAGGGAAACTTATGCATTTTTATTCATATTTTGCACTTCCCAAATGTTTCCAGAAAATAATAATAATAATAATAATAATAATAATAATTTGGTTATATGTTTTAATGCAGTTTATTGCTAATTTTAAATAATGAGGGAAACATAGAAGTTTTTTAGAAGTAACTTATGCATTTTTTATTCATATAGCACTTCTCAATAGTTTTCCAGAAAAAGTTTTTTTATTATTAATTATTTATTTATTTACTGGAAAACTTAAAAAGCTAAATAATAATAATAATTTAGCTCATACACATAAAATGTTTCGTTTTTTATTCATTATATTTGTATTTTATGTTTTTTATTTCATTTACTCATTATAACAACAAATGAAGTTTATTTTATGAAATTATTTTATAATTTATATATGTATAATATAATCTAATATAATGAGATACACATAGAAGTTTTAAAGAAGAAACTTCTGACTTTTTGTTTATATAGCACTTCTCAGAAGTTTTCCACAAAATAAATTATTATTATTATAAAGCTAAAAAAAAAAAAACTTTAAAAAAAATGATAATCACATTAACAGGTGATAAATATTCATAAATAGTCATAAATTTTATTTTCCCTCAATCATGTGACCAGAGCGATGCAGTCAATCATCAGAAGGCCTTTACGGCATGTCAGAGGCATGAACATCAACAAAGCAGTTATTACAGTTACTGTTTTAAGATACATGATAACAACTAGGGAGAGCAAATTATAAAACCTTGGATACAGCTGACTGCTGACACAAGAAATGTGGTGGAAAAAAAAAAATCATGAATGTAGATCGCTAAAACACTTGGTGAAGTAAGATGGTTAAAAAAAATCAACAGTAAAAACCAGAGTCATGTTTAAGTGTATTAAGTATATTAATATTATCACTGTTATTAAATATATTTTGTAATGATAACGATAATTTAAACAACGGTGTTAACATGTCTTCCCTCAGTGATGCTCCAAACATGTCCAGCAATAGGGAAAAAGCCGCTTGTAGTCGAGTGTTGAAATTCCTGTGCGAATGGGACCAGGGGAATAAATCCACTCGCATGCGAATGCTTCAGAAATTCCTGAATGACAACACGGGAAAAACGAGTCCTGAGCTGGAGCTGGAGTTCGCTCAAGCCTCCAGTTTGTTCCTCACTCGTATCACGGCCTGGATGAGACTCTCGTATCCTCTATAACCACGCTCACACACACACACACGCGTCCCTCTCTATCTCCTCTCACTAAAAACACATTTCCTTCACCATCACTTCTTCAGCTACATGTTCAGCACGTGTCTGCACCTTCAGCTCAGAGCTCTGGGCGTCTTCCTTTCTGCTGCCAGCAAGTAAGACTTCTTCTCTCTCTCTCTCTCCATATCTCTCACACACACACACACATACTCAGATTTTGCTTGTCTCCAGTCACCGGTACCTGATGGAGTTCCTGGAGGTGGGAGGTGTGATGACTTTGCTGGAGATTTTGAGTCAGACTCAGACCAGCGAGGAGGAGAAAGCTGAAGCTCTGAGTCTGCTCTGCATCGTCTCAAACGCTGGGCGCAAGTACAAGGAGATCATCTGTGAAAGCTACGGTACACACACACACACACACACACACACACACACACACACACACAGTAACTCTTTACAGGTAGTCCCTGAAGTACCGTTCCAAGAGTATGTTCATAAGTCGGATTTGTTTTTAAGTCTGACAAAGTGAGTCTTAAACGCCTTTGAATCGAATATACAATGTAAAGCATACCAATCCTAAAGAGATTAAATATCTGTCCCTTTTCCCCACACCAGCATGTGGCCATAAACCATAATTGCACCTAAGGAATAAGGAAATTAATCTCATGTGCAATGGACTGATTCATTAACACCGTTGAGGCAGACTCATCCCCAACACACACACACAGACACATACGCAATATACCGATCTTTAGACATTTTATACATTCACTTACACACTTGAAATATTATATATAATTGTAAACATTAGTATTTGGTGCGCTGCAGTATTTTTTTGTACAATACACGTGAGCTACTTCTGCGATTGAACCTGAAGTAGAACCGCGGTCCACTCGCACCTGCGGAAATTCATAACTCGAATGTTTGAAAGTCTGGGAGTACCTGTATTAGGCGTTTTGTTCAATATGTTGAATTTATACTGACTTGTGTGTGTGTGTGTGTGTGTGTGTGTTTAGGTGTGAAAGTAGTAGCAGAGTGTTTGGTGAGATCAGACTCAGAGGAGATGCAGCACACAGCTTCACGTTTGCTCGAGTCTCTGGCTCAGGGAAACCCCGCATACCAACGACTGGTCTACACAGAACTCATCTCCCTGCTGCCATCCTGCTCCGCTACAGTTACACAACTCACACTACACACTCTACACACTGTACAGGTGCACCTACAAAACTCCCACAAGACACTGTACAGATTTAAGGTCATTCAATCCATATATGAAATGGAAAGCAGCTCTGACTGGGCGTGTCTATAGATGGGAAAGTGGGCGTGTCCTTGAGCCCATATATAGAAATGGATGAAGGTGTTTAAGACCTGATGTCGTCTCTGTTTATCGTAACATAGTTTAATCTTTAGCTGGTCGTATAGTGATCCAGTCTGCATCATTCAACTCCGGTGCTGCGGTAACTGAAATGATCTCTGTATTTGTTCATCAGGCCATTGTAAAGACTCCTCATCCTTCCATCGTGGAGGCGGTCTTGAACTCCCTGCGATCTTTCCACCTTGAGGTGCAGAATGAAGGTGAGTCGGATTTTATTCCCCGTACATTCTGAAGTATAACACATAGACGTTTTAAGCACCTCGTACAGCTGAGGCATGTGCTTTTCCCCTCCGCCTCCCAGCTATAGAGCTGATGAAATATCTCCAGCAGACGGAGGTGAGAGACGCTCTTCTCTACGCTCTGATCGCTCTGCTCAAACCAACCAACCAGCGAGTTCAAAAACATGTGACCCTGCAGGGTATGACATCAATTGCCATATCACTGCCTTGGTTTATTAAATCAATAGTTTATGTCAAAGAGATGATGTTAGAATTACCTTGTGTTTATAATTTGGAGCGATAGTGATGCGTTGCGTTACAGGTGCTGCTCGTAGTGTGGAACAAAACAAGTTCTGGATAAAATCAATCGAGTCCTGATATAAGCTCTTTCTGCAGATATGTATTAGGATCCTGATCTTTCTCTGAATGTTCCCACAGAGCCAGCGATGGCGAAGATGAATGGCTCGTTAACGATGTTCATCCAGCAGGCAGCGGCAGCCAAAGCTCTCCGGTGAGACAGACAGGCATAGAGACAGACAGACAGGCAGACGTATGTCATTTGAGGGCTCAAACAGTTAAGGCTCTGGGTTACTGATCAGTGGTTCAACAGGTTGGGGTAGAGCCACATCTGGGTGTGATGGTTAGGTGTCCACATACTTTTGGTCACTTAGAGTAGCTAGAGTGAATGGATGGATGGTTGGATGAATTAATGCTTGCATGGATGGATGGAGACATGATTAAATTAATAGATGAATGAATAATAGATAAATGGATGAATTAATTAATGATTTAGATGCATGGATGGATGGATGGATGGATGGATGGATGGATGGATTGGTATTTTAATGGACTGATAAGTAGATAAATGGATCAGTGAATTAATCATTGGATGGATTGATGGATTATTAATTGGCCAGATAAGTCGTTCGTTGAATAAATGGGTCAATGAATAATAGGCTGATGAATGGATGGATAATGGATCAATTATCAAAAACTAATAAATGGAATGGATACATTGATCCATGGATGAATAAACGGAGGGATTGATGGATGGATGATATAAGGAATAAGTAAGTGGACGGATGGAAAATGTACGATTGAATGGATGGATAAGTAACAGAATGTATGTACAGATGGATGATGGATAAATATTTTAGTGTGTGTTTGATAGTGGGTGTGTGTATGTAATAGATATTGCGTGATTTTGCAGGGTGTTGGCGGAGGACCGCAGTGAGACGTCCGATGAACTGATCCGCCTCGGCGTCGTGCACCATTTACTGTATGTCATGGGCATCCAGGAGCACGCAGACACACAGAGACAGGCCAGCCTGACATTAGAGGTACACACACACACACACACACACACACGTTACACACCAGGAATGAATACACATGACTCTGATGTGCGTGTCTGTGTATGCAGCATTTTGTGCACTTGTACCCTGTGGTTGAGGAACACGTGTGCAGAGCCATGGGACCCGCCCTGTTCCACTCGTTTATGGTGAGTCTGTCACGTTAGACACTCGTTTACTGAAGCTCCACGTCCGTAAACACTAATTACTACACACATAATTCAATTCAAATTTATTTGTATAGCGCTTTTAACAATTGATGTTGTCGCCAAGCAGCTTTACACAATCATGAGAATAATTCCAGTTTGTATGAAATGTGAATGTGTGTGCAGCAAAATGATAACTGTTGAAAACAGTAATAATAAAAATAGCTGTTTATTTTTTTCCCCCCATGGTTCTACAATAATTGTTAATGTATCCATTTAGGGACTCAGATTAATGTGTGTGTGTGTGTGTGTGTGTGTGTGTGTGTGTGTGTGTGTGTGTGTGTAGCGTAACCCTGAGCTTCTCTACATGAACATGGATGAAGTTCAGGCAGATATCTTACTGAACAACAAAGTGGATCTTTCAAAGGGTAATTACACACAACAATACAACTGAATTATTTCTCTTCTATTTCATTTTAAAAAAGTGACATGGAATCAAAATAATTGTAAAAAGTTTTTCAAACTTTTCCACATCTGAATTTTTATTGCAGAATTTGAAGAGCAGAACACACAATCCTGAGCGTCACTGGAACACGACCTTTTGACCTCTTGTTTCTTATGTACATGTATGATGGACGGACGACTCAATCGGTTGTTTCATGTGTGATGAGTCCGTCACCTGATCATTTAATTCACCAATAAGAGTCGACTCAAATGCCTCGCTGCAGTTTGTATGTTTTATGTCCCATGATTGCTGAAATAATTCAATAAAATCACTCTCCAGATTTGTATTTACAATATAACAGAACTGTCCATGTTTAATCAGGAGCAAATCAATAGCTCGTAGTCTTTAACACTGCATTAATGTCACTGTGTTTCTCTGATTCAGTCTGATTTACTCTTAATAATAAACCAGATGTACACACACACACACACACACACACACACACACACACACACACACACACACACACACACACACACACAACAAAGTTAAAAAAAACACAATTCACACTAACAACTAATACTGAAACAAACAAACTGCTCTCATGACGAAAGAAAGAATCAATCAATCAAATGAACAAACAAACCAACAAACTGTAGTGAGATATACACCATAAATGTCCTTCCTTCTTTTTTATTCTTTTTTCTTTTTTTCTTTTATCTGTCCTTCTGTCCTTTCCTTCTTCCATCCGTTCCCTGTTGAGTCCGGTTCCTCTCAAGGTTTCTTCCTACTGCCATCTCAGGGAGTTTTTCCTTGCCACTTGCTCATCAGGGACTATATGACCATTTTTTTTTATTCATACACATTCACATTTCATACAAACTTAAATAATTCTTTTGATTGTGTAAAGCTGCTTTGCGACGATGACGATTGTTCAAAGTGCGATACAAATAACAGTAAAATTGAATTTTCAATCTTTGTTTGTTTGTTACTTTCATTCTTTCTTTTTTACTTTCTTCCATACGTCCTTATTTTTTTTCTTTCTTTCATCCTTTTTTCCATCCTTCATTCCTCACTCCATGTTTTTTTTTTTTTTTTTAATAAAACAGATATATTCACACCATTAATGCAGTTTAAATCGCTCACGATTTATTCACACTCCATAATGTCCCCATCAGCTCTCCTCAGTTACTGTGATGGAATTGAAACGACATTACTGTACTCTCTCTCTACTGCACTCTCGCTCCAAAATCAAGACCTTTTCTCACTTTAACCGCATCATGTTGCCACAAGAGGGCGGTAAAGGACTGCGCCAGAATACATGGCGAAGTACCCGGATGCGAAATCAAGCTCTGATTGGTCAGAATCAAACTATGCGGAAGTGTCATTCGCGAGAAAGAAAAAAAAAATACAGAACAAAAAACAAAAGATTTAATGTTTTTACTACTGGTAAAAAATAAAAAAAATTTAAAAAACGTAAAGTTTAGACTTAAATGTAAAGCGTAAAGCTGAAGTGGTGTAAAGTGTAAAGACAGTGCTCTGATTATCGAATTACTTCCGGCATCCGTGACGTCACATCCGCCGCTGCTTGCCGGGTGGCGGGAATTGACATCACCTGATCTCACGCTCTCGTGCACACTGCAGGCTAACGGTCATTTCTCTCTAATCAAATCACAGCGGATTACTGAGCGCGCGGGTTAATCAGGTGATCTACATGTCGTGCAGAGTTTAGACAGGGTTTAGTCAGACCTCTGAGGGTTTAGACAGGGTTTGTGTTTTCGGTTTCAAATAGTTTTAAGAGCTCAATGTGTGCTGCAGCTCTGCAAAAGTTTAAAGATAATGAGCAAAGTGAGGAATAAAAGAGGGACAAAGCAGAAATCTAACAGCACACTCAAGTCTGGAGTCAGAGAGGGTAAGAAGTCACTGTCCTTAAAGTTTGTCATTTAGTCCGTAGTGTCTCTCTGCACTTTATTCACTTATTTAGTTACTACTGACAATAAAATATCACAAAACTCAGTGATTTGTGTAACATCAGAGGAAGGAGTCTCCAGTGCGAGGGTTCTGAACCAATCAGACGTGACAATCAGAGAGAGATGTACCGTAGCGCACCATCAGGACAGATTATTACTACTACTATTATTATTATTATTATTATTTACTTTAGGAGGCTGAGGCTGGTTTATATCTGCTGTAACGTCACCGAGACCCTAAACTGACATGTTTTTGCGACTATTAAATGTAACTATAAACAGATCGACACCGTGATGATTTGGAACAGGAATCACCAGGGACGTCCCGATATATGATGTTGTCTCGATACCAGTGTTCAAAAAAATGTATTTGTATTGCGATTCCGCATTATATGCAATTCATAAATATTCCGATGCAATAATAAACAAGCATAGCAAATAATTTGCTCATAGAATACCACATTATAGAGCACCACCTGCAGGATCAGAGAGGAATGACGGGGTCATGGGTGGCCAAGGCTCGCTGGCCCGTGTAGTCTGATCCAGTAGAAGAGTTAGTGTAGTTCAAATCTCAAACTGATGAAAAGGTTAATTCAAGTATTTTTGTATGATACACGTGAGCTACTTCCTGGCGGTAGAGCAGCAGTAGTTAGTTGGGGACAACAACGTTTTATATTCAGGTCCTTCTCAAAGAATTAGCATATTCTGATAAAGTTAATTATTTTCTGTAACGTACTGAGAAACATTAGACTTTCATATATTTTAGATTCATTACACACAACTGAAGTAGTTCGAGCCTTAAAAAATTAGCATATCATGAAAAGGTTTTCTAAACGAGCTATTAACCTAATCATCTGAATCAACTAATTAACTCTAAACACCTGCAAAAGATTCCTGAGGCTTTTAAAAACTCCCAGCCCGGTTCATTACTCAAAACCGCAATCATGGGTAAGACTGCCGACCTGACTGCTGTCCAGAAGGCCATCATTGACACCCTCAAGCAAGAGGGTAAGACACAGAGAGAAATTTCTGAACGAATAGGCTGTTCCCAGAGTGCGGTATCAAGGCACCTCAGTGGGAAGGAAAAAGTGTGGCAGAAAACGCTGCACAATGAGAAGAGGTGACCGGACCCTGAGGACGATTGTGGAGAAGGACCGATTCCAGACCTTGGGGGACCTGCGGAAGCAGTGGACTGAGTCTGGAGTAGAAACATCCAGAGGCACCGTGTGCAGGAAATGGGCTACAGAGAAGCAGCACTGGACTGTTGCTCAGTGGTCCAAAGTACTTTTTTCGGATGAAAGCAAATCTTGCATGTCATTCGGAAATCAAGGTGCCGGAGTCTGGAGGAAGACTGGGGAGAGGGAAATGCCAAAATGCCTGAAGTCCAGTGTCAAGTACCCACAGTCAGTGATGGTCTGGGGTGCCATGTCAGCTGCCGGTGTTGGTCCACTGTGTTTTATCAAGGGCAGGGTCAATGCAGCTAGCTATCAGGAGATTTTGGAGCACTTCATGCTTCCATCTGCTGAAAAGCTTTATGGAGATGAAGATTTCATTTTTCAGCACGACCTGGCACCTGCTCACAGTGCCAAAACCACTGGTAAATGGTTTACTCACCATGGTATTACTGTGCTCTCAATTGGCCTGCCAACTCTCCTGACCTGAACCCCATAGAGAATCTGTGGGATATTGTGAAGAGAAAGTTGAGAGACGCAAGACCCAACACTCTGGATGAGCTTAAGGCCGCTATCGAAGCATCCTGGGCCTCCATAACACCTCAGCAGTGCCACAGGCTGATTGCCTCCATGCCACGCCGCATTGAAGCAGTCATTTCTGCAAAAGGATTCCTGACCAAGTATTGAGTGCATAACTGAACATAATTATTTGAAGGTTGACTTTTTTTTATATTAAAAACCCTTTTCTTTTATTGGTCGGATGAAATGTGCAAATTTTTTGAGATAGGACTTTTGGGTTTTCATGAGCTGTATGCCAAAATCATCAATATTAAAACAATAAAAGGCTTGAACTACTTCAGTTGTGTGTAATGAATCTAAAATATATGAAAGTCTAATGTTTATCAGTACATTACAGAAAATAATGAACTTTATCAGAATATGCAAATTTTTTGAGAAGGACCTGTAGATATAGTTTAGGAGCGAGATTTGTTCAGAATATCAGTATTTGTTCAGATGATCAGTAAACAGGCCCTTTTTCCCCTCTGTAGTGTGAAGATGGCAATAAAGTCTTACAGCCTTACACTCATTAATATGTGTAGAAGATAGACAAGTGATAGTAGGCGTGATCACCAAGCCTGCGTTATCTCTGATATTAACCCGCGCTGTGTTTAATCCTGTAGAAGAGCCGCCCGAGTCGGCGTATCACTGCTTTCAGGATGAGGCGGAGCTCGGACTGTTTCGATCTCGCCTGCTGTCATGGTACGACCGGACGAAACGGGAGCTGCCCTGGCGTACGCTGGTAAATCATCACGGCTAATCACATCACATCACCACCACCACCATCATCATCATCATCAGGAAATCGTTGTTTCACTGGAATCAGTGTCTTCAAATCCTTAACTATTTATCCATTACACGCTGGTGTTCGTGACTGACATCCAGATACGTTTGTACAATTTACTCAAGTTATTTCTCCAAATCACAGATAAGAATAAGGTCATGTGACCTAAATGTGCCTTTCATATTTAAACAGGTTTAATGTAACACCAGCTACCAGTACACGGATGCGTCCTTGGATCTGTTGTGTAAAATGTTGAGGACTAAAATGTCTCTCGGTGTAAAGATGTAGACCTGTTAAAGACTCCCGTAACCCAGTTTAAAATGGGTGCAGGGTCACAAATGAAGATTTTTTGACGGTGACGTTACTTTTATTTTCTAACGCTTTCCTCCTGGTTCCTGAAGGCGGCGACGGAGCAGGACTCTGACGTGAGGACGTACGGAGGTGAGACTGAGTCTCAGTGTTTCCTTCACTGTGTGTTAACCTCGAGGGGATGTGAGTACACATGCTGAAAAGTTTGTGTGTGTTGTAGTTTGGGTGTCGGAGGTCATGCTTCAGCAGACTCAGGTTGCCACGGTGATCGACTACTACAACCGGTGGATGAAGGCAGGACAGACTGTTTATTTTTAATGGTTACATTTTCCTCCCTGTCTGTCTCCCTCTCTCTCTCCCTCTCTCTCTCCCTCTCTCTCTCCCTGACTCAGCTGACTCTCTCTTCCTTTCACGTCTTTTATCTCTCTCTGTCCCTCTACCGGTCTCTCTCTTTCTCTCTTTGTTTTACTCATCTGCTCATCTCGCTCTCTTTCACTTTTTATCTTTAACAGTTCACTCTCTATAGTTTTTTTTTTTTTTTTTTTTTGCTTTTCTCATCTCTCTCTCTCTCTCTCTCTCTCTCTCTCTCTCTCTCTCAGAAATGGCCGACGGTGCAGGAACTGGCTGCAGCTTCATTAGAGGTCAGTAAATCGTAACGGGTCAAACAGTCAGTCTCGACCCATGAGGTGACTCGCGTTAAATCCTGACCGTATCACTCTCTCCAGACGGCTCTCTCGCTCTCCGCCTACGACAGCTTCAGTTCCCCTGAACCACAAACCGTCTTATCCTCTCATATTCTGTCTCTTATTACAGAGAAAAGTAGAGAATAAAGTATCGGGTCGTTAGTGCGTCTGATGAGTGTGAGTAGTGCGAGTAGTGAGCACTGTGGGCTCGTCTCACTAGTCTGATCTGAAAACACACCTGTGGTGGAAAAGCAGATCGGATCGGACTGTGAAACATCATGTCAAGTCAAGTCGGCTTTTATTGTCCTTCCAACCATATACAGTCGGTACACAGTGAAGCGAAACAACGTTCCTCCAGGACTGAGGTGCTACATACATGCAACAACATAAATTAACAACACAAATGTTTACATTTTTAAGTTTACCTAAAAAAAACATTTTTTTTTTAAATACACAATAGACAACAAAGTGCACGTGCAAATGTGCAAACAAAGAGCTACATGACAAACACAACAATGTATAAATTATATAGTGTGAGGTTTTTGTTAAACCTTTCTGGCTGATATTTGCTTATGAATGGAACAAAATGAATCCCTGGACAGGCCACGCCCACAAATGGCAACAGCTTCTTGATGTTTGTTTGTTTGTTTTGTTTTGTTTTTGTTTGTTGACTAGGAGGTGAATCAGATGTGGTCTGGACTCGGGTATTACTCGCGAGGACGCCGTCTGTATGAAGGAGCGCAAAAGGTCTTAAAGTCTATTAAAGGAATGTTTAATGTGTGTCACGTCAATGTACAATATGCACTAACTGTTGTGTGTGTGTGTGTGTGTGTGTGTGTGTGTGTGTGTGTGTTGTAGGTGGTGCGTGATCTTGGAGGCGAGATGCCAAAAAGTGCTGAGAAACTACTGAAGCAGCTTCCTGGTGTCGGACGATACACAGCCGGAGCCGTGAGCTCCATCGCACAGGGACAGGTGAACACGCACGCACACACACGCATGCACACACACACACACCTTCAGAGGGGTAGTGGAGTCCAGGCCTGTTTTAGAGACACTAGGGGGCGCTACATAATATTAAGCTGGTGGTTTTAATGTTAGGGCTGATTGATGTATATGACATGATTGTGTGTGTGTGTGTGTGTGTGTGTGTGTGTGTGTCAAGTCAATTTTATTTATATAGCGCTTTTAACAATTGACATTGTCGCAAAGCAGCTTTACACAATAAAAAGAAGTAAGTTTTTATGCAATGTATATGAATCAAAATGACAAGATTGTCCCTGATGAGCAAGCCGAGGGCGACGGTGGCAAGGAAAAACTCCCTGAGATGGTAATAGGAAGAAACCTTGAGAGGAACCAGACTCAACAGGGAACCCATCCTCATCTGGGTGATAACGGATAGCAGGGATTGATCAGCATAATAATGTGTAAGACTGGAAGTTCAGTATAACAAGAGATGTTTTAAAATTAAAAGGAGTCCAGTTTGTTCCCGGAGGCTCAGGTAGACTGTAGGGGATTCCGGTCCTGAGTTATCGAACAACTGAAGTCACAGGTCCCCAGAGCATCACTCGATGACAGGAGAGTCTTCATGGAAACCATCCCCAGCCACCATACGAATCCAGGCAGACCACACGGGGCATCCATGCGACGAGATCTCCAACCAGAAGCAGGACTCCAGGATGGGTTAGACGGCTCCAGAGGGCAGAGGGGTCTGGATCACTGGCAACTCAGGAGCGAAACATGTATAGCTCGACAGAGAGACAGAGAGAGGGAAAGAAGAGAGCAGAAAAGGAGAGAACAGAAAATAAGGAGAGATGGCAGTTAGGTCTGGTCACAGTCAGCATGTATAGGTGAATGTATATTTAGTGCAAAGTGCAAGCAGAGACTCCGGCAGGACTAACTATAACAGCATAACTAAAAGGGAGAGCCAGAAGGAAACACAGACATGAGGGCTCCCTGAGATGTAAAGCAACCAATCACCTCACCGTCAACAAACCTGAGTGATCAATGAGAGTGGGGAGGACAGCATCTAAACATACCAGTTCACCAGAATACTCTACGTCCATGTGTCCCCCAGATCTGCTCCTTTACCTAAGGTTAATCTATTTACAAAAATGCTTGGCTAAATAAATAGGTTTTTAGCCTAGACTTAAACACTGAGACTGTGTCTGAGTCCCGAACATTAATAGGAAGACTATTCCATAACTTTGGGGCTTTGTAAGAAAAAGCTCTGCCCCCTGCTGTAGTTTTAATACTACGTGGTACTGACAGGCAGCCTGCATTCTTTGATGGAAGTAGGCGTGGCGGATCGTAAGACACTAACAGTTCACTCAAATACTGTGGCGCGAGACCATTTAGTGCTTTAAATGTCAAAAGTAGTATTTTAAAATCGATGCGAAATTTCACAGGGAGCCAATGCTGTGTGGATAAGATAGGGGAGATGTGCTCGTATTTTCTGGTTCTAGTGAGGACTCTCCCTGCTGCATTCTGTACTAACTGAAGCTTGTTTATACACCTAATTGAACAACCAGACAGTAAGGCGTTACAATAGTCCAACCTAGACGTGATAAAAGCATGAACTAGTTTTTCTGCATCATTTAGTGACAATATGTTTCTTATCTTGGCAATATTTCTAAGGTGAAAGAAAGCTATCCTGGTGATATTATCTACATGAGCTTCAAACGAAAGGCTGGAATCTATAATCACACCGAGGTCTTTTACTGTTGCACTTGATGGAACAGAAAGGCCATCTAAAGTTACAGTGTGATCAGAAAGCTTACTTCTAGCTACTTGTGGTCCTATGACCAGAACTTCTGTCTTATCAGGATTAAGCAGAAGAAAATTAATTAACATCCAATCTCGTATATCCTGCACACACTGCTCGATTTTAGCAAACTGGTTTTTCTCATCTGGTTTTGCTGAGACATATAATTGTGTGTCATCAGCATAACAATGAAAACTAATACCATGTTTACGAATAATGTTGCCCAGAGGAAGCATGTAAAGGGAAAAAAGCAGTGGGCCTAAAACCGAGCCCTGTGGAACACCAAACTCCACTTGAGAACATGAGGAATGGTCACCATCTAAATCTACAAACTGATAACGATCAGTCAAATAGGATCTGAGCCACAAGAGGGCAGTTCCCTTAATTCCTACTACCTTTTCTAATCTGTGAAGGAGAATACTATGATCAATGGTGTCAAAAGCTGCACTGAGGTCCAGTAACACAAGTATAGTGACGCAACCCTGATCAGAGGCCCATAGGAGGTCGTTTACTACTTTAACAAGTGCTGTCTCTGTGCTGTGATGAGGCCTAAATCCTGACTGATACAGTTCATTTATGCTATTTCTGTGTAGATGTGAACATAGCTGCTGTGATACTACCTTTTCCAGAATCTTGGAGATAAAGGGAAGGTTTGATATCGGCCTGTAATTAGAAAGCAGACAGGGGTCAAGGTCAGGTTTCTTGATTAGCGGTTTAATAACGGCTAATTTAAAGGATTTGGGGACATACCCACTACTGAGTGAACAGTTAATTACTTTCAACAGGGGTTCTATTATTGCTGGTACTATCTGTTTGAGAAAATGTGTCGGTATAGGATCTAATATACAGGTTGACGATTTTGAAGAAGAGATGAGTGAAATTAGTTCCCTCGCTTCAAGGGGAGTAAAGTGTTCTAAGTTCTGATGTGATGTGGTTAGATCATCTGAATTATTTAAATTGTCTGTTTTCAAAGCCTGAATTTTTTGCCTAATATTTATGATTTTATTATTGAAAAAGTTCATGAAATCCTCACTACTGCATGATGTTGTTGTGGAGATTTCTGCAGTGGTCTTGTTTTTAGTTAAGTTAGCTACGGTATTAAATAAAAATCTCGGGTTGTTTTTGTTATTTTCTATAAGAGTGGAGAGATACGTTGATCTAGCATCACTGAGAGCTTTTTTATAGTTCAGGATGCTCTCCTTCCAAGCTATTTTGAATACTATCAATTTAGTTTGGCGCCATTTACGTTCGAATTTTCGAGTGGTTTGTTTTAAAGCACGTGTGTGGTCATTATACCAAGGAGCGAGTTTCTTATCTCTAATCATTTTCCTTTTAACTGGAGCTACATTATCTAAGCTATAACGAAGTGCTGACTCTAGATATTCATTCGCCTGTTCGAGTTCTGTGAAGTCAGATGGCGATCCAATCAAAGTTGATAATTCTGGAAGATTATTGATAAAGCTCTGTGCGGTATTTGATGTAAATGTACGTTTAAGGTGGAAGCGCGGTGCTGTGCTGCATACATTATTACTATAACACGCTTTAATCGAGACAAGGTAGTGATCCGAGATAACTTCAGACTGTGGAATTGTGATTATATTTCCTATAATTAATCCGAAGGATAATATTAAATCTAAAGTGTGACCTGCTTTATGAGTGGGTCCTACTACACACTGATTTACTCCTACTGAGTCCAGTAAGGACATAAATGCTGTTCTCAGAGGGTCTTCTGGATTCTCAAAATGAATATTAAAGTCTCCAGCAATTAACGCTTTGTCTACAGAAACAACAAGGTTTGAGAGGAAATCTGCAAATTCGCAGAGAAACTCCGAGTACGGCCCTGGGGGTCTGTAAATGATGATTAGCGGGATCGACTGAGCTGACTTTATGTTACTATAGAGAACTTCAAATGCATTAGATTTAAAACTGTGTTTTTGTACGAGAGACAGATTATCGTTATAAATAACTGCGACTCCTCCTCCTCTACCAGTTAGCCGAGGCTGGTGTATGTAGCTGTATCCAGGAGGACTCGCTTCATTTAGAGCTACATACTCGTCCTGTTTAATCCAGGTTTCTGTTAAACATAAGATATCAAACTCCTGATCTGTGATAATTTCATTAACAATAACTGCTTTAGATGCGAGAGATCTAATATTTAACAGTCCTAGCTTCAGATCAGAGGTGCCGGCTGCACATTCAGTGTGATCTGAGTTTGTGGTATCTATGTTAATTAAATTACTAAAACAGACTTTCTGAGTCTTTCTAAATTTATGTTTAGCTCGGGGAACAGACACAGTCTCAATATGATGTACCCTGAGTGACGACTCTCTGCAGCTAGCAGACGGTTGGTTTAGCCTGTCTGTCTGCTCCCTGGCCTGGGCTCTGGATTGTCACCGATTAACTAGGCCTCTTCTGAGACTATGTGCTATACTGCAAGAAATGAGAGCAGCACCTTCCCGAGTGGGATGGACACCGTCCCGCCCTAACAGGCCAGTTTTGCCCTCAAAGGTCCTCCAATTGTCTATGAAGCCCACGTTGTTTTCGGAGCACCACCTGGACATCCAGCGGTTCAGCGACCATAACCTGCTGTAAGCTATGTCGCCACGTCTCATTGGGATGGGACCAGAGCAAACTACTTCATCGGACATCGCCTTCGCTATTTTAAACACCTCTGTAAAGTTACTCTTGCTAACCTCTGACTGACGTGTGTGTGTTGTAATACAGGTGACTGGTGTGGTGGACGGGAATGTAACGCGTGTCGTGTGCCGGGTCCGAGCGATCGGAGCGGACAGCACCGGCGCTGCTGTTACAGACACTCTGTGGTATTAATAAACTCTGTGTTCACTTTCACATCCACATGTTCAGGTCCGTCATCACTGATCACCCGTACGGTATCACATTCATTATTAATGCAAGTATGACAATAATGTAACACGGGAAATCTTGACTGCGGGATTTGGATGATCAATATAATTTATTGACGTACAAAACACACACAGTTAACGAGTAACAATCACACACCAGGGGCAGTTTATAACTGATTTCTAACAAGTCAGGAACACAGACTCTGATTGGAGGACGAGAGGCAGCCTTAATACGACAAGGTTAAGAAAAAAGAGCAAAATATTACAGTCGCATTGACGGTCTCTCTTTCCCTCTCTCTCACACACACACACACACACACACACACACACACACAGATGAGTTTTAAACAGTACATTCCCCAAAATTTGATCTATGAGGCGCGGCCTCGGGTTGGTCAATAAGTCTGATTGTCATATAATTTTATGATGCCTAAAATATCTGTTTTCTTTGTACTCTAATACTCGTCTGTCGTCTTTTGTCCCGTGTGTCGTGTTTCAGGAAGTTAGCTGAGACGCTGGTGGATCCGGAGCGACCCGGCGATTTTAACCAGGCTCTGATGGAGCTGGGGGCCACAGTGTGTACGCCCAAAACCCCTCAGTGTTCTCAGTGTCCCGTTCACACACACTGCCACGCCTACAGCAAGGTGACACACGGAACAGATCAACACACGTTCTGTGACTGTGGGAACAGTTTAACACACGTTACTCAGTTACTATCTGGCGTCTGAGACTGTCGTGTTCTGCGTGTTTCAGGTTCGATCACGACAGGACCGAGACTCGACAGCGAGCAGCTCCGTACCTGATATCGAGAACTGCAGTACGTTTCTTATTTAAGTGATGAATGAACAGAATAGTGCCAGGTGTCTGTAATATTGATGTAGTATTGGTGGAGAGTATTTAGAGTACAGCTATACTCTAGCACCTGTAGCGTGTAGTGTAGTACATGTGGGCAGTTATATATATGTGTGTGTCTGTGTGTGTGTGTGTGTGTGTGTGAAATGCAGCGAGCGCTGGAGGCTGTAATCTGTGCCTGACGGAGGCCTGGGACCCCGAGCTCGGGGTGCAGAATTTCCCTCGTAAGCCTGTGAAGAAGGCGCCTCGTGTGGAGCGGACGCTGGTCTGCGTGCTGCGGCGGCGGCGTGACGGCGAGACTCGCTACCTGCTCACACAGAGGCCCAGTAAAGGTACGACATCATACACCGGTTTATTGAGTTAACCCTCATCTAAACACTAAACATTATGGATTTCATCCTCACTGATTATGATGATGATGACGATGATCTCCAGGGCTGCTGGCGGGAATGTGGGAGTTACCCAGCATGCTCTTGGAGGAGGGAGTGTCTGAGAAAAAGCACAGGGACCTGCTAAGCGCTGAGGTGAAAAGGATTGTGGGAAGCGCTCCGGAGTCCTTTCAGTACGTGGGAGAAGTGAGTACCGTGAGGAAGGTTTCTGATGATCATGATGATGATGATGATGATGATTGTGTGCTTCTTCTTAAAGAGCCTCGTCTATGTCAGGGTTTAGTGATGTAATCTTACAATACAACCTTTAGTGTGTTTTATAATTATATTATTAAAAAAAAGGAAACACTAAGGTGTATAATAGTCTGTTTAAATGCTAAAAGAGAAAGTGTGTGTGTGTGTTTTTCGCATGTAGGTGGTGCACATTTTCTCCCACATTCACCAAACCTATGTCGTCTACTGCGCGAGTGTGTGTGAGTGTTTAGAGACACAGAGAGAGCAGAAGATCTGCTGGCTCGACCAATCAGCTCTGCAGGAGGCCGCCGTGCCCACCGGGGTTAAGAAGGTGTGTGTGTGTGTGTGTGTGTGTGAGCGAGATGTAACACATTTGTGTGTGAATAGACCAGTAAACATTGCTGTGTGTGTCTTTATAGATTATGAAGCTTTATTACGAGTCCACAAGGTCGCTGAAGGACACACAGGTAAGAGATGTATTTAAAAATATGGATATATTAAAGTTTATTACTTTTATATCACAGTGTTTATATATTACTACTTGTATTACATTCTTTATATATGACTTGGTAGTTATACTATATTACAGGTACAAAAAAAGACACGTTTTAAGTCCCAGAAATGTTTTACTTTAATGTTCAAAAACTTAAATATTTCTGTAAAAACTTAAAGATTTAAGAATTTATAAATATGTAAAGGATGAAACATTAATTTGTATTGGTATTAACATCTGGACTCCTGGAAATGTATTTAGTTCATTAATCATCCAATCAGAGATTCAGCTCAAGAGTTAACGTTTATCAAAAGAAGAAGAAGAGCTCTGTCTCACGGTTCTTGGTGACAGATGGACTGGTTTCAGTACTACAAAAACGTCAGCTTGCTTCGGATCAACAGTGTCTAGAGTTTAAATAGAATTTGTGTAAAAATAAATAAATGAATAAACCCATACTGCAGGCTAAAAGAGCTTGAGAGAAATTCGAGGAGGATGACCAGGGATCAGGCTGGTCTGAGCTGAGAAGTCGTCAATATTAGCTCAAATACAGCAAGTCCCCTACATACGAACAAGTTCAATTCTGAGAGATGGTTTGTAAGTCCAGTTTGTTCAGAAGTCCAACAAACATTGTCTATGTGCTAGAATAGTAACACAGTTGGCTATACACAGTACATCACAGTACAGTGTTGTTTATAAACGTGCATGAAATATATTCGTATATTCCAAAGTTCATAACTTGAATGTTCATGCGTAGGGGACGTACTGTACTCCTTCTGTACGACCGTGGTGATCAGAATAAGCAGGTGTACAGCTGTTCCTATTAAAGTGGAAAGTGAGGAGATTTGTTTGATCATCTGGCGCACTCTTAAACCAGGGTCAACTTTTATTTAATTATTTATCTATTTATTTTTAACTTCCTGTTCCAGAATAAGAAGCGAAAGCAGATTACTGAACCTGGAAAAGATAAGAAGGCCAAACGAGCGGGAGGAGGAGCTAACGGCGGCCTGAAGCAGCTCTCACTCAGCCGCTTCCTCGCCACCTCAAAACCAGCGAACAGCTGAAGACGGATTTGATCGACACCTCACAGTCCATGTTTCGATTCAGGTCTCCGTCCGAGTCAAGGTTTAATTCTGATCGCACACGCTGACACAAGTCACTTTGGATCTTATATTCTAACTCATGATTCAATTCGATCTCACTAATTGATTCTGATCTCATTATCTTCCTCGCCACTTGAATCACGTCGTCAGTCTTCATTCTGCATCTTGCTTCTTGATAGTTCCAGTCTACATGATGAGTTACCGTCTTTTTAATATATTTAAATTACCGTCCAACATATTTCTGCAGTTTACATGCGCACAAAAATCCCTTTCCCTAAAATCCGTTTAGGGAACAAGCAATGCCCCGAACACAGATGATTTGTGAATTTTGTAACTGAAATCAGTTGAAAAGAACGAACATAAAGAAGTGTGATCAATTATTCTAAAAAAACACAGAATCGAAGAATCAATTCTTTGTTCTGTAAACTTTCATATTCTTTGGTCAAAATGTCAAGTCGTCAAATAAAATGTATAAACTTGTATGTATAATCATGTTTTAAATGATCTTAACCATGTATGTCAACTCTCTTGCTCTTGATATACTTTATAAATCAATTACTGGAAGGAGAAATGCTCTGAATGTTTAATCAGTGACAAAGTGTTTGTTTGTTTTTGCATTTTTATAATAAAAGTCATTACGTGCACATCTATTCGAGTATTTTCTATTTTCCACCTCGATTATTCCACGTCGAATAATCACACAAATATTTACACTGAAGGGTAAAAAAGTTTTTCTAAAAAGCAGTTAGAGGTGTATTATTTAACTATAATCATTAGACAAGCGTGACTATAAAAGGTGTGAATGAAGTAAAGAATGAAACGTCATGATTTGTTTTGTAGTTGAATAGTGAGTGACAGCGGGCTGTGATGGAGTCACTACTGTCACCACACTGCAGGATGAACACACACAGCTTTCTGGTCCACTGCATTTAGGTCGAAGGTTGAATCAGGTTTGTTTCACTGAACCGTTAATTTGTTATTGATTGACACACACACACACACACACACACACAGAGCGAGCTCTCTTGGGGAGTAAAAAGATCAGGTTACGCAGGTTACACAAAGGAGACTTTGGAGTTGCGACCAGATTAACCCCTTCAGTCGCTGTAACATACTGTAGGTCACATGACTCAGGGATTTTTTTTTTCCTTAATTAAAATGTTTCCGTTATGAAATACAGAGAATCTTTGGATCAGATAACATTAATACCAAAACTAAAGGTTTCTAAAAGATATTAGTACATAACCGGAGTTAAGAAATAAATTTTTAATCCCAATTTATGTCCTAAGAAGTTCAGTTGAAGTTTGGAAACAATTATTAATAAATAGCACACAAAGTAACAAATCCAGCTAATAATAATAAACTCTGTAATAACAAACATGACCTGAAGTTTGATCTGATATAAAAAAGAAAAAAGACGTGCAGTAAAGATAATCAGTGTCTGATGTTTTAACAATATTTTTGCTACAAACTGCTTTAAAGCTGTTTATCAGAAATCAAATGTTAATAATTTGTTTTTACAAAATATCCTAACAAGTGTGTACGATCTTCATTTGTAAATCAGAGCAAGTTTACATTATTTTCTCTTCTGTACACTTTTAAAGTTTTTTCGTGCAGTGTGTGCGATGACGTAACACCCTGAATCTGATCCTTTACTTTAGACTGCATGCTAAACGTGTGAAAGTGTAAACTCGAGAAAAAAAAATAAAAACTTTAGCGCTTCACCTTTTACCTCTTAGCTTCTTCACCTCTGACTGATACTGGAGACTCCTTCCATTCTGCACATAAAACTCAATATAACTGTACTATTAAAAGTTTCGTGTGTGTGTGTGTGTGTAATATAATGTAATGTATTTCAGTACAATTTTAAGTCAATGTTAGCACTTTGCATAATGCAAAACAGCTTTACAGAAATATCACAATCTCAGATATACTTTTTAAACCTAAATATTTTTAGCCATGTTTTAGATTATGTAGAGCAACTAAGTAAACTTACTGGTATAAACATGATTTATGAGGATTTCTTCTTATTTATTTATTTATTTTTTACAAAATCAGAAATGCTCTAAGTGTTTATTAAATGATAAATGAGTTTCATAAAATGAGTTTTAAAAAGTACAAATACTAGAACAACTAGTTACAAGAAGTATTTATTGTATAGATAAGGGGGAAGAGTCAGTCTTGTGAAGGGTTTAATGTAAGAAAATAGATATATATTTTATTTCCTAGAAATAAAACAGGTCTAAGTTTGTTGAGTCAAGCAAGGATTTTCTTCTCCAACATTCAAAATAAACGTTTCTCACTTTGTCATGCATCATTGACTTATAATTGTTTAGGCTCAACTTATAACAGATATATGATTTGTGCTTCAGCACTTTAGAAATGTTTCAGACTGCAGTAGATCAGAATGAGGAAAACAGTCTGGTTTCAAAAAGAGATAGTAAAGACAGAGAGAGAGAGAGAGAGAGAGAGAGACCTGCAGTACCTGATCGAGTTCAGCCTGCAGGGTTTCAAGCTGATCAGTGCTTATTATAAGAGCTGAATACTGGCGTCCAAAGTCTCCCGAAAAAGCAGAGACAAATCAATTCAAGGTGAGTTTGAACTTCGTACAGTGTTTTAAAATCAGAACATTATTACATAATATATTTATGTAATGCAGATATCTGTTTACGAAACCCGACTCGATTATGTCTTTAAAACCTCTTAAACCTCTATCAATTTATGAAAAATAAAAAAATAGTGTAAGTATGTGTTATTGATGGTTAAAGAGTTTGTAGAAACAGTTCAAGTGTTATATCTAATAATAATCTGCTGAGTGATATTATTATTATTATTCTTATTATTACTTGAGGTTGAAGTCCACGTCCATGTCTGTGTGTCTCTCTGTACAGCAGAACTCTCTGTCTCACTTATTAATACACAGAAATCACATTCAGTAAGGTCGAGTATCTGACGCCTTGTTCACACTAAGTTGTACTTCGGTATTGATTGGCTCGGTTAAGTGACGTGTAAACAGTAGATGCTGTGATGTAATCTGGCGCGTAACTGCTCCTGACGTCAATCCTACTTGACGTTTCGATTTCATTTATGTCGCAGGTTTAACTTCAGGCTCATTCGACTAAATTCCATTAAATGCTGGCCATCCAGACGGACAGAAATTGGGCTGGTTTCGGGTCCGACAAGCTCAGCCTGGCGATACATGGAGTATGAATAAGGCGTCTGAGAGTTCCTGTGCTCAGAGGACACAAGCTGCAGTCTTGGATTTCCATCATTTGGTCTCCGATCAACAGGGAATCCAGGATCCAGCTTGAGCTTTTGTGATGAGTTTGGCCGGAGCGCTGGAGTTTAAACGCGGAGCTTCCTGTTTTTGTATCGTTGCCGCGAACGTTTCGCGTTCGTATCGGAGTTTAAATCATATCGCTTTTTGTTCATGCGATATTAACATTAATAGCAACTAATTTTTGACATTTTCATACTACTGGGCTTCGCCTCCCCCCGCTTTTCGCAGAACCCGCGAGTTTCCAAACGACTAAACTCCGGCACAAAGGTACGTTATCATGTCTACCATTCAGCTCGCTCAGTGTGTGGGGTGCAGGATGTTCAGACACTCTTCCTCCGTCATTAGTGATCATTTTATTTGTGATAGGTGTGTGTGAGTGAGCACCCCGACGGAGGAGCGCGTGCAGACTTTAGAGAGCGCGAGAGCAGCGTCAGTCCTCTAACGGAAAGTCTGGGTGCCGCAGGCGGAGATAACCAGCCCCCGACTCCGGCAGTAGAGCCCTCACAGCGGGGCGAGTGGGTTGACGACTCGGCGGCCTACTCGCTCAGCCAAAGCTAACGCTAAGGCTAGCCCGCCGGAGCACACCCCTTCTGCGTGTTCTTCACGTGTCCAACAGGTTCGCGCTCCTCAGTGATGCACGCGCTGAGAAAACTGTTAAATATTAGCTCTCTCGCATCGAAAGCAGTTATTGTTAATGCAGTTATCACAGATCAGGAGTTTGATATCTTATGTTTAACAGAAACCTGGATTAAACAGGACGAGTATGTAGCTCTAAATGCAGCGAGTCCTCCTGGATACAGCTACATACACCAGCCTCGGCTAACTGCTAGAGGAGGAGGAGTCGCAGTTATTTATAACCATAATCTGTCTCTCGTACAAAAACACAGTTTTAAATCTAATGCATTTGAAGTTCTCTATAGTAACATAAAGTCAGCTCAGTCGATCCCGCTAATCATCATTTACAGACCCCCAGGGCCGTACTCGGAGTTTCTCTGTGAATTTGCAGATTTCCTCTCAAACCTTGTTGTTTCTGTAGACAAAGCGTTAATTGCTGGAGACTTTAAGATTCATTTTGAGAATCCAGAAGACCCTCTGAGAACAGCATTTATGTCCTTACTGGACTCAGTAGGAGTAAATCAGTGTGTAGTAGGACCCACTCATAAAGCAGGTCACACTTTAGATTTAATATTATCCTTCGGATTAAGTATAGGAAATATAACCACAATTCCACAGTCTGAAGTTATCTCGGATCACTACCTTGTCTCGATTAAAGCGTGTTATAGTAATAATGTATGCAGCACAGCACCGCGCTTCCACCTTAAACGTACATTTACATCAAATACCGCACAGAGCTTTATCAATAATCTTCCAGAATTATCAACTTTGATTGGATCGCCATCTGACTTCACAGAACTCGAACAGGCGAATGAATATCTGGAGTCAGCACTTCGTTATAGCTTAGATAATGTAGCTCCAGTTAAAAGGAAAATGATTAGAGATAAGAAACTCGCACCCTGGTATAACGATCACACACGCAGTTTAAAACAAACCGCTCGGAAATTAGAACGTAAATGGCGCCAAACCAAATTATTAGTAGTTGAAATAGCTTGGAAGGAGAGCATCCTGAACTATAGAAAAGCTCTCAGTGATGCTAGATCAACGTATCTCTCCACTCTTATAGAAAATAACAAAAACAACCCGAGATTTTTATTTAATACCGTAGCCAAATTAACCAGAAATAAGACCACTGCAGAAATCTCCACAACAACATCATGCAGTAGTGAGGACTTCATGAACTTAATAAAATTGTAAACATTAGGCATAAAATTGAGGCTTTGAAACCGGACAATGTAATTGATGCAGATGTTAAACTAACCATGTCAGATCGGAACCTAGAATACTTTACTCCCCTTGAAGAGAATGAATTTATTTCACTCATCTCTTCTGCAAATTCATCAACCTGTATATTAGATCCCATACCGACACATTTTCTCAAACAGATAGCGCCAGAAATAACAGAACCCCTGTTGAAAACAATTCGTTCTTTAATCAGCATTGGGTATGTTCCAAAAGCTTTTAAATTAGCAGTTATTAAACCGATAATTAAGAAGTCTGTCCAATTACTGTAGCCAAGTCCGTTTCTCTGCGGACTTGGCTACAGTCGCTCGATAGTTCAGGACTGGAATTTCCTATAAATCTACCTAAGCCTCCATTAACTACCGTTCATATTAACATCAATTAACAACTATTATACTGAACTGCCTGCCACCCAACACACAGTATGAATGCAGATCAAGTTCTGCTTCCTGTTTCACCCAGATGAGGATGGGTTCCCTGTTGAGTCCGGTTCCTCTCAAGGTTTCTTCCTACCGCCATCTCAGGGGGTTTTTCCTTGCCACTGTCCCCCTCGGCTTGCTCATCAGGGACAATCTGACTATTTTTTGATTCATACACATTCACATTTCTAACAAACGTAAATAATTCTTTTGATTGTGTAAAGCTGCTTTGCGATGATGAAAATGGTTAAAAACGCTATACAAGTAAAATTGAATTTAATTGAATTGAAATATGGAGCTGCAGAATCCCCATGCAGGTGTTTAGCTTGAAGGACCTGGTGAATTCCTTGGGATGACCAACCTGAAGGATCTGATCACATCAGACACAGAGACGGTTAGTGGTTAGTGTGCAGCCGCTGCTGTGCAGCATGGAAGGTGTTGCACTGAGCACAGAAGGGGTTAAGTTCATTTGGTACCGATACAGACAGGCCAACAGCGCAGATTTGATCACCTTTGTAGTCTGTGATAAAGTGCGAACCTTTCCACATGTGCTTGAAGTCAGGTCTGGGATAGTTCAACACTTCACTGAGAACCGGTTTCTCCTGTTTGAACTTTTGTTTGTATGCCGCCAGAAGACGGAGGTGTGATCAGGTTTATAGAAAGCAGAGACGCAGTGTAGCAGTGATCCGGCGTCCGCTCAGCTCGAGTCAGAGCTCGCTTAGAGTTTACTAATAAACAGTATGGAAAGTGTTTCATTAGCTGGCTAAATCTAAACAGAAAAGCTCCACAAACAGGTAAAGTGTTGTTTGTGAATGAATCGGATCTTCAAGTTAACTCTTTTGGGTGAATCTTGACTGTCGACTCATATTTCAACTCATGTTTGATACTTTAACACCTGCATCATGTTGATTTATTAAACCTGCAGGTCGAATGGCTTCGGCGTGGCAGAGAGTCGAGGCGCTGCATCAGTGGATCGTGGAGAATGGAGGTGTGTTAATATTTACACTGACTGATATAATACCGTCTAATCTGGTTGGAACATATTTTTTTAATTCATCCGCTAGTCCACCAAGTGAGTAAAAGCTCTAGTGTGCTGATTTACATGATAAATTAGTGACTATAACACGAGTTCTTTATCTAATTTGCTGATTCAATGTATTAATACAGACTAATTAAATGTACACGTTGGTGAATTTCTGGTATGGAGCCAACTAGATCGTTATCTTCTTCTGATAAAGCAAGTCTGTGCATCTTGTTGAGTTGGCGGAAAGTTTCAGTTATAAAGAGGTTCTCTATAATCATGACAGATTATTCATGACTGCATGTAATTATTAGAGGCATTTTATTTCACTAAGGCTTGTTAGTGTTGCCAATTTAGAAAAGATCACCTGTGATGTGTGCAGCATGCTGATTAATTGATTAAATTTCAAATCACCTCATGTGTTACCTCATCGAAGCTAATCGCTACATCAACGTCATAGACCATGTTGAAACAGCTGGATAAACCCTTGGTGACGTCACCTACAGGTTTTTTTTTTTTTTCTTTTGAGTCTTGAACCTCAACTGTAGGAGCTCTGGTCGTTACCCCCTGGACTCCACCTAAACTCAGGTTAATCCATAAATGGGCAAACAGGTAGAGTGAAAAGAGCCTGGCTGTTGGTTGGAACACATCTACTTACCTCAGTTACCACAAGCTAGCTAGCTAGCTTAGCATATGCTAATTCATATGCTAATGTTACTTTGCATTTGATTGAACCTTGTCGTCCATGCCCTATGTCAACTCCTAAACGCAACTGTCACTCAAATCATGGAGTCCACACCCATAATTATGCATGGATTTGTAAAATGTTTAGGCTTTATATTATCACCATTCTAACTGATGAGTTTCCTAAAAATTCACCCCCTTTACAGTTGTCATGAATGGGAAATCTAACGATTGAGACCAGAAATGTTTTGTGTATCGGACTGTAAACGTGTTTATTGCTGTCGTAAGGTGAGGCATTTAACATGGTTCTGTATGAAGATTGGTGGCACGGTTGTGTAGCGGTTAGCACTGTCGCCTTGCACCTTCAGGGTCCGGGTTCGATTCCCATCCACGTTCGAGTCCCGTCTCTGTGTGCATGGAGTTTGCATGTTCTTCCTGTGCTGTGTGTATGTGCACATGTGTGCCCTGACTCAGGTTAAAGTGCACTGTCCGTGCTTTGCCTTGTCGTTCAACGTTTACTAAATGCTAAAATGTCTTTCCAGATAAGAGAACCGACCCATGGCTGCTCGTTTACTCCCCCGTCCCCGTCTCCTGTATTTTCCTCTGCTACCTCGGCATCATCTGGTTCGGGCCGAAACTCATGCGAAACAGGGAAGCGGTCGACCTCAAACTTGTACTTATCGTTTATAACTTTGCTATGGTTTGTCTGTCGGTCTACATGTTCCACGAGGTAACGTGTCCTTTACGCTTCTCTTCTTACACTTTTATTGCCCAGAGTTAGGAAATGAAGCTCGTTATGAATAGAGCTGCTGGAAATATTCATGTAATAATGACTTCATAGCACTTTCAAGCTTCTGTGGGTTTTTTTGTTGTTGTTCCTTTTAGTTCTTAGTGACGTCTTGGCTGTCGAACTACAGCTACCTGTGTCAGCCTGTCGACTACAGCGACAGTCCTCTGGCTTTGAGGGTAATAATCAGCATCTCTTTATTAATTAAGTGATAAAACTCCATGTTCAGAAAAAAGGTTTTCTCATTAGCAGTAGCTTTACTCCTGACTGTTCAGAAGCACTGACACTGGAGACTCCTTCCTTACAGTAAGTGTCATTTAAGCACATGTACGCATTCACACAAAACTTATTGGTTATTTGTTTTTCCCGGTTCTCAGATGGCCAGGGTGTGCTGGTGGTTCTTCTTCTCCAAAGTCATTGAGCTCAGCGATACCGTAAGTTCCTTACACGGCAACCTACAGTAGCCTCCTACTGAAGAATGATGGTGTTTGTTAAGAATTGTAGTGTTTATTGGTGGCGGTTGAGGGAGTTGAGATCCACGTTTGGTGGTAAATATTAGTTTCAAATGGTGTATGTTGGCAGTCTGTGGTGTTTTATGATAAATGTTGGTTGTTGGTCTTTATTCTGTTTTGATATTTACCAAATACCAGCTTTATTGATGTTCGCTGGTGAATGCTAAGGTATTAAATGCTGGTGTTTGAATGTCTGGTGTGTGATGTAGAGGTTTTATGGCGTTGCTGGTTAATGCTAGTTTTGGTGGAACACTCATTGAACAACACTACATGCATGGTGTGTGATGCAGAACAGCAGAGCATATTGTTGGTATTTGTTGGCAAGTGTTTGTGATTAACGTTGGTGAATACTGGTGTTTGTTAGGAACTCAGTGTGTGGTGTTCACGGGTGTTTGATGGTATTTATTGGTGAACGTTGAAAGCCAGATTTGATGGTGTTTGGTGGAAAATGTGAATGAATCTTGGTTTTTGATTTGTTGTATTATTGAAGGTTGATTTGGGGTGTTTGCTATTTGTGTTTGCTGTTGAATGTTGGTATTGTTCATGCTTGTGTGACATTCAGTGGTGGTTGTAAGGAGTTTGGTAGTCAGATAGTGCTACAAACGTTTGGTGTTTTGTAGTAAGTATTGCTTGTATTTTGGTGTTTAATGGATACTTGTTAGTGAATGTGTTCTGATGTGAGTTAAACGCCTGGTTTACTGTTGTGTGTTGATGATTGTTGGTATTTGATTGTTGGTTAATGTTGGTGTTACTCAGTCATTTGTTTTTTCATTGTTTGGTCTGTGCTTTTAATTGTTTTAGGTATTTGATGGCATGTACTGATAAATGTTAGTGTTTATTGTGAGACACACATACTCTACATATTGGTGTTTGTTAGTGAAGATTGGTGTTTGTTTGGAGGTTGATCTGTGTTGTTTGGGTGTTTAACGTCTTTTTTTAAATCAATACCAAATTTGATGGTGTTGAGTTGAGCTGTGGTAGTGAGTGTTGAATTGGGGTGTTTGCTATTTGTTTTTGAATAATTTGTTTTATTTGTTAAGGTTTGTTGGTAAATACTGGGACAGTGTTGATTTTTGTTTTTATTCCTAGAAACATTTGAAAAATGTTGTGCGTGTGTGTTGTGTTGGTGAATACTGTATTGGATAGTGACGTTTGATGGTGTTTTCCAGTGTTGATTGTTAATAGTTCTTTTGTTTTGGTGTTTGGTGTTTATTGGTTTGCTGTATAAAGTTGAGATTTTTGGTTGATCTTTATTTGAGTCTTTGATGGTGTTTATGGTAAATGTTAGCATTTATGCTAAAGTACGTTGGTCCAGATGTTTTGAGTCTTATGAAACCGCTGTACCCACATGACTGTATCTTCAGTATTTGCTCTTTCTTACCCTGCTGTCATCAGGTGTTCTTCATCTTGCGTAAGAAGAACAGCCAGCTGACGTTCCTGCACGTCTACCATCACGGCACCATGATCTTCAACTGGTGGGCCGGAGTCAAGTACGTCGCCGGGGGACAGGGTGCGCACTCTCTCTCACTCTCTCTCACTCTCTCGCCCACTGGTGTTTGTTCTCAGACACTGTGTAATCTTAATATAATAATGTTAGCTTATTAGGTAAATGGTGTGTGTGTGTGTGTGTGTTTGTGTGTTTGTGCGTGTGTGTGTGTATAGCCTTTTTCATCGGCCTCCTTAACACTTTCGTACACATCATCATGTATTCGTACTACGGCCTGGCAGCACTCGGTCCACACATGCAGAAATACCTGTGGTGGAAACGCTACCTTACCTCCCTGCAACTGGTAAACACACACACACACACACACAATGCAAACACACACACACACACACACACACACACACACACACACATACACATTCACACCAATGCGAACATGCACCCCAACATGCACACACACACACAACAATGCAAACACACACACACACAACAATGCAAACACACACACACACAACAATGCAAACACACACACACACAACAATGCAAACACACACACACACAACAATGCACACACACACACACACAACAATGCACACACACACACACACAACAATGCACACACACACACACAACAATGCACACACACACACACAACAATGCAAACACACACACACAACAATGCAAACACACACACACAACAATGCAAACACACACACACAACAATGCAAACACACACACACACAACAATGCAAACACACACACACACACACACACACACACACACACACACAACAATGCAAACACACACACACACACACACACACAACAATGCAAACACACACACACACACACACAACAATGCAAACACACACACACATCCACACCAATGCGAACATGCACACGCACACACACACACACACACACACACACACACATCCACACCAATGCGAACATGTGCACACACACACACACATACATACACACACACACATCCACATCAATGCGAACATGCACACCAACATGCGCACGCACACACACACACACACACACACATACATACACACACACATCCACATCAGTGCAAACATACACACACACACACACACACAACAATGCAAACACACATACACACACACACACACACACAACAATGCAAACAAACACACACACAACAATGCAAACAAACACACACACAACAATGCAAACACACACACACACACAACAATGCAAACACACACACATACACATACGCACACACACACACATACACACACACATCCACACCAATGCGAACATGCACACCAACATGCACACACACACAGACACACACGCCTCAGTAGGACAGTACACTGATGATGTGTGTCCTTTGCTCTCCTTGTCTCCGTCCCCCAGCTGCAGTTCGTCCTCCTCACCACACACACCGGCTACAACCTGTTCACCGAGTGCGACTTCCCCGACTCCATGAACTCGGTGGTGTTCGCCTACTGCGTCAGCCTCATCCTGCTCTTCAGCAACTTCTACTACCAGAGCTACATGAGCAGGAAGAGCAAGCGCTCCTGATGCAGACTCCGCCCCTATTCCTGCCCTGATCACGCCCACGCTCCGCCTTAGTGTGTTTAAAGCTGACGAGTGCACATCGCCGGGCCGGAGTCGCTAGGGGAAGTGAGCAGAGGTGGAATGTTAGAACATTCCTGCTATTTTTCTTTATTCACCCTAATGGACGCCCCATCATCACTAACACTCGTCCCGCAGGGTTTCATCGCTGGTTTATTCAGAGACGAGTTCACACATGACAGCAGGGTGACACATGGATCACACACACCTTGCAGACCTGTGCCTTAAATCATTTTCTGTAATACGTCAGTAATCCTTCCCCAGGCTGTGCACTTTTCATAATAAACCCTTTACATCGAACCTTTACAAAAAAGTCCCAAAAAGCCTTTTATGTCTCTTATTTTATCACCACATGGCAACATTTTGGAGTTCAGCTCTGAGATTCCTCCACTAGGGGGCGTTGTTTATTCACTATAGTTATTAATATCATGAGGTATACTGTAAGGCCATAAAGTCACTGTGTATATACCATATACATACTGTACATGCGAACACACACACACACAGAGAGAGAGAGGTCACTAGCATTCATTTAAAATGAACATTCATAATAGAAAGAATCAAGTTACAGCTTTTCGAAAACATACTTTTAACCTTAACATAAACCATTATCCTGAGTTCTGTGTCTCTTCAGAATATTTGTAACTCTCACTTTTTTTATAAAAAGAAAAACTAAAATAGATAAATATTTTTTATGGAGCGACTCAACAGGGACAGCTGCTGATATTGTTCCAGATGTAACAATGTAACATTTGAATGAGTTTTATGTTTGGCGGAGATGCAGGTGCAGACTGTTGTTCATTAAGGTGGAGTTTAAACAAACAAACAAAAAAACCCCCACAATGTACAAACATGAATAAGACACTATGAACTATGGCTAGGAACTAATCCTAAGGCTAAGGCTAAGAAAAACACAAAAAGGGGACAAATATGAGAGGATCGTGATGATACGCAGTGGTGGACAAAGTACACAAATTCAAGTAAAAGTAAAAGTCCTCACCTTCAAATATTCGAGTGTGTGTTAGCTCACAATCGCCTTTAAATTTCTCTGTGTTTCACTTTTGATTTCTAACACCTGCTACAAATCACGCCAGTATGCATGTAGCCAGCAGGTGGCGATATTACAGCTTCAAATACCATATGATTATTTAACACAAGTGTGTGTGCAGACATTTGTTGAAGGATGTAATGGAGTAACAGTAAAAAGTTACACACACTGTCACACACTAATACAAACGTTGCACCTCTGAGCGTTGCGAGTTGTGTTTCAGACCACACGTAGCTGACGTGACTGACGTCTATAATACAGACACGCACACAAGACTGTGTTATTAAAGGGAAATTTATTTTCTCAGACACGGTACAGTGACACAATAATTAATAGTTTAACAAACTGTACATTTTATACATCTGACAGGAGTTCAGTGGACGTTAACGTCCATCGAGCTTTAAAAAACACACATAGACTGGAGCAAAAATCAAAACACACACAATACACACGCTGCAAACATTCACTGATAATCACAGCAACGCTACACACAAAGCCTATATATGTGTTATATACTTAGAGAGAGAGAGAGAGAGAGAAAGGAATCAAATATTTCGAAGCTTTTCACCCAGAATCCTAAAAGTATAATACAGTATAAACTTGTCTCAGATGTGGTTGAAATGACGAGACGTTGGATGTACGAGGTTTGCGGTTTCGCTCATGCGCGAGTTCTACACGGCACATGATACACTGACGGAAACGTCACACATCAGACATCGTTTAACTCCATCTGGGACGAAATTGTGCAAAAGTCACTTTTTAGATGAAGCATTTCCTGTTTAACACTGGATTTGTGGGTTTGGAAGGTAACCTCTCCTTTAAACACTTTAGGTTTCATTCAGAAAAGTATCATGTGCCAGAAAGTCACGTTTTTACCTCCTGATCAATCAGGTCACAAGCTGAGACAGACAGGAGCAGAACAAAGATGGAGGAAAAAAACATTCTGGTGCTTACAGCGTGTAAACAGAGAGACAGAGACAGAGAGATGAAGTGAAATGTTAGATAGTGGGACGACAGGAGAGGAGATGAACAATAAAGAAGCAAAAATGAAACGATGGTGATGGAGGATCAGTGATGGACGGATGGAGGAACATGGACGGGATGATGAAGGTGTAGTGTGATAAAAATGATGTGGTGACAAGAGTGATAGTGATGGAAAGATAAACTGATATAATGACAGAGTGACAGGAGGAAAGAGTGAGAGTTCTATAGTACCAGAGCCAGAGAGTGATGGAGTGATAGAGTAATGGAGTGATAGATGGAGTGATAGGGTGATGGAGTGATGGATGGAGTGATAGGGTGATAGATGGAGTGATAGGGTGATGGAGTGATAGATGGAGTGATAGATGGAGTGATGGATGGAGTGATAGATGGAGTGATAGAGTGAAAGATGGAGTGATAGAGTGAAAGATGGATAGATAGATGGAGTGATAGAGTGATAGATGGAGTGATAAAGTGATAGATGGGATGATAGAGTGATAGATGGAGTGATAGATGGAGTGATAGATGGAGTGATAGAGTGAAAGATGGAGTGATAGAGTGAAAGATGGAGTGATAGATGGAGTGATAGGGTGATAGATGGAGGGATAGATGGAGTGATAGATGGAGTGATAGAGTGATATATGGAGTGATAGAGTGATATATGGAGTGATAGAGTGAAAGATTGGATGATAGAGTGATAGATGGAGTGATGGATGGAGTGATAGATGGAGTGATAGAGTGATAGATGGAGTGATAGATGGAGTGATGCTCTACGTCTCCGTGTACACTGAAGACATTTGACTCAGGCTGCGCTCGAAGGCTCCCAACTGGAAGAAGACGCCGTCATCCGCACTGAGCTGAGAACTGAACTGAGACACGGAACCCCCGAGATCTGGTACCAAACTGAACCCTACACACACACACACACACACACACACACACACACACACACACACACACACACAAACACATTGGAGTGAGAGTTGAGCCAGTGCAATTGTATGCATGCATTTTGTGTGTGTGTGTGTGTGTGTGTGTGTGTACCTGTATTGGAGCATCCGGTGTGTAAGCCGTTGTGTGTTTGCGTGTTATAATTGTGCGGTTCTGCAGGGACGTGAGTGTTGATGTTCTGCTCGGCTCTGTACGTCTCCCCGAAGTGAAAGCAGCTCTGGAAGTTTCCTCGATAATCTGAAACACCAACACCGACAGTAACACACACCGTTACACTGTCACACACACTGTCACACACACCGTCACACACACTGTCACACACACCGTTACTGTGTGACGTTACACTCGCCGTCCTGCACTCTGTTCTGTATGATGTAATGAACGCTGCTACATTCTCCACTCACGCTGTTACACTATTATGCTCACTGTTACGCTTCCTGTTACACACACTGAGTTTGATGCGTAACAAAGACTGGCGTTACGGAAATAAATCCAGAAATCTCAGGCAAAAAAATCATGAAGAAATGTAAGATTTATACCTGGAATTTCCTGATTTATTTTGTTTTATATTTTTGTTTTTTCCTCTTTCTTCCCTGCATCTTTCCTGACTTGCTCTATTTTTTGTCTCTTTCATCCATCCATTACATTCAGCTTCTTCAGATGATTTAAGAGCTTTAAACTCCTCGTTACAGGACGGAATCGTACTGTCGGGAATTCCTCCTTGCTTCCTGCCTCGTCTTACCCTCAGTGAGGTTGTGGAAGTTGGAGTAGGCTTTGTGGGGCTGCTGTGTGGACGAGAGGTTCTGCTGCTTCTCCACCAGTGTGGACGATGGAGACGGAGCCTTCAGTGGACCGATTCCTGGAGACAGCACACACCTGAGAGAGACAGAGAGAGACAGAGAGTGTGTTCATCTCCCTGTTCTTCAGCTCAGTTCGCTCCAGTGTAAAGCTACACCGTTGTGCTCAGCGGAAGCGTGTGTGTGCGTGTGTGTGCGTGTGTGCGTGCGCGCATTTTATTTTTGGCCGAATCCGCAGAGGAGATCAGCAGGTACGCCGAGCTCTCGCTGGACATTTCGCTGATTTGCGCTGATGTCGAAACTAAAGCGATGGCAGTAGTTCATCATGTTCGTCATTAAAGTGCACCAGGATGGTTTTGATCAAACTCTGGCCCGAGGATTTTTTCAGCTCTGGCTCAGAGGGAACGTCGTGATCGCTGGAACTGAACAAATAAATCCTTTGTTAGTGCTTTTAAATTCTCCAGCCAGAGTTCAGTAACAAAAACATTCTGTTTAAACGACAAACACGCGACGTGAACACGACACCGAACGGTCGCGGCGACGTCGCAGGAAACAACGGCCGAGAACAACAAGCCGGAGCTGCGAGCGTCGCTATAAAGAGTCTTAATCGACACCGCGGGAATGGAGAAGAAAAGCAGCTAAATCACTACGTAGTGCACGATCCCGAGTCTGACTTCGTGTCCTCGTGTCCTTGATGGATAGATAAAGAGACTTTACTGTCCTGCAGTGATGTAATGAAATGCGCTGGTTAGATCTCAGAGAAACTGTAAGAATAAACAAACAAATAAACAAAAGATCATTGCATTAAATATAAATATGAAATGTTTGTGCAGTAGGAAGTGGATCTGCACACAGGTATTGTCACAAATAAGGAAATATTGCACAAATTATAATCATAATACTAATCATTGGATAAATAAATAGATAGATATGATGTAATATTATAGTTATATTAAATCATAATCCACTTTTCTGATTCATGCAAAAAAACCATTATAATATCTGACTATTAAACTTTTTAAACAATAAGACATACAACAAAATAGGTTGTATTATATTACTGAAATTTGAATGTCGGTCGAAAAACAACAATAATGGTTTAATAAACGGCTTGAAATCTATAACAAAAAAAACAACAACAACAACAACAAACAGCAACATTAGATTAAGATTTATTTAGACTCAACTTTACTGTCACTGTAATGTACAAATGCGACAACTTAATCGAATCTAATTTGTATACTTCATTACTGTACATAATTCTATAATTATTTGTTATATTACACATTTATATAATTATATTTATAGAACCGATTTCTATTTGCTGAATTTAAGATTTAAGATGAATTTATTGTCATTGTAAAATATTTATAATAATAATTTATACTGTATATTTAAAACGAAGCTCAAACTCCTCATCTTCCACACAGTGACACACACACACACACACACACACTGTAGTGTGCAATCAAACATACACAGCTTACAGAACTACAAGATGAACAGTAATAGATTATAAATTTAAAACATATACAGTATTTTCAGATATAAACTAAAATCTAACGTTTCTTTTTTTGTTTTGTTTTTTCAAAATAGTTGAAAAAAGACTTTTTTAGCCTTTAACATTTAAAATATTTTGATGAGAATTTTACAAATGATCTTTTTTTTCTATTAAAATGTATTTTTTAAGACTTTTTCTTTTTCAGTCTTTAGTCTACGCATGAACAGTATTTTATCACGATGCCCTTATCGCTGATTTATACAGAAATCTTCCTGTTCTTCCGTCTCTCTCTCTCTCTCTCTTCAGTTCTTCCGTCTCTCTCTCTCTCTCTCTCTCTCTTCAGTTCTTCCGTCTCTCTCTCTCTCTCTTCAGTTCTTCCGTCTCTCTCTCTCTCTCTCTCTCTCTTCAGTTCTTCCGTCTCTCTCTCTCTCTCTTCAGTTCTTCCGTCTCTCTCTCTCTCTCTCTCTCTTCAGTTCTTCCGTCTCTCTCTCTCTCTCTCTCTCTCTCTCTTCAGTTCTTCCGTCTCTCTCTCTCTCTCTCTCTTCAGTTCTTCTGTCTCTCTCTCTCTCTCTCTCTCTGTCTCTCTGCGCATGCGCGGTGCGGCAGGGAAGCGAGTGTGGCGTGTAGAGCGCGTGAGAGCGATTGGCGTTTTGCCAATTTCTTTTTTGCTATTTTTCTCGCCATTTATAACATCTTTTGGCTATATCTATCTTTTTTTGTGTGAGTGCCTGTGTGTGTGCGTGTGCGCGCGACTGTGCGTGTGTGTGCGTGAGTGTGTGTGTGTGTGTGCGTGTGTGTTGCTGGAGCATGGCGGCTCAGAACACACAGCGGTTTGAAAGTTTAACTCGCCGGCACGGTGTGCGCGTGGTGTGCGCGGCGAGTTTAGAGGAGTGTGTGTTGGCGGTTGGTGATGTGGTGGGACATGAGAACATCGTCTCTGCTTCCCGCATGAACAGCGCTGTTGTCACGTTTGTTAATAGTGTTGATAAAGTGGCTAAACTTGTACAGAATGGTATCAGTGTTAATAACGAGCACATCCTGGTTTCTCCCCTGAGCTCCCCAGCCAAGAAAATAGTTCTGTCCAATGTCCCTCCCTTCATACCTGATAGTGTCATCGCTGCAGAACTGTCCAGATATGGAAGACTGGTCTCCCCTATAAAGAAAATCCCCCTGGGCTGTAAATCCCCACTGATTAAACACCTGGTGTCTTTTAGGAGAGTCGTTTTTATGATCTTTAAAGAGGGTGTAGAAGAGCTAAATGCTGTTTTTAAATTCAGAGTTGAAAACTTTGATTACAGTATATTTGCCTCCTCAGACACTGACATTAAATGTTTTAAATGTGGTGCGATGGGACATCTGGTCCGTGCTTGTCCCGAAAGACAGAGCGATCCTGGTGCTTCTGAGCGACCGGGTCACGACGCGACCGTGCCGGGCGAGGCCGCTCCCCCTGCGACTACAGCTCGGCCGTCTGCTGAGGGACCCGGTAACGCTGCCGACCCAGAGCCTATAGAGACCGAACCCCAAGCCCAGCCTGCAGTCCAAGAGTCTACTGGAGCTACATCAACACCAGAAACAACGAGCTCGGCCAAACCGGACCGAGAGGAACCCAACGTGACCCAGCCGGCGCCGGAGAGGCCGAGTACAGCTGATAAGGTCACAGAGGGTTCGGGTGCAGCGCTGGAGCTACCTGTGCTCTCGGCGATGGGTACAAGGGCGAAGAGCCGCCAACTGGAAGCAGCAGCCGCACTGTCACAAGGGGACGAGGCGGACATAGAAATGGAAGAAGAGCCCTCCTTCAAGGCACCAAAAAGGAAAAAGGACCGGAAAGGAGGAGGAAAAAAACTCCCCAAAAAAGACCCCGAACCGGAGTCAGACAGCGATGGGTACATCTCAGACTCTGTGCTGCTTCTCACCGCAGAGGAAGAAAGAATGCCAGTCGTACACAGCGAGGAATCTATACATGTTTTTCTAGAGAAGACAAAAAGGGGCTCAAAAATTAAAATAGAAGACCACTTCTCAAGCAAGAAACAGTTCATTCATGACGTCAAATATTACAGAAAACAAAAAGCTTTCGCTGAACTTGAAATCTTTAGACTAAAAAAATGGATTACCAAAATAAACAAGGAACTCGCTGAAGAGGAATTTTTAGAATGATTTTTACTCCGTGCTGGACACTGGTATGTCTTCTTTTATATAAAACTGTCTTTTTATCTATATACTTTTTAATGAGTGAAGTAAATATTGCGAGCTTAAATATAAATGGGGCAAGAACATGTGAAAAAAGAGCCAAACTATATGAACTACTAAAACAGAAACATGTTGATGTGGCTCTACTTCAAGAGACGCACAGCGACTCCAAGAACGCTGTGGACTGGTCCAAAGAGTGGGATGGGCTCGCGATCCTGAGCCACAATACACCACTGAGTGGTGGAGTCGCACTGCTCTTTGCTCGCAATTTTATACCGAACTCTTACACAGTAGAAGAATTTTTAAATGGGAGGCTTTTAAAAGTGAGAACGTTTTATGAAAATGAAGTTTTTGTTTTTATTTGTGTGTACACTCCCACCAAGGCAGTAGAGAGGATGATGTTTTTAGACAAATTAAGCAGCATAATTAATGACTGTAACTCTGCTGACATTTTAATTCTGGGTGGGGATTTTAACTGCACAACCGACAACCTGGACAGAAACCATAGAGAACCTCACATGGCCTCCCGTAAACGCATGTGGGAGATGATGGAGGCCCAGGACTTGAGTGACATATGGAGAGACTTAAATAAGAAACAAAGACAGTACACCTGGGCCCATTCCATAGAGAACACGCTCTCACTGGCAAGACTTGATCGATTTTATGGTTTTAAACATCAGCTGTCTTATTTTACTAAATGTTTTATTGTCCCAGTAGGCATCTCCGACCATAGCATGGTGCAGTGCACTGTCAGTAGGAAAAACCTCAAGCCTAAGAGCGCCTACTGGCATTTTAACACTGTGCTTTTAGAAGATGCCAATTTTATTGAGTCTTTTACCTTTTTATGGACCAGTCTTAAATCACAAAAAGCAGATTTTAGCTCTCTACAGCAATGGTGGGATCTAGCTAAAGCACAAATAAAAGTCTTTTGTCAACAGTACACACTCAATGTCACAAAAGACATTGTTAAATCAATGAGAGCGCTAGAGACTGAAATAGCAGAACTCCAGTGTCTAGAGACCGAAGAAAATAGAAGAAACACTGAAAACCTGAAAAACAAAAAAGCCCTAATGAACGACCTACTGGGCACTGCAGCACAGGGGGCGCTGGTCCGCTCACGGTTTAAACACGCAACGGAAATGGATGCTCCTTCTAAGTTCTTTTTTGGTCTGGAACAAAAAAATGGACAGAAAAGAATCATACATGCTGTGCGATCAGAGTCAGGGGATCTCGTATCAGAGCCCACTGAGATACGCAAGCAGACACACGGCTTCTACTCAAAGCTGTACAGTAGTGAGTGGTCAGAAGCACATGCAATGGAGGAAACCTTCTTGAAAAATCTGCCCAAGCTGTCAGAACAAGCTGCCACTGACATGGCGGCAGAACTGACACTGGCAGAGATTCAGAAGGCTCTCCAAGGCCTGAAGAACGGGCGGGCGCCGGGTATAGACGGTCTCCCTGTAGAGTTCTACAAGGCATTTTGGTCAGTAATAGGACAGGATGTACTAGAGGTGTTGCAGGACAGCGTGAAAGGAGGAAAGCTCCCGGTGAGCTGCAGGAGGGCTGTCCTGACCTTACTGCCAAAAAAGGGAGACCTGACGCACCTGGGGAACTGGCGCCCGGTATCACTGCTGTGCACTGACTACAAACTACTCTCAAAAGCATTAGCCTCAAGACTGACAAAGGTACTGGAGCAGATCATTCATCACGACCAGACGTACTGCGTGCCTGGTAGGTCTATCTTTGACAATATACATTTCATTCGTGATATTTTGGATGTCTCTAGACTCTTAGATCTAAAGACCGGTCTCATTTTACTGGACCAAGAAAAGGCTTTCGACCGGGTTGAACACAAATACTTGTGGAAGGTGCTGGAAAGTTTTGGGTTCAACCCAGGATTCACCACAATGATAAAGACATTGTACAGTGACATTGAGAGTGTACTGAAGGTTAATGGTGGTTTATGTGTCCCTTTTAAAGTACACAGAGGTATTAGACAAGGCTGCTCTCTGTCAGGCATGTTATATTCTTTAGCGATCGAACCTCTTTTATGTAAACTAAGAGGGCAGCTTTCTGGTTTTAATATACCTCATTTTAATATTTTAACCTGTCTTTCAGCTTATGCCGATGATCTAGCTGTAATGGTGAACACACAGGCAGATGTGAATCTTTTAACTGATGTTTTACAAGATTTTAAGGTTTTATCATCTGCTAAAATAAACTGGACTAAAAGTGAAGCCATTTTAGTAGGAGAATGGGGAGGCGACCAGCCCACACTACCAGGGGGGTTAATGTGGAAAAAGACTGGTTTTAAATACTTGGGTGTCTACCTGGGCAGTGCTGAGTTTTTAAACAAAAACTGGGATGGAGTTGTAGAAAGCATAAAAGGCAGACTAAGCAGATGGAAGTGGCTGGTCCCAAAAATGTCTTACAGAGGACGAGTGCTGGTCATCAACAACCTAGCAGCATCGTCCCTGTGGCATAAACTGGCATGTATGGACCCACCACCAAACCTGCTAGCAAGCATACAGGCCCTACTGGTAGACTTTTTTTGGGACAAACTGCACTGGCTACCACAAAGCCTTCTTCACCTGCCGAAAGAGGAAGGAGGACAGGGCCTGGTGCAGCTAGCCAGCAGAACTGCAGCCTTCCGTCTGCAGTTCATCCAGAGACTTCTCACCGGAGCGAGTGATGAAGGATGGAGAGCGGCAGCCTACACACTCCTACGCACGGTGGGAGGACTTGGGCTGGACAGAACTCTGTTTTTAATGGACCCCACAGCACTGGACACTACTGGATTACCTGTATTTTATCAAAGACTTTTTAAAATCTGGACCTTTTTTAAAAAACAAAACAAAGGAAACAAAACATTACACTGGCTGCTGGAGGAGCCCCTAGTCTGTGGAGGGCAGCTGGACATTTCTAGTCCAACCACCCCAGCACTATCCAAGACCCTGATCTCCGCAGGGATCGTGACACTCCGGCAGCTGGTGAACATCACCGGACCAGACCTGTCTCGAGCAGAGAACTTGGCAGCACAGCTGGGACTTCGGTCTCAACGGGTCGCCAACCAACTCCTGCATCGCTGGAGAACCACCTTAACGTCGGAGGAACGCGTTCAGCTGATGGAACACACAAGCAGCGAGACCAGTCCTACAGAAGAGGAACCTTTTCCACAGCTGACGATAACTCCAGACCTAGATGGTTATGGCGGCCCCCTCCTGGAGCTCGAGGGTGAGGAAGACATGAACTTTGAGACAGTGTCTGGTAAGGTTTTATACAAAGCTTGTGTAAAGGTCTTAAACAAGAAAAAACTGAATGGGAGGGTAGACACCCCATGGCGCACTGAACTGGGTTTTAATAATGATTTTAAACCAGAGTGGAGGGCACTGTACAAACCACCATTAACCAAAAAGTCTGCTGACCTCCAGTGGAGGATTTTACATGGAATTGTCTCTGTGAACTCTTTTATCTCCATTTTAAATCCTGAAATCACACAGGAATGCCCCTTTTGTTCACAGAGAGAAACTGTTTTCCATGCTTTTATACATTGCTCCAGGTTGTCACCTTTGTTTAACCTTTTAAAACACATCTTTTTATCAATGAATGTAGTTTTTACTCATCAGCTTTTTATTCTTGGTTTTAAATACGTCCGGAGAAACAGGTTCAAATGCCAGCTTATTAATTTTACCATTGGTCAAGCCAAGATGGCAATTTACATAAGCAGAAAAAATAAGCTGGCACAAAGTACAGATTGCAACCCCAAAAAGATCTTCTCCAGACTTGTTAAATCAAGAATTTTAATTGATTTTAACTTTTACAAGAGTATGAAGGACATAAATATGTTTAAAACCATATGGTGCTGTGAGGAGACCTTGTGCTCGGTAGAAGATGACGAAATCATCTTTGCCACATATTTTAACTGAAAAAAAGCACAATAACTATATGTGTTTTTAAAGAAGGACTATAATGTAAAAAATGTCTTATTTATTTATTTATCTATTTTAAATCAATTATTTATAAACGCAATCCTTTTTCTAGCTTATAAAACAAAACTTGTAAAATAAAGGATTGTAAAAAGTCAAAAAAAGTCTCTTCAGTTCTTCCGTCTCTCTCTCTCTCTCTTCAGTTCTTCCGTCTCTCTCTCTCTCTCTCTCTCTTCAGTTCTTCCGTCTCTCTCTCTCTCTCTCTCTCTCTTCAGTTCTTCCGTCTCTCTCTCTCTCTCTCTCTTCAGTTCTTCCGTCTCTCTCTCTCTCTCTCTCTCTCTCTTCAGTTCTTCCGTCTCTCTCTCTCTCTCTCTCTCTTCAGTTCTTCCGTCTCTCTCTCTCTCTCTCTCTCTCTCTTCAGTTCTTCCGTCTCTCTCTCTCTCTCTCTCTTCAGTTCTTCCGTCTCTCTCTCTCTCTCTCTCTCTCTTCAGTTCTTCCGTCTCTCTCTCTCTCTCTCTCTTCAGTTCTTCCGTCTCTCTCTCTCTCTCTCTCTCTCTCTCTTCAGTTCTTCCGTCTCTCTCTCTCTCTCTCTCTCTTCAGTTCTTCCGTCTCTCTCTCTCTCTTCAGTTCTTCCGTCTCTCTCTCTCTCTCTCTCTTCAGTTCTTCCGTCTCTCTCTCTCTCTCTCTCTCTCTCTCTTCAGTTCTTCCGTCTCTCTCTCTCTCTCTCTCTCTTCAGTTCTTCCGTCTCTCTCTCTCTCTCTCTCTCTCTTCAGTTCTTCCGTCTCTCTCTCTCTCTCTCTTCAGTTCTTCCGTCTCTCTCTCTCTCTCTTCAGTTCTTCCGTCTCTCTCTCTCTCTCTCTCTCTTCAGTTCTTCCGTCTCTCTCTCTCTCTCTCTCTCTCTCTTCAGTTCTTCCGTCTCTCTCTCTCTCTCTCTCTCTCTTCAGTTCTTCCGTCTCTCTCTCTCTCTCTCTCTTCAGTTCTTCCGTCTCTCTCTCTCTCTCTCTCTTCAGTTCTTCCGTCTCTCTCTCTCTCTCTCTCTCTCTCTTCAGTTCTTCCGTCTCTCTCTCTCTCTCTCTCTTCAGTTCTTCCGTCTCTCTCTCTCTCTCTCTCTCTCTCTTCAGTTCTTCCGTCTCTCTCTCTCTCTCTCTCTCTCTCTTCAGTTCTTCCGTCTCTCTCTCTCTCTCTCTCTCTTCAGTTCTTCCGTCTCTCTCTCTCTCTTCAGTTCTTCCGTCTCTCTCTCTCTCTCTCTCTCTCTTCAGTTCTTCCGTCTCTCTCTCTCTCTCTCTCTCTCTCTTCAGTTCTTCCGTCTCTCTCTCTCTCTCTCTCTCTCTCTTCAGTTCTTCTGTCTCTCTCTCTCTCTCTCTCTCTCTCTTCAGTTCTTCCGTCTCTCTCTCTCTCTCTCTCTTCAGTTCTTCCGTCTCTCTCTCTCTCTCTCTCTCTCTCTCTCTTCAGTTCTTCCGTCTCTCTCTCTCTCTCTCTCTTCAGTTCTTCCGTCTCTCTCTCTCTCTCTCTCTCTTCAGTTCTTCCGTCTCTCTCTCTCTCTCTCTCTCTCTTCAGTTCTTCCGTCTCTCTCTCTCTCTCTCTCTCTCTCTTCAGTTCTTCCGTCTCTCTCTCTCTCTCTCTCTTCAGTTCTTCCGTCTCTCTCTCTCTCTCTTCAGTTCTTCTGTCTCTCTCTCTCTCTCTCTCTCTCTTCAGTTCTTCCGTCTCTCTCTCTCTCTCTCTCTCTTCAGTTCTTCCGTCTCTCTCTCTCTCTCTCTCTCTCTTCAGTTCTTCCGTCTCTCTCTCTCTCTCTCTCTTCAGTTCTTCCGTCTCTCTCTCTCTCTCTCTCTCTCTCTTCAGTTCTTCCGTCTCTCTCTCTCTCTCTCTCTCTCTCTCTCTCTCTTCAGTTCTTCCGTCTCTCTCTCTCTCTCTCTCTCTTCAGTTCTTCTGTCTCTCTCTCTCTCTCTCTCTCTCTTCAGTTCTTCCGTCTCTCTCTCTCTCTCTCTCTCTTCAGTTCTTCCGTCTCTCTCTCTCTCTCTCTCTCTCTCTTCAGTTCTTCCGTCTCTCTCTCTCTCTCTCTCTCTTCAGTTCTTCCGTCTCTCTCTCTCTCTCTCTCTCTCTCTTCAGTTCTTCCGTCTCTCTCTCTCTCTCTCTCTTCAGTTCTTCCGTCTCTCTCTCTCTCTCTCTCTCTCTCTCTCTCTCTTCAGTTCTTCCGTCTCTCTCTCTCTCTTCAGTTCTTCCGTCTCTCTCTCTCTCTCTCTCTCTCTTCAGTTCTTCCGTCTCTCTCTCTCTCTCTCTCTCTTCAGTTCTTCCGTCTCTCTCTCTCTCTCTCTCTCTCTCTCTTCAGTTCTTCTGTCTCTCTCTCTCTCTCTCTCTTCAGTTCTTCCGTCTCTCTCTCTCTCTCTTCAGTTCTTCCGTCTCTCTCTCTCTCTCTCTCTCTTCAGTTCTTCCGTCTCTCTCTCTCTCTCTCTCTCTCTTCAGTTCTTCCGTCTCTCTCTCTCTCTCTCTCTTCAGTTCTTCCGTCTCTCTCTCTCTCTCTCTCTTCAGTTCTTCCGTCTCTCTCTCTCTCTCTCTCTCTCTTCAGTTCTTCCGTCTCTCTCTCTCTCTCTCTCTTCAGTTCTTCCGTCTCTCTCTCTCTCTCTCTCTCTTCAGTTCTTCCGTCTCTCTCTCTCTCTCTCTCTCTCTCTCTCTTCAGTTCACACGGTTTATTTTTCCGCACCGTTTATAACATCGCGCGCGTGGATGAGACCCTTTGGACCGCCGATGGGCCGACGCCCTGTTTCTCACAGAGATGTTTTGTAGCCTCAGCACCGTGACATCATCACAGCCATAACGTCTACTTTCCAGCGTCGGGGCAGAGCGACACGTTTTCTCGCGCTGAGTCACGTGTGTGAGGCATCTGAAATCTTTGCCTGTGATATTTTCGAACATTTCTGACATTTCTCATTTTCCGCGAGACTCCCCTCAGCTTCCCTCTCATATCCGCGTCCAGGATCCTGCTAAGCGTAAAATAACCTGCGCTAATCCTGGCTCCGCGTGTTTCCCTGCTGCAGTCTTCTTCTTCTTCTTCTTCTTCTTCATCGCCTCTTGGGGGGGGGGGGACGCGCTGTCAGCGGGAACTCAGGAAACAGTTATACTGTTCATATTCTCACACGCTGCCTCTGTGTGAATCACGGCGTAATCAGTGCCAGGTGGCGCGCGCGCTCAGCCTGCAGGAATGAGGGGAATCTTTCATACACCTCCGTACACGTGCGATGCATCTGGTCCCCCCCGGCGTTCCCTCGCTGCGTCTCTCTCGTCCGCCCCGAGACACGCTCGTCTCACTCGGGAGACAGACAGACAGACAGACAGACAGAGCAGTCTGACCTTTGACCTCAGTCAGGATGCGGGTCAGGAGGGTGCGGCCTGAGTTCCCTCTTGCGCCGAAGCGTCGATCCGAAGCCAGTGGAGGACCACACGAGGAGCTCCTCATACCTGATATTCATTTCTGGAAAAAGATTTCCTCCGAGGATCTGTACTTTATCAAAGGTTTTTTGTTGTTGTTGTTGTTGTTGTTGGAGACATCACTACATTTCAAAGCTCATTATCCTTCATGTACTCCTTCACTGCTTCATGCAGAATGTCAAACATTACTCATCGCTCTGAATCAGGAGGGAATAAAAGATCAGAAGGAAGCAGAGCAGCTTTACATCGCTTGCTGAATATTTACACAAATGTCAGCGGAAACCTTTTTCATTAACTTAAGAAGATTTTTTACCCAAGGTCAAATCCTGGTGAAGAACTTACATAAGAACACGGTGCAGAAGCGACTGACGTTTACAGAAGACTTCGCGCAGAGCACGCCGATGAGACTCTGCGCCGAAGTGAAACATCTGAACGATGCAAACGGTTTACAGAAGGCCGTACGCCTGTGAGTGGCTCGTTCAGCGAGTCGAACGCCTGAGCTTTGAAAATCGACGGATAACTTGTGTGTGTGAACTGTACACACACTCATTCACCAACACCACTCGCACGTCGCAGGAAGGTCGCTCGACCGGGAGGTATCGTCACGTCCCCCGTCCAGTCCTGATGTTAATGGAGTTCCTGGGAGGCCGGCGCTTCAGGCGATCAGAGGTCTGACGTACTGAGAACAGTTTCTACCTTGATGGTGTCCGAGCGCTAGTGAGACACTGGGATAAGTGCATCAGTGTATCAGGGGATTATATAGAGAAATGAAGGGAGTGTTTACTGTCAGGACTGTGTCGTGTTAATTTAGTGAAATCAAAAGTCCCGGTTTGACCTGAACGTTTTTTATTCTCATTTTTAAAAAGTACCAAAGCCTCATTCAAAAACAAAGACTTTTCGCCAAAACGTAAGAACACCAGCTTGGGCTAAAAATCGTGAATGTTCTTGACCTTATTCACTCTGAAGGACACATTCATGATATCGATCACAATGAGTCACCAAGACGATGACATTTTCACATCGGACACGTGGGACGCGGGGACACTCTGAGGGACCGGATCTAACGGCAGGACTCGACACAAACTCACACGCTGGCGTTAAAACCGAAGCAGAATTTAACAAATACAAATACATAAGAACTATTCTGATGGAAATTAATAAAAAATCTGTTTCAATTTTTTTATCTGCTGATAAAAATTATTGTAAGAATGTTTTGTATTCAATTTGAAATGAATGCAAAACAGACACATTTTTACTACTCAAACTGTTCGACCCATCTGTCTGTACCGTATGTTATAATTTAAATCTTTACTTTCATTTTTTATTTTTTTTATGGGCTGCGTGGACTAATCGACAAAGGAGTCAACAAATGGACAGTAAAGAAAACAGACAGCTGTACCTCGATGTTTTGCATCACACACACACACACACACACACACACACACACACACACACACACACACACACACACTTATTCACACACTATGGGCAATTTTGGGAACGGCAATATCAGCCTGATCTACATGTCTTTGCACTGCGGGGGGGAAATGTAAATATAATTAAATTAGATCATATTTTAATTAATATCTTTAAATGCAAGTGTTGCTATGACGACCAAATGATGGCGTAGGACGATGGCAGAATAAACAGGATACGAATGCGCTTGTCACGTAGAGACATGCATGGGCCGTGCTAGCGGAGAGAGAGAAAGACTTCTCATGTTTGTCTTTCATTTCTGTCCAGAGCAGATTTTCTTTCTGCCACACGATCACAAGGTTTTAAGATGTTCAGATCTGTTCCAGTGCGACGCAAACAGTAATACGGATGCACCAGCAGGGGGCACTCGCGTGTCATTTTTGCACGAAGTACGAAGATGAAGGGAAAAGAGAGCGTGCGCCTGTGATATTCATGCAAAGTCACTTCAGCTATTATTTATACAGTGTGCCGTATATTCCGGGAAATACAGTACCTGGAGTGAAAGCAGAGGATCTTAGGGAACTGGAACGTGGGAACACATCTGTGGGAACGTCTGCGCGTTACCCGTTCCAAGTGAGTCACTACTGAGTCAGCGGACTCAACTCAGTGATCGTGACTCGCCTCACGTGAACACGATTCATTTACACTCAGAAGTAGAACGCGGAGAGAAAATGGGACTTGAATTCTGGATTAATATCAAAAGACGTGACATGATCAAAGGCCCGGAGTCTGAAAGGGAGGAAAAAACAAGGTGGATGGAAAAGACAGAGCTGCGGTTTGAACTCCGGTCCAGCACAGGAACAACGTCACCCCCTCCTACAAAACCAAAAAAAAAAAAAAAAAGAGGGGAAAGTTCTTCTCTGGATGATGAACTATCGGCGTTATTAAACACAGATTCCGAGCCAGACGGATTCTGATGACAACATCTCTCACTCGTGACCCCTGCGAGAATCAAATTCCAGTTTAAATCCATTGCTGCAGGCTTGTGATGTTACAGGGTCAAACACGCACACACACACGCACACACACACACACACACACACAGTCTCATCAGAGGGATCAGACGGACGATCCAGACTGATCTTTTTTTCTCCAGCCTGAAGATTCATGAGGATGAGATCTCAGTCCCTCGTTCCTCTTCTGTCTCGTCTGTCGTTCTGCACTGAGCGAGTGAACGACTGAATGTTTTCGACTCGCCGGGAAAAATGTTTCTGCTTCTGGTTAGCGTTCGGGTCCGAGAGGACGAGGTTCTGATCCGCACGGCGTTCCTGATCGCTCAGGGTTTAAGCAGAAGAGCTTAAGGAGTGACAGAGTGCTGAAGATTAGATACCAACCACACACACACCGCATACACACACCGCATACACACCCCGCATACACACACCGCATACACAACACACACACACACCGCATACACACCGCACATACACACCACATACACACACCGCATACACACACCGCATACACAACACACCGCATACACACCGCACACACACACCACACACACACCGCAAACACAACACACCACACACACACACCACATACACAACACACACCGCATACACACCGCATACACACCACATACACACCTCACACACACCGCATACACACACCACACACACACACACACACACACTGCATACACACCGCATACACACCGCACACACACCGCACACACACCACAAACACAACACACACATACCGCACACCCACCACATACACACCTCACACACACCGCATACACACACCACACACACACACACACACACACTGCATACACACCGCATACACACCGCACACACACCGCACACACACCACAAACACAACACACACATACCGCACACCCACCACATACACACCGCATACACACCGCACATACACACACACACACACACACACACACACACACACTGCATACACACCGCATACACACCGCACACACACCGCACACACACCACAAACACAACACACACATACCGCACACCCACCACATACACACCTCACACACACCGCATACACACACCACACACACCGCATACACACACCACACACACACACACACACACACACTGCATACACACCGCATACACACCGCATATACACACCGGACAAACCACACAGACACCACACACATACTGTATACACACCACACCGCATACACACCTCACACACAACACATACATTGCATATACACCGCACACACTTAATACACACCGCATTGACACCACACACACACACTGTACTACATATGCACCACATAGCACTACACTACATAGCATAAACACTGCACACACACACTGTATACACACTGCATGCACCATGTACATACAACAGCACACACACCTCATAAATGCACCGTACACACCTCATACGTTCTGCATACATACACATTACACACGTACAACAACATCATACACACATCATATACAGGTCATACGCTCACAATACACTGTACACGTCACATACACACATCATATACCTGTCACACACAAGAAAGAAAAAAATGGAAAGACCAGAAAATTCTGTTCTCTCTTTGGTCGACCTTCCATCCATCCTGTTTTTTTTTTTATAGAATTTTTTGACCTGTTCATAAAAATGTTTTTTTTTATAAAAAATAAAAGTCAGCGGATGGGGTGAGACGATGTGGCGGGTTGAGAAGGTGACGGGAACAGAATGTCATGCACGTGTGACTGTTGCACTGCGGTCTCTCCAGATGGGGGCGCTGCTGCCTCAGTGCTGAGGCCTCTAACATTAGTGATCATGATGTTGCGAGTTCAAATCTCAGGAGCCACAAGTAAGTCACCGAGAGTCTTTTTTTGGAGTCTCGGAGAGTGACTGTAACTCTGATCCTGATTGATGACGTCATCATTCCGAGATCAAAGGAAAACTCATTAACTCATTAACTCAACTTCCCTCGGTTATTAGATTTGCATTCTTTACAAACCGGCAGCCTGCGATACAAGACAGGAGTAAAAACGTGACAGAGGATGGACGGTGAATTTCATGGAGACGTATAGCGCTGAGGGTCCTCTCCGTCTAAAACTGCGCACGGCGAGCGGCGCGCTCTGTTTTCTCTGGCGTCTTTTTAATATTAGCTTCAGGAAGTGACGGCAGGTATTTACAGAGTAAAAGGAGTCTAAATGGGCCGTTTCAGCCAGGGTAAACACATTTAGCAATGAGGTCAGCGGCTGAAGCCGTCCGAGTCGGGCGCGTTAGATAATTTTGTCAAAATGTTTAATGTCCTGCTAAACCGTTTGGGGAAAAACAAGTGCGGCTGGCGGTGTTGACCTTGGCAGCCGCGGCGTGTATGCATTAGGCTTTGGGCACGTAAATCAAACACCGCTCCGTCTTCAGGAAAATGTAAGTAGACGTTTTATACCTGGCTCGTTATAAAGCGCCGTTATGTACACGCTTGTGATTACAAGCCTCGATTCTAATGACATCTGCGAACGGAGCGGTGCGGCGCTCGTCACGTCACGATAGCGTACGCGCAGGTGCTGCCATGAAGACTTTCACCGCGTGTGCAGTGGAAGTAAGAACTCCAACACTCGGTGTCATACTGTCACAGGAACATAATCAAGGCCGGCGTGGTGTGATGAAGCGGCATCACTCTTACCGGCCCGAAGGTGATTATTTTTCCATAACGACACAACAGTGAAAAGTTTCATTCCTCCGTACGAGTTCTTAACTTATAAACATGGCAGCGTTTTTTCTTCATCATCGTGTTACACTAAAAAAAACAAGTTGGTTCCTGTTCTCACTTGCGTTACGGCAGCTATAAACAGTCATTACCTCGGCAGCATTTGTTCCCCTCTCTTCTTTAATAAAGTTATTAAACCGAAACGCAGCTGTAGAGAACCTGCCGAGCGCGAACGCCTCCGTCTCTGAAGACGTCGGAAAACTTACAGCTTTACGTTCAGTATGTTGTTGTCTTTATTTAATCTGTATAGCGCTTGAATGTCGCGTATTTCCCGTTTTCTGTGTATTGTTAGTAAACAGTACGTACGTGCTCGTTATTTATGTCTGTACTTCCTGAAAGTCAGCAAATCCCTCGTGTGTGTTAGCAGTGGACGTGGACAATAAATTTAATTCAAATTTCTGATTTACCGCTGACACGGGAAACGCGGCATTGCGGAAAACTTCACCGTGTCACTGAAAACACATGCGTTTTCCATTCGTTTATGCACCTGTAAATAAGCTGTTGCTATAGAAACGAACTCATACACTATATGGACAAAATCTGTTAAGTATTGAATTCAGGTGTTTCAATCAATCGGGGGCCTTCTCCCCTGTGAAGGACGAGCTTAACACTTCAGCGTTATACCGAGACATCTTGGACAATGCTCTGCTTCTATACAACTTTATGGCAACTGTTTGCAAGGACTATAAAGACATGGTGTGATGAGTTCGGTGTGGAAGAACTCGAGCGGCCCTAACACAGAGCCCTGACCTCAACCCCATCGAGCACCTTTGGGATGAACTGGAACGGAGATTGTGAGCCGGACCTTCTCGTCCAACAGAATGAATGGACACGAATTCCCACAGAAACACTCCAACATCTTGTGGACGGCCTTCCAAGAAGAGTGGAAGCTGTTAGAGCTGCAGAAAGGGGGACCGACTCCATACTGAAGTGTGTGTTTGGGTATAATGTCAGTGCAGGTTTGGGGAAATACTTTTGTCCATATAGTGTGTTTATACATATATACAGTATATATAAGACACCATGATGTGCAGCTGCACTACTGTCGGAGCTGCTGCTGAAGAAAATTCATCAACACTCTCTGAGCAACCAGCAGTACAGAACCGACCTGGTATAAACTCGAGCATTCGCTCCTAATTCACTGTTTGGCTGGAAAACGCTCCCAGTGAAAAGTGGAGCCTCACTGAATGGGATCCAAAGCTTTATGAAACTTGGCCCAGTTCCACCGCGAGACGTTAAGCACGCGTTTTACAACATCTCCATTTCAGAGATGCTCATTGTGAGCCGAGAGATCCCCGAGGAAGGGAGAGGCTTTTACGGCTTCGTTCCAATCAACATTGTTTATATCGATCATTACTGAGCTGAGACCCGTTAAAGAATTTAAAACTTAATTTAACCGCTATAAAACGTAAACAGACGACAGGACGCTGCTACAGAGGCTCTTTATTTAAAGGCCGCGTAAGATTTAAAGTTTGTGCTGAAAGCCTGGAATAAAAATAGCTTCGTGTCCTCGCCAACGTGTTGTCATGGCCTTGGATTTAATGTAATGCGGTGTTATGTGAGTATCCTCCAGACTCGCTGCGCTCAAACCCGGTTTCGCTCCAAGCGGCAGTAATTGTTAGTTGAGCTCGAAAACCGCGGCTAATTGTCTGGAGCCTATTCGCCGCGTTCTGGAAAAACAGGGCCACTTCCAGAGATCTCATTACACACTACAGAACATGACAGCTCGAGTGCGTGCTCTGGAAAGCAAACGATCGGCTGCTACTTCCATCTATAAAACATTCAGTCAAACCAGGAGCAAAAGTGCTGAGATCGGACTTGCATAACCTCACACATTAACACACACACACAAACACACACACCTGATCTTAGCCTGAACTGTTTTTATCTTCAACCGTAGATTTAACACTCTAGCTTTACTATTGTATGATGCAAGTATATATATATATATATATATATATATATTAAAGTTATGACAAATGATCATTATTCACAAAGTTTTCTTTGACGTTCTTCTTTAACTCAGCTCAACACTCCGGTCAGTAAACACCACCACTGAGAGCTCTCCTGTGCTCGATTTGACTCAACGCTGAGCCAGTTGAACAGAAATTAAACAACAATTCTAAAAATGGACCCGTATGTATTACGGAAATACGCAGCGGACCGCAAATTGCCTCCATAAAACATATTGCTGACATAACGGTTTAAATATTACCTCTTTTTTTCAGCCTATTATTGCCACATTACCCGCACGCACACACACTTCAGCTCATCACTCAGTATAGCACAGCTTTATGAAACGAGGATTCTGTGGTTTAGTTAAATTTGGAGACTGTTCAGAGTGCTCGTGACCTGACTGGGTGGCTGCAGTGGCGCATTTCACCCTACAGGGGGCGGGAGGCCGAGGCGGTGCCACTAATGGTGGGAAAATCAGAGGAGGATAAGGTTATACGATAACTATTGCTATTAAATAGCAGATAAACATACGGACTGAACCGTTTTCACATCCACAAACACCAGATTCCACTACCAGACAACAACAAGCACAACACTAACCACCTAAACACCAAAATCCGTCAGTGACATTCTTTATTGGAGCACCATTAATTATTTGAATACTAACATCGTTATTAAAAAATGCTCTCTTATTTATAATTATTAACCAGTATTTCATATCAAAACACCAGCATTCAATATTTAACTCTGACATTCGCCGTCCAAACACCAACATTTAGCATATCAACACCAGCGTCTAGCATCAAACCACTAAAAATTCACAACCTAACGCTGACGTTCATTATAAAAAAAAAACACCAATACTTTAACATCTAAACACCAGCATTCACCACCTAAACACCAGCACTGTAACATCTAAACACCAGCGTTTACCACCTAAACACCAATACTGTAACATCTAAACACCAGCATTCACCATTTAAACACCAGCATTCACCACCTAAACACCAGCAAGGTGACAGGTGGTAAACTGGTGCTAAACATTCAGCACCAGCATTCACCACCACCTTTACCACCTAAACACCAGCATTCAGCACCAGCATTCACCACCACCTTTACCACCTAAACACCAGCATTCACCACCTAAACACCAGCACTGTAACATCTAAACACCAGCGTTCACCATCTAAACACCAGTGTTCACCACCGAAACAACAGCACTGTAACATCTAAACACCAGTGTTCACCATCTAAACACCAGCACTGTAACATCTAAACACCAGCGTTCACCTCTAAACACCAGCACTGTAACATCTAAACACCAGCATTCACCACCTAAACACCAGCACTGTAACATCTAAACACCAGCGTTCACCATCTAAACACCAGCGTGCACCATCTAAACACCAGCGTGCACCATCTAAATAACAGCACTGTAACATCTAAACACCAGTGTTCACCATCTAAACACCAGCGTTCACCATCTAAACACCAACACTGTAACATTTAAACACCAGCGTTCACCATTTAAACACCAGCACTGTAACATCTAAACACCAGAGTTCACCATCTAAACACCAATCCTGTAATATCTAAACACCAGCGTTCACTATCTAAACACCAACACTGTTACTTCTAAACACCAGCGTTCACCATCTAAACACCAGCACTGTCTCATCTAAACACCAGCGTTCACTATCTAAACACCAGCACTGTCTCATCTAAACACCAGCGTTCACCATCTAAACACCAGCACTGTCTCATCTAAACACCAGCGTTCACCATCTAAACACCAGCACTGTCTCATCTAAACACCAGCGTTCACCATCTAAACACCAGCACTGTCTCATCTAAACACCAGCGTTCACCATCTAAACACCAGAATTATAACACTGTAACATAACACTAGCATTTAATATCACCACAAATGTATAATTTCTAAATCTGAAATTCACTATCTAAACAGCACCATTTACAATATAAACACCAACACTGTGACATGTATTAAAAAACATTTAATACCAATAATTCTAAATCTGACATTAATAATCTAAACACCAGCATTGCCACACATAAACAAATTTAAGATTTAAAATTAAATCACCAAAAAATGTAATCTAAATCCTACACTCACCAACTAAACACCAACATTTCAAAATACAAACACTAGAATTGTACATAAAAACGAAGAGTCACCATCTAAACACCAACATTTACCATCTAAACACTGACACACACGACACCCCCCCCCCCCTATTTCTCATCTGCCCCCACATGCACCATCAGTATCACCTTATAATACCAGCAGTCCTAATCTAATTCACTACTCAACACTAACACACACCATTACACACCAGAGTTCACCAGCACACACCGACTGTCTCTAACTGTTACAGATGTTAGAAGGTGCAACCATAAACAAAACTGTGTTTTTTTTTAACCCGGATAATTTGCCCCTCTGCAGAAAAGCTTGTTTTTCATTATGAATTACATATTAATCGTTAAAATAAAGACTGACGATGCTAAAAAACATGTAACTGTTTGTTCAAGTAAGTTATTGTAAACAAGGAAACTCCCTGGTTTTTGCTATTATATCAATCATGACTACAGCTGAAGGTTGTTTCGGGCCTCTTGAACAATCCGCTCTTCCCGAAAGTTGCGGTAATTTGTAGATTTGGCTAACGATGGGTTATTGCCTTTAATTATGATAAAGAGCAGAAACGCTCCGCTCAAATCTGTTTCCTCTGAAGGTTTCAGGGGAACAGATGTATTTACGCCACCATCCATCCCTCGCTCGCTCGCTCCCTCCCTCCCTCCCTCTCTGCGCTTTCTCTCTGCCTCTTTTTCCCTTTTCTTCTTTTCCCCAACTCTACTCTTTCGTTCCAGCGATTTTGTTCCTTACTGTACACACAACGCTTCTTGATGACACGTTGGATTTGCAGCCCAGCATTTGTGGCTCCTGGGGGAAAATGAGAGGAATTGAGAGGAGGGGTGGGGTGAGGGGATGGGGGGAGGGGGGTTGTTTAATGGGAAACATGCCTGCATTCAGCAAACAGCTCGACACATATTGAACACCGAACATATCCGTGTTCGGGGAGCCCCACCTCAACAACTGAGGTCCTGCGTTCGGATAAAAGTGACGCATTTTTTTAATGTTTACTGAAAGTGGCACTGTATTACAAATGTCTTTTTTTCCCCCCAATATAAATGTTTGTGGGGTCGACCCAGTTTCACCCCAAAGCAGGAAGAGAAATGAGGTTCGGATCGGTCCCAGCCTACGAAGTAAAAAAAGTGTTCGAAATGCCTGGAGTTTGTGGCAATACCCCCCCATCCCCCCGCCCCCCCCCCCCCCCCCCCCCCTTATTTCCATCTGGACTTCAGGACTCCATTTCCATCAATAAAGTTTATACTGAAAATATCTAAAATGGGCAGAAGTTTAAGGATTTGTTTTTTCAAAGCACAAAAAATGATGAAACAATGATGATGATTATCATAAAACATTTTGGAATTTATGAGGAGATTTTCTGGGACATTGAGAACACTGAGATTTATGCATTTAGTCTTGAGTTGTGAAAAGGCACTTCATATTTGTTCCGATGTGATTATGGTTTTTTATTAATAAAATATGTAGTTGTGTGCAAAGTGTAATTGTGTGGTGAGTGACCAAGACATGTCGAATATCTCCAACAGGAATCACCGGGTCAGGGCGATCTCTCTCTCTCTCTCTCTCTCTCTATATATATATATATACATATACATATATATGTATATATACAGTATATATATATATACATATATATATATATATATATATATATATATATATATATATATATATATACATTCACAGTATTTATACAGTATACAATACAATACACTGAACATATAAAAATTCATTGATTGCAAACAAACACAGATTTAACACCACAATCCCGCCATTCTCCAACACCACCAACATTCATCTGAACATGCCTGTAAACACTGACAGCCTCACCTGGTCTTTAACGCAGAGGTGTTTGTTGGTGTTTGAAGACCAACAACACAATCCCACAAACAGCAACATTCACCCTTCACACACCAACGATCTAAAGTTTCTATTTCTTTTTTATGATGTTTTTGAAAAGCTAAATGACCAACAATGAGTATAGGCGACTATAAAGAAACACCAAACTCCCAGTATTAAATACCACCTCACACCATCACTCTCAATCAGAAATCATGAAACATGGTTAAAAATCAAAACACAGTCACCATCAAACAGCATCTTACACCAGTGCTCAACGATATTCTCCAACAAACACCAACTCAAACACCTTCAAACACCAACTCAAACACCAACCTTAAATATTAAATACCAACTCATACCCACAAATATACTCAAACACAAACAAACAACCATTACCTACATCAACATATCCAAAAACACAAACAAACACCATCTAACCCTGGCCATCACTGTTAAATACACTATTAAATACCAACTCACACCAATTTCCCAAAACAGATTTTTTTTAAAAGTTAAGCGTGAGCCTCTACCACCACACAGCATCTTACACAAATACTCATCAATATTCACCAACATAAACACCTTCAAACACCAACCTTCACCTACAACTCACACCAACACCCACTAATATATTTAAACACAATGAAACACAAACACCAACCATTACAGCAAACAGCATTCTATGCTAACATATCCCAAACCACGGCTAAACACCATTAAATACCAACTCACACCAACACCTGCTACTCAGCCAAACACCACCAAACACAAATAAACTTCAAACAACAAGATATCAAAAAACACCATTAGCAGCATCATCACAAATAAACACAACCCAAACACACCAACGCTACAAACACCAACAAACTTCATTAAAACACACTGAAACACCTATAACCTCCACCAACACTCATTCATCTCCATTAAAAAAACAAAACCAACTGTAGAACTGTTCTCTCTCTCTCTCTCTCACACACACACACACACACACACACACACACACACACCAATATTATTATATAATAATATATATTATATAAAATTCTTACACCAATATTCACCCAGTTACAGTGAAAACACAGGTGCAGTGTGTGAATCCTGCCGATAGGGGGCAGTGTTGAAAACGTTTCTGTGCACAGTTTAAAAATGATCCTGCCACAAAGATAAAGCAGAAATTGTAATGAGAAACAGATTATATTGATGTTTTGCCCCACTGGGGCAAACAAATGTAACATTAATGTTATGAAATCGTATGATTTATCAAAGAGGAATACCAAATTATACTCAGCTGATCCCTTTCTTGTTTCAAAATAAATGATTTAAAATTGAAATAAATACTTGATTTGAGAAATCCCTGCGTAAGACTCGCTCGCTTGCTCGCACACAATCCGCTTCATCTTCTTGACCTGTTTTCAAACTGGAGCGGTGTTTATATAACTGAGGCTTTTAAACACTGCATCCAAAACCATCACTGTCATGGACGTCCACCAAAGCAGAAACGGATCAGAATAAAAATAATAATAAAAAATTAAGATTAACACTACAGTGTATTATATGTGTTTGTGTGTGTGTGTGTGTGTGTGTGTGTGTGTGTGTGTGTGTGTGTGTATTATATGTGTGTGTGTGTGTGTTACCCACCCATCTCTGGGTGCTGAGGGCAGTTGTGGAGCGTTCTGGGAGTTGATGATGTCATCGCGGTCCAGGCGGGGAGGTCGTGGGGGGAGGTGGGGAGGGGCGGAGAGCAGATCAGCGCTGGAGCCAGAGAACAAGCCTGAAAGACAAACAACCTTAATAGGCAAAATTCACCGAATCGACTTATAAAGAAACACCACACTGACCTGATTTACCACACACCCCCCCCCCCTTTCAGGAAAGTTCATAACACACACACAAATATACACAATTATACAACGATATTCCAATATTTACCATTGAAGACCAGTTAGGCTCATATATCCATCTACTGTATCTACACACAAATACAATAAAATATAATTTAAACCATATCAAATACCACTAAACTCCAACACACACCAATATTCTCCATTTAAAACCTACACACACCGGCTTATTCTAATAAATACCTACACACACAAGCCGGGTTTCCCTTTTAAACACCTACACACCTACAATATTCTCCATTAAACATCTACACACACCAACACTCTCCATTAAACACCTACACACACCAACATTCTCCATTAAACACCTACACACACCAACACTCTCCATTAAACACCTACACACACCAACATTCTCCATTAAACATCTACACAAATCAATATTCTCCATTAATCATCTACACACACCAACATTCTCCATTAAATATCTACACAAATCAACATTCTCCATTAAACACCTACACACACCAACATTCTCCATTAAACACCTACACAAATCAACATTCTCCATTAAACATCTACACAAATCAACATTCTCCATTAAACATTTACACAAATCAACATTCTCCATTAAACATCTACACACACCAACATTCTCCATTAAGCATCTACACACACCAACATTCTCCGTTAAACACCTACACACACCAACATTCTCCGTTAAACATCTACACACACCAGAATTCTCCATTAAACATCTACACACACCAGAATTCTCCATTAAACATCTACACACACCAACATTCTCCGTTAAACACCTACACACACCAACATTCTCCGTTAAACATCTACACACACCAGAATTCTCCATTAAACATCTACACACACCAGAATTCTCCATTAAACATCTACACACACCAGAATTCTCCATTAAACACCTACACACACCAACATTCTCCATTAAACATCTACACACACCAACATTCTCCATTAAACACCTACACATACCAACATTCTCCATTAAACATCTACACACACCAGAATTCTCCATTAAACATCTACACACACCAGAATTCTCCATTAAACACCTACACACACCAACACTCTCCATTAAACATCTACACATACCAACATTCTCCATTAAACACCTACACACACCAACATTCTCCATTAAACATCTACACACACCAACACTCTCCATTAAACATCTACACACACCAACATTCTCCATTAAACACCTACACACACCAACATTCTCCATTAAGCATCTACACAAATCAACATTCTCCATTAAACACCTACACACACCAACATTCTCCATTAAACATCTACACACACCAACATTCTCCATTAAACACCTACACACACCAACATTCTCCATTAAGCATCTACACAAATCAACATTCTCCATTAAACATCTACACACACCAACATTCTCCATTAAACACCTACACACACCAACATTCTCCATTAAACACCTACACACACCAACATTCTCCATTAAACATCTACACACACCAACATTCTCCATTAAACACCTACACACACCAGAATTCTCCATTAAACACCTACACACACCAACATTCTCCATTAAACACCTACACACACCAACATTCTCCATTAAACATCTACACACACCAACATTCTCCATTAAACACCTACACACACCAACATTCTCCATTAAACATCTACACAAATCAACATTCTCCATTAAACATCTACACACACCAACATTCTCCATTAAACATCTACACACACCAACATTCTCCATTAAACATCTACACACACCAGAATTCTCCATTAAACACCTACACACACCAACACTCTCCATTAAACATCTACACACACCAACATTCTCCATTAAACATCTACACACTCCAACATTCTCCATTAAACATCTACACACACCAGAATTCTCCATTAAACACCTACACATACCAACATTCTCCATTAAACATCTACACACACCAACATTCTCCATTAAACACCTACACACTCCAACATTCTCCATTAAACATCTACACACACCAGAATTCTCCATTAAACACCTACACATACCAACATTCTCCATTAAACATCTACACACACCAACATTCTCCATTAAACACCTACACACACCAACATTCTCCATTAAACATCTACACATACCAACATTCTCCATTAAACACCTACACACACCAACATTCTCCATTAAACATCTACACACACTCGCTCTGTCCTCAGTACTGTACTTGGATATGAAATGCCAACATCGTATGATTTTTTTGGAACGTTACAGAGGGTGTACACACAAATAACAAAAAAAAAAAAAAAAAAAACACACAGCACATTGTTTGAGTTAATTCCCCTCTTCCTCTCCTCACGAAACAGAATTTCATTCAGCGTGCCGTTGTTTTGACAGCACAAATTGAATAAGAGACCTTTTGAAAGAAAAAATAAAGTTCCTAAAGCATCTCTGTGTTTTTCCTTTTGCTTTCATGTTGAATCGGTTCGATGGAAAGCGACCCGCCTTTAATGGACTGTTCTGGAGAAGAAAAAGTCGAGAAGCGACTGATGTTTTTAATAAACAGCCGCGTGGGTACAGGATATTAGCGGCGAGGTTAGCGGCGAGGTGGACTGCCTTTTTTACACCAGAGGTACAGCGTGTAACATCGGGTCGTGTCCCACTGTACTGACTCCACCTTCTCCTGTTCTCTTGTGATGTTTTAAAGCCTGACACGCCGACACACTAAAGCTCTTTTCCGCTGATCTGCTTTTACGATTCAACACTCTGATTATTTTCCCAGAAGCCCCGGGGGCAGATTAACCTGAGGACGGATAATCACTGCTTCTGCAGTCTCACCCGCTGCCATGTAGAAGAATGAAGCTGTAACTGTTTCCTTGGAGATTTACAAATAGCGAGCAATCATTGACAGATTTATGTTACAGTTTTTTACAATCGCTATGACAGTTTTTTCAATACATTTAACAAGTTTCCTAAACTCTTAACGCACCAACACACCTAAAATACACAATTAGCAAAACGGTTAATTTCATGCTCAAAATCCCACATTGTAAACTAAACCCCAAAACTCATTTTCAAAATACAATAATAAACTAACACAATACACCATGTCTAACAAAATTATATTATTATATATTATTATATTTGAAGCCTCTCTACATTTTTGTTTTGTTGGGTTTAGTAAATGCATGCATTTTGTTTCTTTTGCTGCAGAAATTCAATACAAAAAATGAATGACCATCTCAGAATAGCTTTATAAATTGTATAGTTTAGGTTAAAAAAAAAATACAGACACAGAATTGCTGCAGTACAGACTTTATTTGCAAAAGGACATTACTGCACGATATACAAACACCAAAAGCATAATAAAACAATGTTTTTTTTTTAGCATAATAAAAAAAACTAAAACAAAATAATCTTCTATTCTGCCAGGTCTTCTGCATTTGGCCACATGTTCTCATCCACATCACACCTGATATCTTCTCTGGCACGGCACCGTGGGAAGAATCTTTTGACATGCCTTATCCACCCCTGGCAGTGTACAGCTGTGATGTCTTGACATGCAGCATCCATTGCATCCAGGAGGGACATTTGGTGGACATGTGGACGATGGTCAAAAACCTTCCATCTCCAGGCTGAGAAAAACTCCTCAATAGGGTTGAGGAAAGGGGAGTAAGGGGCAAGGAAATGGGACATCATCCTTGGATGGGTGTCAAACCAGGCTGTGACTGCACGGGAATGGTGGAAAGCCACATTGTCCCATGTGATAACATATATTGGCAAGTGGTCTCCCACCTGTCCCCTTTCTACCTCTGGCACCTTCTAACTTCCTTTCTTCCTTCTTTCTTTCTGTTCCTAGATGGGAATCAGCTGTGATTTATATACTGTATTTGCAAAACTGCAATAAGCTGTTTCTCATTGGCAATGGAATAAAATACAGGCAATATATTTGTGTTTCAATTCACAATATGAACAGCTGTTCACTTTGACTTTAGCCTTCAGTATATAAGTTATGTTTAGAACATGATGTTATCTGTTCTGACATACACTGTGAAAGCATTTGTAAATTTGACTGTAAAATCACATTGTTTTGGTCTTGGTTGAGCTTGTGTGCAAAAGAAGTTAAATTGGTGTTAACTGTATGCATTTTGTATCAAAGCAACAAAAAATATGTTAATTGTATAGACTACAAAGACGGATGTTGTGCTAACTGTGTTAAGACATAGCGATTGTAAAAAAACTGTAAAGTCTGCTTTAAAGCGTGCTGAAAACAAACGCAATTCATGAAACCGTGTGACGCCGTCCCCTGTCAGCATGCTCTCTTATCAGAGTGACTAGAAATGTTTACGAGATTTCTTTTTAAAACACATTATGATTATTATAGCGTCACTGACTCTCACCGCCGTCACTGCTTCTCCCTGCCACCTAGTGGACAAAGCTCTTAATGACCCAAAAGATACACACAGGGTTAGGGTTAGTTCCCCTGTTCCCACCAGTTCCCATGTTCAAGATTTTTGCTACGGAAAATTCATGAACTGCGGTGCGCTGTGAGTCGTCGTACGGTTAGGTCGTGGTTTATCAGGAGCTTACAGGCTTGAGCTATGAAATCCCTTGTTTGGGATTCATTTGTACCTTCAGTATTCCATCTGAGACGGCTGCAGACCAGGAACATCCCACAAGAGCTGCAGTTTTGGAGAGGCTCCGACGACCCGGTTTGGCCCGTAAGTTTGCCCATTTTTTCTGCTTCCAAAGCAACTTCAGTAAAAAAATCGGTTCACTTGCTGCCTAATATACCCCACCCACTTTCAGGTGCCATTGTAATGAGATGTTGTAAGTGTAGCTACTGTCAGTAGGGACAAACTTTGATGGCTAGACGACTTCTTCTAAATGCATGTATTTCTTGTTGCATACTGATTGCGCGGATAACAGGAGCACACACGGGACGGCCTCATCCAGAGTCTCGTCCTACATAAGTGCTCTGAAGTTTCCATCAATAAATATAACTTTACACTGGATAGAGTTCATTTCCTCTAAAATACTGGTCGAAGACCGTTTTCCTGTGACTAAGACTCTTCACTTTAACTCTTCATCATCACAGCAGTGTAACTCGAGTGAAAGAGAAGAGACGATGTCTGGGCCCGATTTCTTCATATTGAACCGGAGAGAGAAAAAGCCGACGTGTCGTAATATCGGAGGGGAAACGGGGGGGGAACGTAATCGCTGGGAAAAATACCACAAACCTGCAAAGACGCATCATGGCATCCCATAATAAGCTCAGGGTCGGTTTACAGCCTCTGTGCGGTGATTATGTTCTGTTATATGTGACGTATTTTATTATATTTTATAGTTAAACTGTTGCCAAACACATGAAGCTAACAGGTTAGCAAATGATTGTGACCCAAAGGAGCTACAGGGTCACTGCAACAGTCCACGTGTGTACATTCATATAAAAACTTTTTTTAAAACACTGTAGTGTCCGTAGGCAGCACGGTGGTGTAGTGGTTAGCACGCTCGCCTCGCACCTCCAGGGTCCGGGTTCGATTCCCGTCTCTGCGTGCATGGAGTTTGCATGTTCTCCCCGTGCTTGGTGGGTTTCCTCCCACAGTCCAAAGACATGTAGGTTAGGCTAACTGGCGTTCCCAAATTGCCCGTTGTGTGTGTGTGTGTGTGTGTGTGTGTGTGTGCCCTGCGATGGATTGGCAGCCTTGTCGCCTAAGATAGGCTCCGCCCTCATGACCCTGAATACAGGATTAAGCGGTATAGACGATGAGCGAGTGGGTGTGTTATCTGTACTGCTCCTATTGTTTTGTAGTTGAAAAAATTTGGACAAGCAGCAGATGTTTTGATGTCAAAAATGAATACAATTCGCTAAAAACATCAAATGAAAAGATACAATTTTAATTATTTTGTGAAAAACCTTCTAAAAATGGTTTTGGCTCGACGAGATTGACTGTAGAGTTAATTAATAATAATAATAATAATAATTTTCATCGACTAACACTAGACTAAAATACCCTGACTTGACTAAATAAAAATAGCATGAGATCTAACAGGGACTTTATCCCGGGACTAAGACGAAGACTAAAACTGAAAATAGCTGACAGAATGAACACTAACACTGGATCACGAGGTTGCCAACATCTCGAGGACGTTCATTCCAGCACCTGATGCCAGAACAGAAACCAGTCTAGACGCGTGTCCTCCTCGAACCCTGAGAGACGGCGGGACAAAACTTCATATAAGCTCATGAAACCGAACCCTAAATAAACGGATGGGGGAAGTTATTTCGACTCACCAGTCACCTCCTGCTAATAAAAATCTATATTATTCAGCGGCACATCATTGGGGTGTAACAGGTCGCCTGACTTATCATTGGTTCCAGCTCTCCTTATACAGCGTTAAGAGGAGACGCCACGGCGACGGCAGCCGCTGAAGCCTGCACTCCGTCTGCACGCTGCTTACGACCCCGAGGGGAATTCGAGCTACTGGTCCAGGGTGCCATGAAACTCTTACTGGAACAGATCCTACCTGAGCCGCTGCACACTTGATTTATTACCCCGAAATCCTCCATCAAAGCCCCTTAAGTGCTTTCCCCTTTCGCCCCAACATCTGCTACTACAACGGGAAACACTCGGCGCGTAATGGCCGAGATTGCCTCGCCTTTAATGCGCGGCACAGAGTAGTGTGTGTGTGTGTGTGTGTGTGTGTGTGTGTGTGTGTGTGTTGGTGTGTGATATTTCAGAGAGACAAGAGGGGGAGGGGTCAATTGCTGTAATTATTTATTTACCGTACTTATTATTCGCAGCCATTATAGCGTTAATCATCGCTGCCGCTGTAGTCCTCCGCACGTTTCCGCGTGTTTCCTGCCCTGACGCGGCCGGGCGATAATGAGCTGATGAGTGGCATCAGGTGGCGTGGAGGAGGAAACACACCGTCATCTACTGTACAGCGGGAATTAATCAGACACAGCCGACGCGGAGCGCGCTCGGGTCTCGAGAGGAAACCCAACACGAAACGTCCCATCATCACATGTAGAGGTTCCATAAAGTGAGATAACGTTAAACGTTTGTGCTGCGGTAGGAACTTTAACTTTATCTCGGAGATTAGACATTCGGAAAAAAAAACCCGAGAGAAACAGGACGCGGCGTTTCAGGGTCACGTTTAATGAAGCAGAGCTTCTGAACTGCAGCCGGGGATTTTTTTCATACTGTAACTTTTCATTCTTTAATTCCTTTTAGCTGAAATACTTCACAGGTGCACATCCGGATCTCGGTTTCCACAAACCCGGAGGACGTGTTCAGCGGTGGAGCTCACGGAGCAGGCGAAAACATTTCATCTATAATAAACAGAGTTCTGCTCTGAGGCAGCAATCTCACAGAAACTCGCTCAGTCCGTTCTCTCTCTCTCTCTCTCTCTCTCCTGGCCGATGAACAAAGCAGCGCGGAGCGAGGAGAATCGTTCTGAACAGCATTTACATTCAGCATCTTGGCGAGCTCTGACCACAGCGAGAACACACCAGCGGAGAACAAACAGCAGGATGAAAAGGCCGCAGCTGCTCCGGGCGAGAGAAATTTGCACACTGATGCAGCGAGATGTCCGCTTTGAACCGGGCAAAAGAACAAGAGAGGGTCCGAGCCAAGACTCTTAAAACAGAACTGAAACCGATTGAAGGAGTTCAGCTTTGGGCTGCGTTTAAGAAAAGCGGCAGTTGTGCTGTAAATTGCGCAGATGATGCTACGCTACCTAGCGCTCCAGGCTGCAGCGAGTCCGTGTGAGAGTCAGAACCGACGCCTCGCGCTAAAACTCTACACCCTGAACCTGTTCACAGCCGTAAACAGATCGATTATCTATTGTAACCTTCTTTATTATTATTATTATAAACGAGCAGAAATTAACCTTTGACCTTACAGTGAGTAATGTCAGGTGACAGCGATGGAGGAAAGCGTAGCAGTAAAACTTCCAGGCGTCACGCGTCCTTCCCGCTGCAGATTGTAACATGTGGTATTCATAACCTTAAAGCTCCCTTTATTCTGATGTAAAGCTCGTGAAGAGCTCGGGAAGGAAGCGACCAAACCGTGCCCTCGCCTCATCTGCTCAAAGTTAAAAAGTCGAGAAGTCAAGGTTTATTGTAGCGGGATATGTCAGGTCACGCACGGCCGTGTTCTGTTCTGTTCAGAGACGAGTTACACGCTCGCTGGGGATTAGAACCCGAATGGCGAACGTCAAACGGCGCTCAGGAGGCGCGCGAGAGGTTCGGACTCAGCGGCCGAGTCTCAGCAGAACAGCAGCGCGGGAAACGTGACACGAGAGAATGTATTGTGTTGGTAAACCTGAATACGGCCATGAAGCCATCTTGAACATCACGAGTTCAGGTAACTGATAATAACTGAACCGAATAAACCCGAGTGAACTGACGTGATTGCGTTGAGGTTTGAGACGCGCTGCAGGATTACAGCGATTACAGTCGATTCGATTCACGGCTCGATTAATATTTATTCGATTGACACTGATTCATATTCCATTATTTCTCACTTGTACCTTACAGCCAAAATACGGCGCAGGGTTAAGGGTCTTGCTCAAGGACTTGCAACAGTGGCAGCTTGGCAGTACAGGGGCTCGAACCCCCGACCATTTAAGCCAGCACTGATGGAAAGTGAAAGTGTAGCGGTAAAACTTCCAGGAATCGCATAAGACTTTTTTCGAAGTCTACCTAATCGTAGGTAGACTGTCGATTAAATTGACTTTTTGTTCGCTGTGATGACCAACTCAAGTCACTTCATTAGTACCGCAGGCTACACAAGAGGCCTACGGTGTTGTAAGGTTTTTTTATCTGTGTGCTAGTGTGACTGTCATGCTGCAATTACACCGCCACACCTCTAGGGGCTTCTGTGCCGGAGACTCAGAAACCACAAAAACGAGAGAAGACGTCAGAGGATTACGACCTTCAACTTTAACTTCAACCTTCAACTCGATACAAAAAGGCAAAAGCGTAGAAGACGAATCCGTAAATGCGATGCTACCAGGTGGACCAATCACAGTCGTTGCGGTCTGCGCTGCCATGACGTGTAGTTACGTTTCAGCGGAGGTGGACATCAGGCTGCGCTGTGAGACACGGCAAAGGGCATACATACGAAATAAACACTGAAATGTTATGTACCTTGTGTTGTTGATCGTTTTAATGTCAAGTCTTGTACAAACTGATAATGTCCCCGTCTTTTCCTTCTGTTCCACACTCCAGTCCAGAAGGTGGCAGTATTGCACCAGGCGCCATTTTTAACGGAAATCATCCATTTTAGACAGTTTAAAGCTCTAATCATTGGCGCTAGCTTTAGTGAAGCCTGAGCAATAAGGTAGCATGAGATGATATCGCAGTGCTGTATACTAGCGTACACTTAAATCATCTGGGGCGGAGTTTTATTTTGGATTAAATGTAAAAAAAAAAAAAAAAAGGATTGCTGTAATGTAATGATTCCTTATTGACAGCAGTGCAGCAGTGTTTATATTAATACACGCTTGTACAGTGTGTGCTCTATTAATAAACAACAAATGAAAAGAAAATAAAGTATAATTAACGCGTTGATGAAAGTGATAAAGTTTTGTGAAAGGAGAACAGTGTGCAAGGAAGGAGTCTCCAGTGTCAGAGATAAAGCAGCAACGTTGAGTTCTCCGATATCTTTTTAATAACACGACGAGCTGCGTTTTTCATCTTATTACCAGAAGACCTTGCTTTTTACCGAGTTTGCTGGAGGAAAACAAATTGTTTGTTGTTTATTTAAATGATGAAGAACGTGTATTTCAGGGCGCGTACCTGTGAACATGTCCTGTCCCAGCGCCGGAGAGCGTCCGTCCTTCCCGTTGACGGGGTGCTGGGACGGGCCGTGGCAATGCTGAGAAGAGGCGGGGCAGTGCTGCGAGGGGGCGGGCCCATGTAGGTGCAGGCATTCGCTCAGAGCGTCGGGTTCCAAATGGGGACACGTCCTCAGCTGTCAATCACAAAGAGCAATGAATAAAAGAAGAGACATGTAAGAAGTGACGGACGCTTCTATAAGAGAACAGAAGAGAACTACAGAGGATTATTTATTATAATCTGTCTGAGCTGTTAAGGGCTTAAGGGCCTTGCTCAAGGGCCCCACGGGGCAACTTGGTGGTTGTGGGTTTGAACCTAGTCCAATGCCTTAACCACCAAGCTTCCCCTGACCCCCAGTCCTACCTCATGACCATATTACTTGAAGTACAGACCGTTAGACTGCTTCAATTATCTTTTTTATTTGTATAGCGCTTGTACGATGCTCTAAACACTTCTCGCGTTGCGATTTTATCGAGTAAGTCATTGTGACGTGAAGAACTTGTGCTGAAAACCCCACCTCACCTGCTTTGCCAGACCTAAACACACCTGGTGAAAACAATACGCTGGTGCTGAAGCACTGAAACGCTGGTGGATCTTGCGAGACTTGGGACGTGACTTCTGAGTGCAATGGATCGAACTCGGGTTGTTTATTTTTTTCATGCATAAATAAACAATAGCGTTGTGAGAGCGGAAGGTGCAGTGCGTTTATTAGCCGCTGCTGATTAACCTCGCTGTGCAGGACCCCAGAAACCGCTGGCCAGATGTGCTGCGGAAGATGTCAAACAAACCCTCGTAGCCCATCGATCGATCGCCGGATTTCGACCGATGCCGCGTTTCGAAACAGATGCGTGTCTGTACCCGAGGAGCCGGACTGGGATTTCTCCAACACCTGATTTAGTTTAACTGAAATCATATTCATGCAGAAATCCCCGTTCTTCCTGCACCTTCTGTACATATGACTTCCATAACCTCAGCATAAGTTCCTCGTATCCTCATTCTGGTATTTCACTGGTACTTGTAAATATGCCACAAATATGCACTTCTGGTTAGATACAAAAGACTTTTCATTGGCTTTGTACATGTACTTTGCACAGTGACAATAAAATTAAAGTTAATCTGATCTAAAACATTCCGACTGTAAACCGTTTACCTCATTACGCCGACGTAGCCGCTCTCTGTTAACGCAAACAGACGTGGCATCAGATGTTAGCATCCTCTGGGTAAATTTATTTGTTTCCATCTCTCATTTTTCATTCATCTAATAAACTTCATATTTGCAGAGGAGAGTAAGCGGGGATTAAACCGAGTGGAACTGGAGACAGGGATTCGTCGAGGGTGTGTTAGAAACAGAAACAGCGCTGGAACTCGGCCCGCGATTACATAAAAGCCACTTTGCTTGTAAGCATTCTCCAGCGCTAGCGTGACACGCGGTATTTATCACCCATTACGCAAACGCAACCGAGGCCCTGAGTGACACATGGCAATTGTTTCAAGCCCGCGCGTGCGTTTTCACCCACTTCTGAGCGTCCTTCTAGCTTCACATGGTATAAACTTTTAAAGCTCGGTTCATTCGGACTGAAATCTGGATATGATTGAGTGACGCTTTAAATGAGGTGTGGCGTGAACCTTGAGTCGGTATAAATAAAAATCTATGAATATGAAAAATCCAAACACACACACACACACACATACCGAACTAAAGCTATAACTGGATCAGGTTTAGCGTCTCCGCTCCGGCCGCGCTGCTGCGATTCATCTGTTATCGAAACAGCGGCGTGTGATCTGACGATCGATGGGCTACAGGGGTTTGTTTGACATCTTCCGCACCACATCTGGCCAGCGGTTTCTGGGGTCCTGCACAGCGAGGTTTATTAGCAACGGCTCGTGCTCACATGTGTTTCCGCTTTGCGCCGTTTAGCAGGAGAAGAGAACAGCATCATCCGGACGCCACTTAGCCACGCGCAACAATGAGGCCTTTCTGTGCGTCCTGATGCGCTTTAATGAGGAATGCGCACTATATGTGTGTGTGTGTGTGTGTGTGTGTGTGTGTGTGTGTGTGTGTGTGTTTGTGTGTGTGTGTGTGTGTGTGTTAAAAAGAGTCATCACTGATCTACAGTAGAGGAAATGATTTCCCAAAACAAGCCTGAATAATAAAGTAACTCTGCCAGGAGGCAATAAACTGCAAAATACATCTACTGAACTTATAAAGGCCTAATGAAGCTCTGATACAGGACTTATAGAGCATTAATAAACAACACGATGGTTATGAAACCTTAATGAGGCACTTATAAAGTACTTATAAAGCAACAATGAAAATAATATAGCACTAATGAAGCATTACTGAAGCACTAATAAAGCACTAATGAAACACTAATAAAGCACTAACAGAGAAGTAATAAAGCAGTAATGAAGCATTAACGAAACACTAATGAATCATTACTGATGCACTAACAAGGCACTAATGAAGCACCAATAGAACACTAACGTAGTACTAATAAAGCACTAATAAAGCAATAATGAAACACGTTATAATGAAACACGTCTAATGAAGCACTAATGAAAGACTAATAAAGCACTAATGAAAGACTAATGAAGCACTAATGTAGCACTAATGAAGCACTAATAAAGCACTAATGAAGCACTAATATTGCACTAATGAAGCACTAATGAAGCACTAATGAAGCACTAATGAAGCACTAATAAATAACTAATTAAGCACTAATTAAGCACTAATGAAGCACTAATTAAGCACTAATGAAGCACGAATAAAGCATTAATGAAACACTAATATAGCACTAATGAAGCATTAATGAAGCAACTAATAAATCACTAATGAATCACTAATGAAGCACTAATAAATCACTAATGAATCACTAATGAAGCACTAATGAATCACTAATAAATCACTAATGAAGCACTAATATAGCACTAATGAAGCATTAATGAAGCAACTAATGAATCACTAATGAAGCACTAATAAATCACTAATGAAGCACTAATGAAGCACTAATAAATCACTAATAAATCACTAATGAAGCACTAATAAATCACTAATGAATCACTAATGAAGCACTAATAAATCACTAATGAAGCACTAATAAAGCACTAATGAAGCACTAATAAAGCACTAATAAAGCACTAATTAATCACTAATGAAACACTAATGAAGCACCAATAGAACACTAACGTAGTACTAATAAAGCACTAATAAAGCAATAATGAAACACGTTATAATGAAACACGTCTAATGAAGACTAATAAAGCACTAATGAAAGACTAATGAAGCACTAATAAAGCACTAATGTAGCACTAATGAAGCACTAATATTGCACTAATAAAGCACTAATGAAAGACTAATGAAGCACTAATAAAGCACTAATGTAGCACTAATGAAGCACTAATGAAGCACTAATGAAGCACTAATTAAACACTAATGAAGCACTAATGAAGCACTAATGAAGCACTAATGAAGCACGAATAAAGCATTAATGAAACACTAATATAGCACTAATGAAGCACTAATGAAGCACTAATAAATCACTAATGAATCACTAATGAATCACTAATGAATCACTAATGAAGCACTAATGAAGCACTAATAAAGCAATAATGAAGCACTAATAAATCACTAATGAATCACTAATGAAGCACTAATGAAGCACTAATAAAGCACTAATGAAGCACTAATAAAGCACTAATAAAGCACTAATGAATCACTAATGAAGCACTAATAAATCACAAATGAATCACAAATGAATCACTAATAAATCACTAATGAAGCACTAATAAATCACTAATGAATCACTAATGAAGCACTAATAAATCACTAATGAAGCACTAATGAATCACTAATGAAGCATTAATGAAGCACTAATTAAATACTAATGAAGTACTAATAAACTAATAAAATAATGAATGCAAAACTAATGCAGTACTAAGGCAGCAGTGGTAAAGAAGTAATACAGCGCTAATGAAGCTCTAATTAAGCAGTAGTGAAGCATTATGTAATCAGTAGCAGTTCCTGCCAAACGTTGTGTTAAACCACGTCACGCAGTGTTACGCCGTTATCGCTGTAAGTGTGTGAGGTTTAGCCGAAGCTGTGCTTCTGTAATCAGACGAGGCTGATTTAATAAGTTTTGTGGAAACATAATAATCCATGCCTCTCCATGTAAAGTGGCCATGGCTAACCAAGGGTACACAATAAACAAGATTCATGATCACATTGCTCATCTCTTCCACTCAGTCTTTAGGGTGCTAGCTAAATAAGTAGACTAACTGACTAGCTTTGAATGAAGGAGGTGCGCGCGGTTCATACTGATGATGGTCGATCCCGTCTCTTACCTTCCTACGCACCTGCTGCTCTTTAGCCGAGTGTATTTTGACGTGTTTGCGCAGGGAGCTGGGGTCCGTGTAGCGCTTCGTGCAGCCGGGGATCTGACACGCGTACGGCTTCTAAAACACAACCACAGTCTCAACTTAACACACATTCAATAATAATAATAATAATAAAAACACAGATCTAGTGTATATTTTTCAGAATGATTTTTACAGTAAACACAATATTACTTATTAATATTTGAAATTTGTAAAAAAAAAAATATAACATGAAGCAACAGAATCTTTCTCTGATCATTAGACGATATTCTGAATGAAGTTGAGGTGGAAAAGGAAACGGATTAAACGTACCTTTCAGCTGAGACGTTACAGAAAGAAATGAGAGGAGAGGAAAAAGGAGAAGAGATATTTTAGTCAGATTGACAACGTTCATGCATTAATAATTCATCTTAAGAATGCGTTCTGTACAGAGATGGAAGGAGTCTCCAGTGTCAGTGCTTATGATGCATATACGGTACAGTATGCTATAATGCAGCTAATGGCTACACTTCCTACATCCCTGAATATGATCGTCAACTGGTACTGAAAATCTGAGCAAGATCATCAGGATGTTCCTCAGGTCAGGAGCATGCTGAAGACGTTTGATAACAGCTCAGAGCAGTGTGTCAGGGTGTTGCTTGTAGGTGGGGCATCGCAGTTCTTCTGGAATTTGTAGGTGAATTGTGACTATTGGTAACTGAGTGTAAAGTCTGAATATACTGTACAGTACTGTGCAAAAGTTTTGACACCCAGACTTGAGGAACAGTTCTCCAGGTTTCCTGTAGTACCCTGTACCTGAGCAGGCTCAGAGGAATGTTTTCTGTTTGTTAAGCCACACAGTGACCTATGAATCATTCAGGCATGAAAAAAAACCTTTAACTTAAGGCATGAACCAGTGAGAAACAGCCATATTGGATAATCGAGAGATGATTCCCAAAAAACCCGGCGCTAGCTAACTAGTCTGTGTGGCTGCGTTTTGAATCGATACAGAGTGCAGTAAATAAAACGCTTAATCTGGAGGTCGAAGCGATTTGAGGCTCAGGCCTGGACTGTGCATATTTTTGCTAGCTCTGCTGGAATAGATCAGACATTCTGCACCAGCCGGCTTTAAGTATGAATAAGAAGGATGTTCAGTACAAGGGATCCCAGGTAGGGCGGGGCAGGGCGGGGCGGGGCAACTTGGTGGTTAAGGTCACAGGCTCAAGCCCTTGAACAATCAATAACTCAAGCCTTAAATACTCAGATGTATAACCGAAGTAAAAGCGTCACCCTGTCAGAGTCACGCCGGATATTAATGAAGGAACACGAGTTGACTTTCATATAATCAAAATAATATGTAGCCAGCCTTGAAGATCTGTAGGGGGTTTGAAAGAAATATTAGCAGTGCTTGACAAGTCTTGACACTCGACAAGATATTTTGAGTTGTGATACTGTGTGTGTGATATTTGTGTAAATGATGCTAAAGTGGTTTACGGGTACAATGGTACCGCCGCATACGAACGCCCCGCCTTGAGAATTTGTGCCAGTGGAAAGCCAAGCAATGCGAGTTTACATTTTTTTGTAGGTTTTTTTGGCATTTTGTGTAAGATTTAGTGAAGACGTACAGTAGCACCGCGGGTCCCAAGAATATTAGCGCGGACGATAGCAAGAAGAAAATGGAGCCGCTTTCAGTTTGGTTTTTAAAGCGGCCGGTGCCGAGAGGAATCATACATTAAGATTAAGTGAAGATTTAATGTCTATTTATTTAATTTTTTACTTCATTTACATAAATCTTTTCTAAATGTTTTGATTGTTTTTATATGCAAAAATATGCTTATAGTGTTGGAAACTGGTAATATTGGTAATATTTTGGGGCGGCTGGAACGGATTATCTGCATTTACATTATTTCCTGATGAAATGCGTTACGCCTTTAGAAGGGGATTTAATTAATAATGCCGATGTAACGCTGTACGTTGTAACATTTTACAGCTAATGTGTTGCCAATTCATAGGAGATTAAAGCATGTGATGTCACAGAGTGGAGAAGTTCATCGGCGGGACGGTACAGCGCACTCACACCATGCAATCAGGACTGTCGGGATGCGCGCTTGGTTTGTGTGGGAGATTAGGATCGTTACACTCACAAATATTTCAACATAAATCAAGGTCTTACTCGTGTGTTTGGTCTAACTAGCGGCTTCTAGAAACAGCAGTTACACAGTGCAGTTACACAGAAACAGTAATTGCGCTAGCGCGTCCTGCTTGTACAATGAATCCAGGTGTAGCTCGTGGACTCGATCTGACGAAGGTTATTGATTTGGCGCAAGGTTCAGCGCGGAACGAGGAGGAACCGCGGACACACACCGTTAGAGCGCACGCACCGTTAGCTGGAGATACGGCATATAGAACACACAGAAGGACAGAGAGAGAGAGAGAGAGAGAGCAGAGTGGAGGGATGGAGACAGCGCTGGATTGTGTCTCTCACTGAAAGCTGGAGAAAGATCTCTGTTAGCTACCGCACGCCGCTACGGCTAATCAGCCGAGTCCATGAGCTCCGTCTCATCTACAGCGAAAAACTCCCGGCTCTAATGGACCTCCATCCATCCCTCACACCGTAACTGTAGTGTGGAGTGTATGAGGTCATGAGGGAACACGCGTGCACACACACACACACACACACACACGCGCGTGAGAGAAGGCTTACTGTGTCCAGGTGTGTGCGCTGGTGCTTGGCTCGGTCGCTGGAGTTGCTGAAGGCTTTCTGACAGCCGGGGTGCTGACACAGGTACGGCTTCTCACCCGTGTGACTGCGCAAGTGGATCTTCAGGTTCTCCAAGCGAGAGAACGCTTTATTACAGCCCTCGAACTGCAGAGACAGAGAGAGAGAGAGAGAGGAACAAAACAAATGAAAGGGCAAGAGGAGGACAAAAAGAAAGTGTAAATAATGAGTAAGAAAAAATAAAGAGGCAAACAGTAAGAAAGAAAACAGAATTAAACACAAAGGCAGAGTAAATGGGAGTGAGACGGGCAGAAACACAGAGGAGAGAAAGAGGGAGTGAGAGAGAGAATGAAGAACAAATGAGAGGAAGACAAAAAGAAAGCAGGAAAGTGGATTAAAAAAGAGGTAAAAATGTAGTGTTTGTATGATGAAAGAAAGAAAGAAAGAAAGAAAGAAAGAATGGACAAACAGTGAGCAAGAAAGGAAGTAACAAGCATTAAACAGAAAGACAGGGAGAGTAAACGAGGTCAAGACAGAGTGAGTGAGACATAAGCAAAAGCAACACGAGCAAAAAAGGAAAAATATAACGAGAGATGTAAAGAAGGAGTGAGAGAGAGAGAAAGAAAATGAGGGAGAGACGGGCGTGAGAGAAAAGAAGAAAGTTAGACGAGTGAATCAAAGCCAGAACAGAAGGAGAGAGACACAGAAAGAGACACAGAGAGTGAGACAAGCAGTGAGACAGAGAGAGAAAGACAAAAGAAACAGAGTGAGACATTTAGATAGAAAGTATTTAGATAAAAAGAGTGAGACGGGGGACGTCAGACAGAGGAAGAGAGACAGAGTGTGAGACAGAGTGTGAGACAGAGAGAAAAATTTAAATAAGACAGAAAGAGAGAGAGAGAAACAGGTATAAACAGTCTGTTAGTGCACTTTTGTAAATTCACTTATTATTCACACACACACACACACACACACACACACACACACACACACACACAACACACACACACCAGGCCTTTCTCTCTACGGTCATGACCTTGATAGGATAAACATTTAACCCCTGTGTGTGTGTGTGTGTGTGTGTGTGTGTGTGTGTGTGTGTGTGTGTGTGTGTGTGTGTGTGTGTAACTTATCTCCACCTCATCTCTGTAATGGGTCTTAAAGTAGCTACAACAGCTAGACATCAATACACACACACACACACACAATGCAGTGTATTAAGAGCTTCCTGTCCAATCACTTAGTGGACACTCTATCCCCAAGCCCCGCCCCCTCATCCCCTCGGCGCACCAATCAGAGTGCAGGAGCACGGCTCCGCTTTCACTGAAGGAGAGAGAGCTCTCTATTCCTCATCCACTCACTCGCTATTGAGACACGGCCATTCAATACACACTGAAACTCTATACACACACACACACACACACACAAACACACAGAAAGCAGATTGAGTGGCTCTTCATTATATCCCTAGTTAGAGTGTATGTCTTGTTCATGTTTGTATCAATTACATTAACGCACATGATACATACATTAGAGCGGTTATCGTCGTGGAAACGCAGTCGCTAAGCAACCGTGAAATAGTAGCTTACTAATGACTGAAGGTTTAGCTATAGCGCTATAACAACTAGCAAACACGGCTACTCGTTTCAATTCAACTTAAGATTTTTTAAAGTTTCAGTAACATTTCTATCACAACAAGAAAGAAAACACACACACACACACACACACACACAATTCAGCATGAGAGAAAATTGGCCATCCTCATCAAATCAAAGATCTCACACACACACACACACACACACACACACACACACACCGCGGTCAGGTATTTAAAGACTTTTTTAAGTGTGTGTTTATTTCAGAATGAGACCTAGCATGAAGGCTAATCTAAACACTGTGTTAATTTTAGTCCGTTTCAGCCAGCCAATTGTAAACGCGATCGCTAATCATGTGACATCAGCGCTAGCATTTTTTTTTCATTCCTTCTGCTAATTACACAATGTTATAATGTATCAACATGAGCTAACCTAATCAGCAAATTTATCATATCATATTATCATACTAACTTTACCTACAGTAGATAGCTTAGCTAATATTAGCTCTCTAGCTCTCTAGCTCAACTATGCTAGCTGGCTAATCATTTCCTTCTGATCTAAATATTTGCCGCGCTACGTTTAACAGGTGTTGTGTTATTAATGTTATGCTAATTATATTATATAAGAATTCATGAGTGAATTTCGAATATACGATGCTAACATTTTTTTTTGTCAATATGGCAGAATCTTATAATCAGATTCAGGTCTTATGAATCTTCTTAGGTCTTATGCCATATGAACTTTCACATAAGAAATAATGTAAATGCAAATAAATATTACAAATGTTATCAAAAAAAAAAAAGTGCAAAAAAAAAAAATCACGCAGCTTTTGAACGCATGCCGAAGGCAACGACGGTATCCTGGGTTGACTTTCCCTGAGGCACAATTCTTGCAAAATCTCTTTGCTTAAGGCAAAAGTTCTTAAGGGAGGGCATTCTTATGCCGAGGTGCCACCATACCTACACACATCGAAGGAAAGTGTTGATGTTTTAGACATCTTTGATGTGCCTTGTTTCCATGGTTACTACACCTTTACCTCATGCTACATCACTGGGTAAATCATTAGCCTTTAACTGTAAGCGTATACATTATTAAGTTTATTATTAGCTTGTCCTTGGGGTAGTGATGAATCTCAGAGATATAGTGTATATAGTGCACTAGATTAAGGGTCCACCTTGTTAACCCCTCTATAAATGTAATAAATAGAGAATGAAAAAAAGACATTTAGACTGTAAAGTGCACTATGTAAAACTTTATGAAACACACCATGGCCCTAAGTGGACTATAGAGTCTTACAGAGTCTTGCCCTATGTAGTGTACCTACAGTATATAGAGGAACCACACGTAGCTGTGAAATTTGGAATTTAGTGTTACATGATCGAGCACCAAATACTGTCTCAGACTAACGTCCACACAGTATAAAATATATAAATTACAGTCTTCTCCTCCCTACATAGTGCCCTAGATGTCCAGTAGGGAGCTGACTGAGACTTCACAGGGTTACGAAAAACATTTAGTAAGCGTTAATCGCAATGAAATTCCTCGCCGTGTTTCTCTTCTGTCTCTGAAAGCCCAAGAAGGCACGGATGATCTGTCCGGGTGGACGACGGCGAGGCGTATTTGGCGGCGTTCCCTTCTAAACATTTCGAGTGACATTCGGGTCCGAGCAGATTAACGGCTGCACAGGCACCCAGTCGAACCGCGGAAATGAGACACGACCGATTCGGAGATGCCCTGATGGTCTCAGCGTGGACGCCGAGTGGAAGAATAACACAGTGTCTGGGACACACTATCGAGGGGAGGAGGGAAGGGTGCTTAGGTACTTTTGCACACTACATAGTGCACTGTGTGTCACTAGACAGGGTAGGGCATGACATAATGGCTTATAAACCGTAAATGTAAGTTCATTAAGTACATTTTTATATGCATACATATGATTATAGTGTTTTGAAATTAATAATATTGGTAATATTTCTGAGCAGCTGTAATGGATTATCTGCATTATTACTACATTATTTCCTCTGGGAAAATGCGTTTCACAATATCAAATTTCACTTGACATCCCAAATAGCACAAAATGGAAAGGCAGTGCACAATGTTGAGTACCAAGTAGTGCCAGGTGTGTCCGTGACTTTCCTTTCACCATCCAGAAATGGATTGGACCACGACGGTCTGGCATTTTGACGGCACACTCAAAAGGCCGATAAGGTCTTAAACCCAATGGAGTGGATTAGACAAAGCCAGTAGATGTTTAGAGTCTAACTAGAACCATTTTCTATAAGCCAAGAACCCCTGTGACTCCTTAGCACCTAGAACCTCCAGCAGAGTTTAATATTTGGCTTCTTGGATCTCAATTAGAAATAGTTTCAAAGTACTCTTGAAGTGATGGACTGACCAATAAAGGGTTCTTAGTCTCCTGTGAAGATTCTGTTTCATAACTGGAACCCAGATCTGATAGAAGCACACATATGTAATATATAGGATGGCAAACTGGTTCTACATGGAAACCTTCCTGAGGGTTAACACATAGACATAGATAAAGACATTGAACCTTTGAATGTCCCTCAGACAAAGCAAAGAAGGTTTATTAATCTTTAAAGAATGATTAATAATTTAAAATGTTCTCAAGCTTTTGGGACTTTCAGGGTCTATGAGAAATGGTTAAGGGTTCCTCGAAAAAGGTAAAACCTAAGAATGAATGAATGGTTCTTCTAAGCTTAGAAAAAAAGCTCTTACCATACGGGATCAAGATTTTAGAAGAATAATGCTGTTAAAGCAATCCATCATCCTCTCTTTGGTTCACACCTCTAGAGAAACCCCTTAAAGTTCCACAAAGACCGCGAAAGTCTTAAAAGGTTTAGAACATTTAAGGGTTCCTCTAGAGGTGTGAACTCAAGAACCCATCATAAGCCTTTTTATTACGATGCTAAGACTGTAACTCATGGCCCAGTTAAACCCAGTAGAGTGCGTTGGAGAGATTGGTGCTTCCTTCCTACAGTATGTGGTGACTTTGGACGGTTCCCACACAGTTCCCATTACCCTGAGAACCCAGGTTTATGTGAACACTGCTGAAACCCTCAGGCTGTCAGGAGCATTAAATCTGTTATTAGGTGTAATTATTTAAAGCTGAAGTGCGAACAGACTTCTAACGAGTTCCTGACGAGTTCCTGTGACACTCACATTGGATGTTCTCCGACACGGTTCGTGTTGTTCGTTGTCTCGCCGATCAGAGCGCCGTATAAACGCTTATTAATATGAACTCAGGGTTCCTGCTGTTGAATGACAAGAGTGAGGATTTTCCAGGGAAGACCAGACCTGGGAGAAACATGTGACTTTAATCGGGACGTGTTCCAAATGCCCTGGAGCCAGGGGCAGAGCGGAGCGGTGCAAATGGATGAAATTATATCCATATGAATCAGTGAGACAGCTAAGGGGAGACAGGTTTCCTCGTGCGCTTCGTCAGGGCGCTAAATTAAAGCCAGCTTGGCCCTGAAACATTCCCATTACATAGTTTACACGTATCGTTTCCACATCCAGAACGTCTGCGCTTTTAACAGCCAGCTTCATCTGCTGCAAATCGCGAACCTAATTTCAATTCAAGTCACGAAATCGGGGTCTCGTTTATCGCTCGTTTGGAAACCAGCCAAGAAATTCCTGCGTTCTTTCTTTACTTTAGGAAATTTGTTTTTTATTTCCTCATATTCCTGTTTTTTTTTTTTCTTTTTTCTTTTTTCAAGACGTAAGATCGGTCCCTGATTAACACACGCTGCGATGTGAACAAACCTGTCGTCCAGATGCGAGCGAAAACTTTCAGGAACAAAGCAAAAATTTCCCGATCGTGTCAGAGTCGTTTGTTTCTGAGGCGTTGGATCTGAAGAGAACCGCAACAGGAAGTGAACTGTGAAAATCACCTCAAGGATCCTGTGCACTCATCACCTGGTCACTAACTCTAACCGAATCACTAACGCTAGCATCGGAATCACTAACGCTAGCATCGGAATCACTAACGGCAGCATCGGAATCACTAACGGCAGCATCGGAATCACTAACGGCAGCATCGGAATCACTAACGCTAGCATCGGAATCACTAACGCTAGCATCGGAATCACTAACGCTAGCATCGGAATCACTAACGCTAGCATCGGAATCACTAACGGCAGCATCGGAATCACTAACGGCAGCATAGGAATCACTAACGCTAGCATAGGAATCACTAACGCTAGCATCGGAATCACTAACGGCAGCATCGGAATCACTAACGGCAGCATCGGAATCACTAACGCTAGCATCGGAATCACTAACGCTAGCATCGGAATCACTAACGCTAGCATCGGAATCACTAACGGCAGCATCGGAATCACTAACGGCAGCATAGGAATCACTAACGCTAGCATAGGAATCACTAACGCTAGCATCGGAATCACTAACGCTAGCATCGGAATCACTAACGGCAGCATCGGAATCACTAACGGCAGCATCGGAATCACTAACGGCAGCATCGGAATCACTAACGCTAGCATCGGAATCACTAACGCTAGCATCGGAATCACTAACGCTAGCATAGGAATCACTAACGCTAGCATAGGAATCACTAACGCTAGCATCGGAATCACTAACGCTAGCATTGGAATCAAGGGCCAACCTCTGGTTCTGAAGAGTGAGTCTAATGTGGATGTACCAAAAGGTGCAATTTCTGTTGTTAAAAGAACAACAGCAAAAAAAGTCATGTAGAAGCGGCTCTGATAAACATCACAACCAATAACATCTAGGCTACATCTACATCTAGGCATTTGGCAGACGCCCTTATCCAGAGCGACTTACATTTTTATCTCATTACATCTGAGCAACTGAGGGTTAAGGGCCTTGCTCAAGGGCCCAACAGTGGCAACTTGGTTGTTGTGAGGTTTGAACCTGGGATCTTCCAAACTGTAGTCCAATGCCTTAACCACTGAGCTACCCCTGCCCCATACTGAGCTACCCCTGCCCCAATAATTATTAATGCAAACAATAATAACATTAGTATAACAACATGAAGGTGATGCCTGATGTTTAAACGCCCAACTTCATCACAGAAATAAATATGTTTATCTCCTGATACAAAACGGTTTTGGTCTCCACCACTACATTTCCCTTTCACGACGACTGTCCTGTGACGTCCCCGAGAGTTTGTCCAGTTCTTTTTATGCAGTCGGTGATTTGATGATGAATTGATGAACTTGTTCCCTGAATGGAGAATAGAAAAGTTGATGCTTAAACATTTGATGCTTTTTTAACTTTTAATTTTATTTTATTTTAGATGGATCCAGATGTGCTGTTAATCAATATGATGGTAGTAAAAACAATTTCATTATTTTGTTTTGTAAAATGATCCAAGAAATATAAAAAAAAACACATATCCTTTATGGTGTACTTAATTTCCCCAGAGCAACCCGATGACGTACAGAGCGAGTACCAACACCTAAACCTCTCCTGCTCCTCTCTGCTCCACTACCTGACCAGGGGTTTAGAAGTCATCACGTGATCCTTACGCACTTATAGCAAAGCTTTCTGTAGGAGCGCCGGCGTCACCGGATCTGTTTACTGATGAAGTTCTGGTGCTGATGACAGACGGAACGTAAAGTCCATCACTGCATCGTCTCATCTGAACGTTTCTAACATCTAATTATAGAGGAGGAGAGAGGGAACGAGAGAAGGAGCGGACACAGCATTAATTATCTACTCACTTAGGGAACATGAGGAGAGACAGAGACAGAGAGACAGAGACAGAGAGACAGAGAGAGAGAGAGAGAGAGAGAGATACAATGTGAGCATGATAGAGAGAGACAGAAAGGATGAGAAAGAAAAGAAAAGAGATGAAAATAAAACTAAAAGTAGGCAGAGAGAGAAAAACGAAAGACATAAGCAAAATAAATCCAGAGGGAGAAAAAGATCACTGATAATAGAGAGAAAGAAGAGAGCAGGAGAGAAAAAGGGAGACAGAAAAGATCACACATGAGACAGAGAAACAGAGAGAGACAGAAGGAGAGAGAGAAAGAAGGAGGGAGGGCCATCTCCAAAATATGGAGAAACGGGAGAGGACGAGAAAGAGAGAAGGACCGACAATGGATAGAGAAACAGACAGAAACAAACAGAGAGGGTGAAATACAAAGAGACAAAACAAAGAAAGGGACAGAAAGAGAAAGAAATCAGGAGAGACAGAAAAGTTCACTGATGAGGGAGAGAGAAATAAGATAAGAGCAAAATCAATCACTGATAGAGAGAACAGATCATTAATGAGAAAGAGAGATGAAGGAAGGAGTGATGAAGGAAAAATTGAGAGAAAGAGAAAGAGAAGGCATGTAGAAACAGACAGAAACAGAGACAAAACAGAAAGGGACGAAAAGAGAGACAGAAAGATGCTCTGCTGATTTCTCTGCTTTCTACATGTTGCGTAATTTCATATTTATTTCAAAATCAGGAACTGCAACAAGCGCTTATTAAACAGAGGCCCACTGAGGCAGCAATCCCACTGCCCCACACACAGGGGGCGGAGCTCAGGGCGGGACAGGTGATGCAAGGGTCGCCAGATTGGGATTTAACCTTCCTTATCTTCATCGCTCTCTTCATTTAGCTTGCACAAAGCTAAAAGCTACAGTATATAATCAGACTTGCTAATGCAAGAACACTGCTTCAATATGGAATAAAATCACTGTCAAAAATAATCGTGCGTACAAAAACGATTTGTGTGTAATTCTGCGTTTTGTCCGAGTTGGACAGCTTACAGATACGAAATTTAGTGTGTTTGTTAGAGTACAACTCTGAGATATATATACGACTCTGACCGCTTACAGACACAAAACTCGTTTTTACATCTCCTCTGTTACACGGACGAATTGCAAAATTACGCCCATGAATGTAGTGTGTTAAACCGCTGTCAAAAATACGTCATCAAGTCCACATGCACAGGCGTTACTATCTGAAGGAGGAGGAATCGATACGGCGCATGCGCCCTGCTGCCGTTTTAAACTCCTAAAATCTTACCTGCTATAGTTAAACCATCTCTGTAAGTTTACTTCTCTTAAAGATGTACGAATCTGTGAAAAAAAGAAAACGTACCTGAGACGATGAGAGAGCGCTCGGCTGCTGATCTGCCATTTTGGCGCCGGTGGTTTAAAACGGTGGCCGAATCGATTCCTCTTCCCTCGGATATTAACGCCTGTGCATGTGGCCTTGATGACGTATTTTTGACAGCGGTTTAACTCACTACGTTCATGGGTGTAATTTCGCAATTCGTCCGTGTAACAGAGGAGACGTAAAAACGAGTTTTGTGTCTGTAAGCGGTCAGAGTCGTATATCTCAGAGTTTTGGCCGTAGATTTTGTAATCCAACTCGGACAAAACACAGAATTACACACAAATCTTTTTTTTACGTACGATTATTTTTGACAGTGATTTTATTCCATACTTCAGGATCTTTTTTTGTTCTGAATCATCTGTCTTTTCTATCTCTGGTCATTAAATGTAATATTTAATATTCATTAATATAATTTTCCCAAACATTTAGTCCAAAACACGAAACAGTGGCTCCGTAACTGTACTGGGATTCGATCCCACATCCTTCTGATCACAGAAGCATAACTGTTGACTCAGATATCTCCGCAGGACTAAAACAGAACCGGCTTGAGGAATGACGCCGCTGGTCCGAGGGGGGGAAGTGAAACGGATAAGCATGCCCTGCTGTGTCTCATATTCATGAAGGATCTGAGCTGGAGTCTCTCACTGCGCACTTGTTTGCTTTAGCGGTAACGTGAGTGCGATAGCGCAGATCGCCCACGCATCACTGAAGCGCTTTCTCAACAATCCTAAATTGACTTTTCCATCTGCGTGTTAAACACAGCGTGACCGCGTCCCACCCCTGCATCTGCAGCTAAATATCATCACACACACGACTCAAAATGACTCAACACCAGTCTGACTCATCATCTCTGACTCCGCTTCACATAAATGTAGAGAACAGAACAAACATCAAAGCTGACATCATGTGATCCATGACATCATGCCTCCAGTGATGCATCAGTACCTCTGATAACCTCGACCGCATCAGTGCTCTGGTGCTTACGTTCTGTAGATTGTGCTAAAACAGAACAGCAGAAAAGCGTGACATGCTGTGTGGACTCGCTCTTACAGCGGCTCTGATAAACATCACAGCGACGGCGACGAACAGTGTGAACAAGATGACCGAAGAAACCGTGACCATGATGTGGAAAAAGGTGTTAGACACAACAGTGATGATGTTAATATCACAGCAGTGGCGATTAAAATGATGGTGGTGATGATTAGTTCTAACATGATGGTGATGACGACTAAAATGACTGTAATGAGGACCACCATGACAAAGATGACACCTAACATGTCGGCGATGACTAATGTGACTTTAATGAGGAATAACATGATGTAGATGACGACTAACATGGCGGCAATAATAATTAACATGATGGTGACGATGACTAACGTGACGGCGATGGCGACCAACATGATGGTGATGACGACTAAAATGACTGTAATGAGGACCAACATGACAAAGATGACACCTAACATGTCGGTGATGACGGCTAACATGATGGTGATGATGACTAACGTGACTTTAATGAGGACTAACATGACGAAGATGACGAGTAACATGACAGCAATGACAAACATGATGGTGATGGTGATAATGACTAACATGACGGTGATGGCGACCAACATGATGCCGATGACGACTAAAATGACTGTAACGAGGACTAAGATATCTAACATGATGATGATGATGATGAGTGGCATGACTTTAATTAGGAATAACATGATGTAGATGACGACTAACATGACGGCAATGACAATTAACATTACGGCGGTGATGACTAACATGACGATGATGATGACTAACATGATGGTGACGATGACTAACGTGACTTTAATGAGGACTAACATGAGGAAGATGACGAGTAACATGACAGCAATGACAAACATGATGGTGATGGTGATAATGACTAACATGACGGTGATGGCGACCGACATGATG
>CM059213.1:36363723-36371223 GCA_030347435.1 Clarias fuscus
AACACGCGAGCTAGCTGTTATTAGCAGTGTAAATATTGACGTAACAAGCCATGACGTCGCTCTATTAAAGTCCATTATCGGCTCAGCCGGTCGAGACGTCTCCGTTCGTCCCTGTGGTGTAAGACGGGGCTGAATGGGGGTCATTAGCGAGCGAGGAACTCTCTCAGCACATGCAGCTCTCGGGCGTCTGCTGGGAATCTGGATTTAAAACCTTTTGAAACGGTGAGGCCCGGTGCGCTCTCGACGGCGGAGCGGGTAACACGATGAGGATCGATGTTGTCGAGGTTAAACCGATTAAAGCTTGGATTCGGGTCCAGTTCTGACACAATGCGCGAGCATCGAAGACTCGCAGTCTCCGTGACGACGTTCGCGGGTCAGTTGTAAGCGCTGGGGAAATTAGCAGTTCCTAACGGCGCGGTCAAATCTGATTAGCGTTAGAGCAAAAATATGCTCTGTGCTAAAGTTAATTATTCATTAATGAATTAAATAATAATAATAATAATAATACTGATAATGATAATAATAATAATAATAATGATAATGCTACGCTAAGAGCAGAGATTCTTACGGTGATCAGGGAGATGTTAAGACTGAACTAAAAAAAAAAAAAAATATGATAGCGAGAAAAAGCGGCGAGGATAAGGGAAAAGAGAGACTGGATTACATTAGCGTCCTGATTGACTGGAAAGGTTTTGCGTCGCGACAGAATCTTGGCCCGGAGTCTTTCGACCAGGAAAAACAAGCACGAGGCATCCGCGAGATCTGGGCCACCGAGCCAAGACGTCAGTCTCCTGATGAAGTGCGCTAACACAGCCACGGACACGCCCCTCAGCCCTTCACATGTGGGCCGCGTTACACGTTTTTCTAACGAACAAACAGAGCGTGGGGTCACACGTGGGAACGGTCCGGAGAAACGCCGGAGAAACTAGAAGTAAAATAAAAACCCTTTCGTGGTTGAAAATTTTTATGGAATCATGTATTAATAAAATTAAAAAAGAAAGAAAAAAACGGGAAGAGACAATTTAATGAGTCCCAGACGTGACGAGAGAAATTTAAAATAATCAACACACACCACACACATGCTAGCTCTTACAAGCGGAGGAAACAGGAAGTAATCAGCGGTAATATGAAATAGAGAACACGTGCTCGAGGAAATATTAGTGAATAATTAGCAGTAATAGCAACGAGGACAGAATATTATGCTAAAGGGTCGTGAGAGCGGGGAATACAACGCACATGCTAGCTGCTGTTATTACAGTGTACCAGATGGGAATGAGCGCGAATACGGTGTTAGCTTGCTAACTATTGCGGTTATTACCTAAAAATATTTCTCCTGTTAGCGTTTCCATAGTAACGGCTCATTCCAGGGACGTGTACAGCAGTGGAAGAAAGTTATATGTAACTATGATAAAACGTACTGTATAGCGTATCACAATTTTATTGATAAAAACTGCTCTTAGCGAAGCGCGGCTGCAGAACGATCGGCCGTAACGCGCCTTCCTCACACTGAGGGCTTTATTTCCTGCAGCAGCGCGGCCAGAACAGACAACGTCTACAGGAGTGTGTGACCACGTCGTGACAATCAGGTAGCCAGCGCTAACTGAAACACGGCCGGCGCTAAGCGGAGAGGACAGCCCGGGGATGTCAGCGTCCCGCTCTGGTACGAACTCATTAACATCAACGTGACGCCGCGGCCCAGACGGATCGGCTTTCCGCCGGCGTTGGCGGGGAAAAAGTCGCCTCATGCGCAGTCCGCTTGTTTAATTAGCTAATGGCGCTCGACGTTTCATCCTGCGCTAGCTGTGTTGACTGCTCACAGAAAAGCCTCTCTGCAGCCCTGAAAGCGAGAGCGAGAGGCTCGGGCCGTCGCACACGCCAAAACTCACTCTAATAAATCTTTCACACTAAAAAGAAAAAAAAGAAAAGAGGAAATTCCATGATGTACGCACGATTGCAGCAGCTTCCCTCCGCCAAGTTTCCCTCGAGCTCAACGGCCGAGTGTGTGAAAGAGTGAAAGAAAATGAAAAAGGTAAATAATGTGAGACTAAAACGTTAAGAGAGTGAAAATGTGTAAAGGAGTTAAAGGGTAAAAAAGTGGAAGAGTTAAAGTAAAAGATGTAACAACAACAAACGAGTGAAACTAAAAGAGTGAAATAATGAAGGAGTGAGGCGGTGATGAAGTGAAAGTGTGACGCAGCAGATAACCGACGGATCTTTAAACCCACATCAGTGGAATCAGAGCGAGTGTGTTCCACGCCGCGCCGCGCCGCGAGCGATCCCGCTGGACTGACGAGTGACACGACCCGGAGCGAGATCGTCTTCTTCCCAGAAGCCATTTGTTTTTCCGTCTGCGTGCCAGAGCGCTGGGTTTCTGGCGTCGTCACGCTGAGTCACGCTGCCTCGGCCTTCTGGAAGCGCTCTGACTCGGGATTACGAGGCGGCTTTCTCTCCTGGGAATAACAGGAACCGTGATGGGGCAGGAAGAGCAAATGACATAAAACAGATTTATAAAGAATTACTAACGCGCTGCTAACACGTCCAGAGATTACGACACCTCGGGCTGATTTAATAAAGCCGCCATATTGCGTTACTCCCGAGCGTCGCTGCACGGCCTCGTGGATGTTTACACAACTTTATAACTTTTTTTATATTCTTTTTTTTTTTCTTGCTTCACTTCAAATCCTTGGTTTTTTTCTCTTTAATAAACTCGTCATCATTAGCGGTTGGCTGAGTGACTGTTTCCTTAAAACAGATGGGATTTCTTTCCCATAAAAACGTCCGCTCGTTAGCCGGTGTCACATGACGCCACCTCGTTAATGATGTCATGACCAGGTGGCTTAAACGGACACTCGAAAAAAGACAACCAAAAAAAAACAGGTGACTCGATTTCCCCGAAAGCCTCAAACTCCACAGAAGGAAAAAAAAAAAAAAACGCCCGAGGAGGAAAAAAGCCACACACTGTTTTACAGACGACGCAAAAAACGCTCACCTTCTTTTTTATGTTCCAGCTTACGGGAAAATCACAACCTCGTAACACAAGGGAGGTTTATTTTATTAAGTTTTGGGTTGATAATTAAGCGTCTCTCTCTCTCTCCTCCACACGCAGACGTTCTGACCTGCTTTTATTTCCTTCTCACACATCTCAGGTTTTATACTCTTTCGTAAGAAATCTAGTAAAAGAAATTTGATGCATCAGTTTGAACACAACAACATAAAATTCTTCTAATAATAACAACAAACCTGCATCTGACGGGTAGGAATCTGTCAGATAGAAATACATTTCTAATTCTATTTATTATATCCCAGTTCCTTAAACGCCATGCTGGATGTGACTCGGGAACAGATCTGAGAACAGAGCGATCCTGTTAGATTGGATCAGTTCGGCGATTCTAAAACCGATCTCAGAACTGTGTCTAGGATTTGTCCAGACAGACGAGTCGTGTATGATTCTGAGGAAGTCCAGCGCTCCTAGTGACCGGTACTCGCAACTGTCATCAATAAGTACCGGGTACGACGCACGTCATCTAACGCCAACACTGGCCTCCGCACTCGTTTATATGAATTGCTAGGAATTAAATAAACCAATGCGTTCATGCATATATGTATAAGGATACGCCTTCTAATCTTCAATGTCCGAGGTTAATTTGCGTGGCAGTTCATGCATCACCACACTGACTCCAATATTTCTTTCTTTCTTTCTTTCTATAAACTTGTTGCCAGGCAGCTCGGCGTCCTCCGCGGTCGCAGTGAATTATTTCCTGAGTTTGTTTGAATCTGAAAGGAAATTAATATCGAATCAGGATCTTTATAAATTCGTGATACTTATAGAATCGCAATACAGATCGAATCCACACACGGGTATCGTGAAGATATCGTATCGGCGCCACCCTCCCGATTCCCATCGCTGTGTTTCTGGTATAAACTTTGTTCTAGAACTTTGTTTTGTACTGTATCTGACTGTTGACACAGATATTAGGACATTCGTTGCGGACTTTGCACAATCATCTGCACAATAACAATCACGAACAATCATTCGCACAAACCACTGCAGCCTTAAACACACGCTGGGGACACACACTGTTTTCCTCAAACATGTTGCAGGAATTTGCACACATCGTGGACTGTTTATAGATAGATAGATATTTAGATATTCTCATATTTCCATATTGTTTCACATTTTCATATTTTGATATTCTGCTTTAAATTCTAAATATGTTAAATATATATCTTTTCTTATACCTATTCTTTTCATGTCTATATTTGTTTTTTATTCTATTTTATGTTTGTTGATTTTTTTCATGGCTTTCATTGGTTGGCAGCAAAGGAAAAGAACATGTTACTGTACATATGACAATAAAACCTGAGACTTTTAAAAATCATTTTTCCTTGCTATAATCGCATTTTAAAACTCATTTAAACATTTTGTTCAACAAACTTTTACCCGCATGTGAATTTAAATAAAACTAAATGAAATCTGAACTTAATGAACTACATTTGAAATGAGGCGCAGGAACCATCTGATCATTATAATTTATGCATATTTCCTTACATTTTATTTCCATAAATGTTAAAAGAGCGATACAAATAAAATTGAATGAAATTGAGTCAGGACAAAAAAAAAAAAAAAAAAACTTTCTGCTTTCCAAACATTGGTGTTCCAGGACAAAAGTAACTGTTACAGAAGATTATTTATATGCCAGAGAAGAAAGCAGCATATTACGTAAGAGAGCAGTGTACTGTACAAACGAAAAATATAATGAAAGCTCCTGGGGCTTTTTATGCAAAAAAAAAAGCAGAAGAAGAAGAAGAAGAAGCAGGTCCAACAGTTCAGCGGGACGCTCAGTAGGACACAGCGGCTGCAGTACTGCGGTTTTTGTTGCATTATGTGTAAGATTTAGTGTAGATGTACTGTAGCACCGTGGGTCACAGGAGTGTTATCCAGGACGGTAGCAAGAAGAAAAGGGAGACGCTTTCAGTTTGGTGTTTAAACTCGGCCGGTGACGAGAGGAATCATACATTAAGGCCAAGTGAGGTTTAATGTCTATTTATTTCATGCTTTATTAGTGTTTATTTAGTGTTGGATGTTGGTAATATTGTTAATATTTTTGGGTGTCTGGAACGGATTATCTGCATTTACATTATTTCCGATGGCACAATGTGTTTCACAATACGACATTTCACCTAAAGAACTCGCCTCCGGAACGGACTCAATTCGTTTGCCAAGGTCCCGCTGTACTTTGAAAAAAAAAAAAAAAGAAACCACTATAAAAACAAAGTCCATAATAATTAGTGTGATGATGCTTTGCATAAAAATCAGTCTTAGGTACAATTTGTGCAGTTTTATGAAGAAATAAAGAAAGTTTTCCTGAGCGTCCTGCAGGACCAGCCGCAGTTCTTCTGAGGACTTTCATTGAAAACCTCAGCAGCTTTCATTTATACATTCATGTCCAGATAATTCATTATTTAATAATAAATAAATATAAAACTAAATCAACTCAAATTGCTCATTCGTATTTCCAAGATACACAGTTTGTCCCAACAATATAAAACAACTAAAAACAGATTTCAATCTTTAAAGGAGCCGTTTGTCATTTCTACGCCCTCTGCTGCCAACACCTGGAATTACCTTACACCCCTGACCCCCCCCCCCCCCCCCCCCCTCCTCTGTTAAACTTAGCATGCAGCGTTACATTTACATTACAGCCTTTGGCAGACGCGACTTACATCTTTGTCTGTTTATACATCTGAGCAGTTGAGGCTGAAGGGTTTCGTTCAAGAGCCCAACAGTGGCAACTCAGTGGTGGTGGGGTTTGAACCTGAGACCTTCCGATCACTAGTCCAACCCTTACATTTATGTTACCCTTATGTTTTAAATAAACATGCTGGGTGGGTCAACTCTGTTACAAAGAAGGAGAGAAAATGTCTGGGCCGGAAAAATAAAATCGAAACCAGACACTTAAGGCAACTTGCATCTGTTTTATCTTGTGTAAGAGTAAATCAGGTTTAACGTGAATAAACTAATACAGTTTTTGAGAAATAAATTGTGCAAAAGTTTAACATTATGTTAAGAACCCTCATTTTAAATGATTATAAATATGAGCGTACATTCTTACGGTCAAACACAAACTTTTACACGCATCTGAATTGAATTAAAACTAAATTCAATCTGAATTTAATATAACTACATACGAAATGAGGCTAATCATTTAATCTGAATTCTGAAAACTTAAATTAAAAAAAAAAAAATATATATATATATATAATAAAAGGAAAAAACAGAAAAACCTGAAGCATCTCCATAAGTATTAAATTTTTTTGTAAACTTAATAATTTAACATTTTTCAGTTGAACATTGTTCATGTTTTTAACAATTTCAATGTTTTAAAATTATTTTTAAGTTTTATTTTAAACTATACATGAGAAGAAAAAAAATATTTTCATAAAAATTTTTTTTGAAAATTTAATAATATAAAATTTTTTATACATTTTAAATATTTTCAAGATATTTTTAACACAAACCTGAGAAAAACCTGAATTTTTTAAATTCTTTTTTAATTAAATTTGTTCTTTGAAAATTCTTTGACATTTTTAACATTATTGAACATAAACTCTGATGGTTAATTATATAATATAATTGAGATTAATCTGACATTATAGAGCATTTATTTTAAAAATTATGAAAAATAATTGTTCATTTCAGCTTTAAAAACTAAACAAAAACTAAAATCCCCTGTAGAGTAAAGATTTCACAGAAGACATGTTTGCTATCTGATCGGAAGATCAGTGGTTCGATTCCCAGCTCAGCTGGGTTGCCATTGTTGGGCCCTTGAGCGAGGCCCTTAACCCTAACTGCTCCAGGGGCGCTGCACCATGGCTGACCCTGCGCTCTGACCCCAGGTACACTGGGATATGTAATGTATATGTGACAAAATATACATTATTATTATTATTATTATCAATTTTACAACCTCTTGCCTTATTTCACTTTAACAGACATTGGGGTCCTGTAGATACGGCGGGTACATTTTTGGAATGTTGGTTAAAGTAACAAATCACAATTCTTTCTGTTTTGGGAAAAATGTCTGAGGATGTAAAAGTCCCACGAGTTGTCGACCCCGAGCGCGTGTTTGTGTAGCAGCTCACGGAGAGGAGCCGGGTCGGGCCGAGGCCGGGGTTTGACCGTCTGTGAATTTATTTAAGGGAATTAAAGCAATAAAGCGGAGAGGAAGTCGAGCACGGAGACGTTTATTAGCTGCTCATCAAACCCGAACACTCGGACCGGCCCGAGACCATCCGGCAAATATTTACACAAATCTCAGAGATGATCCGAGACGGAGATTCCGGGCCGGTCAGAAGGGCCGCGGCGCCGCGGGGGAGACGAGCGGGATATATTTTTAATAATAATGCAAACGGAAAAAAAGGCAATAAACTAAAACAACACGCCGATGAAGCCTGAAACACAACAGGATATTACTGAGAGATTACCGGCTTCCTCTTCAC
>CM059213.1:36376223-36383723 GCA_030347435.1 Clarias fuscus
TCAGCATAAATTTATTCCTCTGACTCACTGATTCAACATTCTTACTAATATTAGTGTGTAACTGACTCATTTGATTCATGTAACTATTTGACCTAATACTTTGGAAAAAGTTGTACAGACATTAGTTATTTATAGGTACAAAGTCAGCCACAAACATTTATACACACTTCAGAAAATGGGAAATAGTATGGCGTACATTATATTAATAATATTATCATGTTATTATCACATTCACATTTCAATACTGTATATGACATCTAGCAATACATTTAGTATTAAAATATTTATACAGGTTTTGCCTTTCATGAAGTGTGTTTAAATGTTTTGGGGTAACTCTGTTAAAGTGAGATTTTTAAATAAATTACACAATATTGTTTTTAAGAAATGATTCAAATAAAACTTTTTCTATTTTCCATAATATGGTATTTATAGAACATTATTTATTCAATAATCTATCTCTCTATCTTGTAGTTATTTATTTATTTCTCAGAATGCGTTATGATGCTATTGCGCATTTTATTTCTATAAAAAACCCAGTTAATCCATCTTCATGGAAAAGTGCAAAGGAAAGTGACTCAGTGAACCGAGAGCCGAGGAGACGACATCATCACAGTAACATGGCGCCGAGGGGAAACAGGAACGCTATTGATTTTTTACCAAAAACTTCCCAATTTATAAATGCCAGCAGGCTAACAGATGCCCAGCTAACAGACGCGCGTGCATGTGAAGGTCGAGGGATCACGAGACCCCTCCACGGTTCTAATGAAGAGGTAAGGTGAAGGTGAGGTGAAGGTGATTGTACCTGGCGTCCGCTTCACACTGCGTCCTCTGGTTGTACTGAGAGCCGGAAAGAGCCGGAAGGTCCAGCCCACAGCGCAGTAACGCGCACTCCTCGGCCGATAGCTCGCTCCCTCCGTCCTTCTCGGAGCAGAATGAGACACGACCGACGTTTGCTGCAAGACATCGGAGTTAGAAATTATTCGGCCTGGCTTAAGATTCGTTTATAGATCTCAAGTCGAATTAATTGAGGGATTAATGAATTAAAAGGCGAGTTGTTCAGTGGAATAACTGGTTAGTGAACTGATTCAGGGTGTGCTTGATTAATTCAAACCATCTAATCAATTAACCAATCAAACAATTAATTAATGTATTTATTGCCCGCTTGATTAGTTAATGTGCTGGCTGATTTATTTAATGATCTCTTGATTAAACAATTAATTGGTTGAGTAGGTGATTGGATGGCTGGATGGTTAATGGCTGGTTGGTTGATTGATTGATTGATTGATTGACTTATTTACAGACAGTTTGCCTGGTTCGTTGACTGATTGATTCTTCAGTCGATTGAATTGATTTTTTTATGTCATCGGGCTGATTGGTGAGTAAACTAGTTAACTGATTGGTCGGTTTCTTAATTGATTAATAAATTGATGAACTGATTGATTACATAAAAGTTAATTGATTACATGAATGAATTATATGACTAATGTCTTGATTGATTGATTGATTGATTGATTGGACAGTTGATTGATCCATTGTTGGTTTGATTAATTCATTTATTGAATGATTTGTGGGTTGCTTATTTGATCACTTTGTTTGATTAATTGATTGATTGAATTATTAATTGATTGTTTAACTGTCAGGTTGATTGTTTTTAGTTGACTAATTGGGTGGAGAGATTGTTACGATTGTTATAATGGTTGGATGGTTATTTAGTTATTGGTTAATTAAGTGAATGATTTACCTTTATTTTGTCACATATACATTACAGCACAGTGAAATTCCTTCTTTGCATATCCCAGTGTAACTGGGGTCAGAGCGCAGGGTCAGCCATGATACAGCGCCCCTGGAGCAGATAGGGTTAAGGGCCTCGCTCAAGGGAATCGAACCGCCGATCTTCCGATCAGTAACTCAGTGCCTTAGCCCTCTGAGCCACCACTTTAATTCCTCAATTATTTGATTAATTATGCATTGGTTAATTGATTGGTTGATTGATGGATTGATTGGTTTGTTGGTTTATTGTTTAGTTGGCTGACTGATTCATTGGTTTGTTGATTGATAACTTATCAGGCTTCTTAACTGCATAGAAAGAAAAAATGTTGTTGTTGAGTAACTCAAACGGAGACAAAATCCAAAGACAAATGTGGTGTGTGAGTGCTGAGTCAGGAAATGAAGTGAGAGCAGAGAGACGCCAAAAAGCCTTCCAACATACACACACACACACACACACACACACTCTCGCTCACACACAAATTATGAAACATAGTTTTCCAGGAAATACAGTTTTATTGACTCTATTTAAAATATTCCTCAGGGGTGTCAGTAATTTTGGCAAATATGCTGTTGTTTAAAAAAGTTTTAATGAGAATGATTTGTTTTTGGAAAAAGAGTTATTTTTCCTGTTGTTTGCAAAATCTGAGTTGATACATGTTTATTTTATAATTAGCATTTTGACTATCTTATAAAAGATGCCAACATTTATTGACTTAACACACATGCTCAAACACACACACACACACACACACACACACACACACATACAGGCTTGCATATACGCATATACAGCTTGCAAAAGTTTGGGCACCATAAACTTGAAAAAGTTATTCACAGCTTAGATATTATTAAATAACAGTTAGTTCCAACCGAGCGATCTGATTGGACGAGAGGCGTTATTCCACGAGTGCTGATAATAGACAGTGACAGCACTGTGAGGTCTAACTATCTGTGTGACTGGGCGTGTCCCAGGTGTTGTCCAGTGGTTAACGACACTAACTGTGTGTCTCGGCGTGGGTGAGAGTCGGTCTGTACGGTCCGCAGTACTGAGGAGAGAGCAGCTGCCTGACCACGCCCACATTCACACCCAGTCACAGAAGCACTTTCAGCAGGAACACACATCTGATAACGTCATGTCATATTGCTCAATTGTAAAGCCTCAGCACTTAATTAACTCATTAAGGAATTTTGAATCACGATCATTAGAGAAAACAATCCACTCTTTAATGTTTAAATCCGTGTGCTCACACTCAACAAGCCTGAGCTTCTGAATGAAGATCTGAATCTAAAATAAAACTGATGTCTAAAAGGCAGGAGGCGTCTATATGAAGAGAGCTCGCAGCTCCACTGAGGAAACACGGAGAAGAAGGAATGCTATTAGAGTGGAACTGTGGGTATCAGGGCAGGATCTCAAAAATCATAAAACCTGGAGCCGACCAGGGAGGCGGAGTAAAGACGGGCGGGGCCGGTTTATCTGGCACAGGAGTGAAGGAGCACGAACGAGGTCAGCACGGGAGAGTCATCAGATACAAACACTACCTGCACCTTTATTAGAAAAACATCAGCATCAGAGGCAAAACAATACCGAGAGAGAAGCCAGAGGGTTTTTGGAAAATAACTGTTGGAGTAACTACGGCACAGGACGTACATCTCAGGTACAGGAAACGGGGGAAAAAATGGATTCAAGTAGTAAATATCATCAAATTCTGACATCAAAGAGTAGAGGTGAGAAAGACAGAACAAGGATCCGAAACATCTCAAAGTCCACCACAAGGACGTCATGCTGCAGTGTGTATGTGTGTGTGTGTGTGTGTGTGTGTGGACACACCGCGCTCCTCGCCCTTTAAACCCTTTAAACCCGACTCGAGAGAAAGACTCGTGACTGGCTGCAAAAAGCCTCCGCACGCTGTGATACTGTCCGTCCTGAAACGTTACTGAGTGGCAGGGTGTCTAAACTTTAGCACACACACCGCAATTTTTCATTTTAGGTCAATTCATCAAATAGAAAGTGACAGCGCTTTAACATTTACAAGGAGAAATGTTTGTTTTTTTAAATAGTTTGCTGTTGAGGTTGTGCATAAACTTTTCCATAAAACTGTACACACACACACACACACACACACACACACACACACACACACACACACATGCGCACACGCTTGAGAGCAGGCTCGTTTAGATCGGCCCATAAAAATAAATCAGATTGTAAAACACTGTAAAGTTAGAACACATTTCTGGATCGGTGGAACGATGAAATCAAACAGCGACGTAAATCAGAGCGTTAATACGAGCGACGGAGCAGAGGGCAAGAAAACTCGCAAACACACTCGCTGATTTCAATGTGCTCTTTTTTTCTTTCTAATTCACCCAGATGTACCGGAAAGGACAAATATCATTACGATTTGTGTTTCATTCAAAGCATTAAGGATTTCTTTCTTTGTTGTTGTGGGAAACATTTTCATTCATTAGTTCACTCCTCGTCTGTACCGCTTTATCCTGTGTACAGGGTCGCGTGGGTCCGGAGCCAACGCCAGGGGACTCAGGGGACACCCAGGACGGGGTGCCAATCTAGCGCACTGTAGGACACACTACAGGACATTTGGAAACGCCATTTAGACTTATCTGCATGTCTTTGGACTGTGGGAGGAAACCAGAGTACCCGGAGGAAACCCACCAAGCACGCGGAGAACATACAGACTCTTACACACAGACCCGAGACGGGAATCGAACCCTCGACTATGAGGTGCGGTGCGACAGCGCTAACCACTTCACCACTGCGCCGCCTGAAAACATACTCTCTCTTAAAATGCAGAGCTGTTGGACCACTTTATGTTTTGGGCTTTTTGCCGCCACACAGCAGGTCGTCCCCGACATACGAACATTCAAGATACAGACGGACCGCGGTTCTACTTCCGGTTCAATCGTGGAAGTTGCTCTCACGTGTGTTATACAAAAAAAAAGATCCTGTACAGCTGTCCTGATGTGTGAATAATCCTAATTTTGGAAAAACCTCAACAAAACAGAGTTCACAGTCCAATACAGCGGAAAACAGCTCTGAGACAAAATGCAGTCCGGGATTCCCCTCACGATTTAAAGGCGCAGAGACAAAACACTGTTACATTTCACTGGGAGATTCATTTCCTTAGGCGCGATTACGGCTTTTGGCCAGTTTTGGGAAAGGGGGCGGAGATTTCAGCAAGTGGATTGTTATGCTTTATATTTTATATTCGTGTCAAAGGCGTATAAGACTCACTTTGTCGGACTTAAGAACAAATCGGACTTACAAACATGCGGAACGGAACTCGTTCGTAAGTCGTGGACCACCCTTAGGCAGTGCTGTGCATCCCAGAGCTAAAGCTAGCTATGCTCACAAATACTACACTTATCTCCAATCTGTATGACATTGTGTCCAATGTAACGCTAATGCTGGTCCAAACATGACCGAGAACTTTCCTGGATTTGTTCCAGAGAAATCGAGTTACATCCTTTGAGGTGTTTTTTAAATTCAATCGTCTTGTGGCTCGGTTTGAGTATTGGGTGGGAATCGAACCCAAGCCTTCTGCATGACGAGAGCAGCTGAAAGACTAACAACATCCGTCTTCTTGTGAGTTTGGTGATGTTTCGTCATATCACATTTGACAGAAAAGGAAACAATAATAATCGATTGTATTTTCTATCCCAACTGAATGTCTGGTGGTTTGGACGCTGTTGAGAACCTTCGTCTCGTACAGTTCGACTCTCGGAGGTGTGAACTCTACACAAGTGATCTCCATGATACGAACTTTGGTTCAAGCTGCCACTGTGCAGATTGTTAACCCTGCCAGCTCCAGGATCACGGCTGACCCTGAGACATGCGGAGAAAGAAACGTCACCCAAATGTATGGAGAAGAGAATAAATGCTTCTTCTTCTTCTTCTCCTTCTTGACTGAACGTATAAAGAACATCTGTAAGGGGATAACGCCGACCTGATGACATCCGCGGTATAAACGTTAGCGTCCCGTCTCCCACACCAGCGCGGATCCATCAGTCAGAGAAGTGACGGCGCTCCTTCATCACGGCGTAAATCAAACATCTCCACGCCGTTCCACAGCGGCGTCAGGATGACCGAGCACCCAGAGGGAACCCCGGTTCCTTGCCTCGTTTCTCACAGAGATTGATAGAACCACAGTCGGTGAAAGGTCATGTTCTCCAGAGCTCTCAACGATCACGCTCACGCTCCAGTGCAAAAGTTTACACACCCTCACTGGAAAACAAGACGACACGAGCTGCAGAAGGTTTTTCTGTCTGAGGATCGTCCATCGCGTCAGTGAGAGCGCTCGTCGTCTTCTTTCTTTTCTTTCATTCACTTCTTTCTCTTATGTTTTTCCATGTTTCTTTCTTCCTCTCTGTGTGTTTTCTCTATAACACGGCAGAAGGGGATGAACTTGATGGAGTGTAAACTGTAAAGTTAATCAATGTTAATCACGGCCTCCAGGGGGAGATGAAAACTTTTAAACTATTTGCAATGAAGTAAAGAAGGTCCAAAAAAATAATGCTGGTTTTTTAACATTGCATTAGTGTGTGTGTGTGTGTGTGTGTGTCTGTGTGTAAAGTTAAATGACAACTTGTGCGCTAAGGTTCTGCTTTTCAGTGTGACGGTGTTGTGCAAATGATGTAAAAACGAGTTTCAGGATTCAAAGTTTCTTCGTTTCTGATCTCAGGTTTTCCGTTTACGCCGTGTTTATCAGTCAGTCACCGCAGGAAATAAACAACAATTACAACAGAAAACAAGCAAAATGAACAAATCCCCTGCATGCTCAGCACCGGCATCATCATCATGGTCACCATCATCATCACCACCATCATCATCACCACCATCATCACCAACATCATCATCATCATGGTCACCATCATCATCACCACCATCATCATCACCACCATCATCACCAACATCATCATCATCATCACCGGCATCGCCACCATCATCACCACCATCACCAACATCATCATCATCATCATCACCGCCATCACCGCCATCATCATCACCGCCATCATCACCAACATCATCATCATCACCGCCATCACCACCATCATCATCACCGCCATCATCACCAACATCATCATCATCACCACCATCATCATCATCATCATCATCACCACCATCATCATCATCACCACCATCATCACCACCATCATCATCATCACCACCATCATCATCAACATCATCACTACCATCACCAACATCATCATCATCACCGCCATCATCATCATCATCACCACCATCATCACCAACATCATCATCATCACCATCATCACCACCATCATCACCAACATCATCATCATCATCATCACCACCATCATCACCAACATCATCATCATCATCATCATCATTGCCATCATCACCAACATCATTATCATCATCACCAACATCATCACCACCATCATCACCACCATCACCAACATCATCATCATCACCGCCATCACCGCCATCATCATCACCGCCATCATCACCAACATCATCATCATCACCGCCATCACCACCATCATCATCACCGCCATCATCACCAACATCATCATCATCATCACCGGCATCGCCACCATCATCACCACCATCACCAACATCATCATCATCATCATCACCGCCATCACCGCCATCATCATCACCGCCATCATCACCAACATCATCATCATCACCGCCATCACCACCATCATCATCACCGCCATCATCACCAACATCATCATCACCACCAT
>CM059213.1:36388723-36406223 GCA_030347435.1 Clarias fuscus
GTTAGCATTCAGAATCAGCGTGTCAAATCAGCCACGCCCCCTAATTATGCATAATTTTATGGCTTATAAAATGAAGAAAGAAACTAATTCAGGCCGTGTACAGTTGTGATGAACAGGAAATCCAGAGACTGAAATCATATTTATTTATTATTTTTCGTTTGCACCAGGCTGTAAACATGTTTATTTCTGTTGTAAAGTTGTAAAGACATTTTAACACGCGGCTCTATGAGAGTTCGACTCACATTCAAAGCCCCTAGTGGTCATTCGAGGAACTGCACAGGTGAAAGACGTTATTGAGCCTGCATGACGGAACGTGTGAGTGAGGCAGAGACTGAAATACCTCTGCAATGAGGTTACGGGATATTCCTCTACCGTGTGTGTGTGTGTGTGTGTGTGTGTGTGTGTGTGTATGTGTGTGTAATCATTATTTTTGCTGAAGGCGATAATTAAAAGAACATTTTCATGTTCAAAAGTACAAATATAATTCTCCATGAGTCACACACACACATCAGCACTAAACACAACCAGAGATGATTCTAATCCACTGACACGGCCCTGTAGCGAAACACACACACACACACACACACACACACACACACACACACACACACAAACACACAAGTACTCTTACAAATACTAAACATGCAACCAAACACACTCACGCATACACTCTCACTCTAACGCATACACACTGTTAATCACACATACACACACACACTTTCAATCACACTCTTCTATACACACAACACAAACACAGCATCAGCATTAAATGCAAACTACAACAAAATTGTTCTAACTTACTGACCCACTCACACATGCACACAGACACACACACACACACACACACACACACACACACAGGTGTAAAACAAACAACGCAAGCAAAACAACACACACTCAAACACAAACCCACACCTATAGACAGACTCAAACACATACACACACTAAAAAAAACAATCGAACACAGACACACACACACACACACACACACACACACCACAAACCTAGCAACGCACTCAAACAAATGCTCAACACACACTGACACACACAACACAAACACACTAGAGAGATTCCAAGCAAATTTAAACCATATATAAACCAAAGAATGGAAAAATGATATTTAATATGAACACACACACACACACACACACACACACACACGCACACACCAGACGAATGAAATTAGTTGAGCGTCTAATTTAATAACAATAACCACATTTAAGGGAAAACAAACACCCGCAAAATACACAGTGTGTTCAGACTGGACGAGTTCGACGCTGATCTGAAGTCTGCGCTGATTTTAGACGTTAACGATCTCAGACCTGCGGGGGGCGCTGCTGCTGCTGCTGCCGCACCTCACACTGACAGCGTAACACACGCGTACCCGAGATCAGCGTTACTGATGGTGCTGTTACTTTTAGCATTAACCAAACAGATAAAAACTAAAACCAAACAAACAAACAAACAACCAGCGACCCAAAAAAACAACCAACCAATCAAACAAAAACCTGCTAACTAAAACAAACAAACAAAGACATTAAACAAACAAACAAGCCAAAGAAAAAAAAACTAACCAACTTAAAAAAACAAACCAACTAAACAATGAAACAAATGAACTAAATGAAACAAAAACCAAACAGGCAAAAATCAACCAACAGACAAACATTTACATAAACAACAGAAAAAACAAATGAACAGAACAAGCAAATGAAAATAAAAATAAAAAATAATACCCCCAAATAAACAAAGTAGCCAACAATCAAAAAAAAATTTTACAAACTAAATAAACAAAGTTTTAAATGATAATTAAAATTGTTTTTATTTATAATTTTTTATCTACTGTACATGTATATTTTTGTTTATTTTCATATTTATTAGAAACAGTAACATGACGTGTGTACAGCAGGGTGAGAAGTGTGTGATGCTTGTGAAATGGAAGAAGTGTGTGTGTGTGTGTGTGTGTGTGTGTGTGTGTGTGTGTGTGTGTGTGCGTGTGAAGTATACAAAAGTGTGTAAGATGTGCAGACAGTGTGTATATAGTGTATAAAGTGTGTGTAAAGTGTGTGTGTGAAACGTAAGTGTGCAGACAGTGTGTGTGTGTGTGTGTGTGTGTGTGTGTGAGGTGTGTGTGTTAGGTGTGTGTGTGTGTGTGTGTGTGTGTGTGTGTGTGTGTGTGTGTGTGTGTGTGTGTGTGTGTGTGTGTTTAAGTCGTCCTCTGAGATGAGCCTCGATTTAAAGCAGATGTGCAGTGGAGCACTGAACAACTGTACTGAGGTGCATTTATGCACCCGCATGTGTGTGTGCGTGTGTGTGTGTGTGTGTGTGTGTGTGTGTGTGTGTGCTAGAAACCACATGACGAATTTGCGTGGAAATCTGCAGTGACACTTTAACTCTCAGCTCTTCAGCACCGTAAATCGGCGCTAACACAGCTAATTATCACATTTATACACACACACACACACACACACACGCACACACACGCACACACACACACACACACACACACACACACACACACACACACACACACACTTGTACACTCGCTGCCTCACCAGCCTGTCTTTTATCCCAAAACAATAAGAAACAAACAAACAAACAAAACCAGAGTGTGTTGTGTTACCAAGAAACCTTCAAAAAGAAACATGAACTGGTCTGTCCTGAGGTTACAGCTCTGAGATCTCTGACTGTTACACTGAGATCAATGATAAATATAATAAACAAACACAATAAAAAACAATTGAATAACCAAAATACAACCGAATGAACAACTGACTAACCATTTAACCAAAAAAGTCAAATGACTAACTAACCAAATGCAGCTAACAAACAATTAATTAAATATGCCTCAAAAACACAAACAAACAACAAAACAAGCAACTAACCATTCATCAAAAAACAACAAACAACTCACTTACCGAAAACAAACAAACAAGCCAATGCAAGAAGTTAACCAGCAACTGACCAACAAACCAAACAAATAAACAAACAACTGACTGACGAATCAAACAAACCAAAACAAACAACCAGTAAAACAAAGTACACTTAAAAATAAATATTTTTTACCTTAAAACAAATTCAAACAGAATGACTGACTGACCAATTAAACAAACAAAAACAAGCTGAACAACTATTGAAACTGAACAAACAAGAAAACAATTTAAAAAAACAACTGACTGATCACTTTACATAAAAACAAAACAATTAAGTTACCAATCAAACAAACAAAAATGAGATCATTTTACAAAAAAAAAAAAAAAAATCCTAATGAAAAGCTGATAAACTATTTATCAAAAAACTACAAACTGACTAAACGTTCAACCAAAAATAAAACAAACAAGCAAACAAACAAATGATTACTATTCCACAAAATAAACCAACCAATGACCAGTTAAACAGCCAACAAACAATAATAACAACAATAATAACTGACCAAACAAACAAACAAACAACAAAACAAACAAAATCCAAGACAGCAACCCAAACAACCGACAAAAGATCGAACAAACAAAAAGCACTTAAACATAAAAATCATCCAAACAAACAATAGAGGACGAACTTCAGTGCTTAAGTGATAGCAAACGGTGTGTGTGTGTGTGTGTGTGTGTGTGTGTGTGTGTGTGTGTGTGTGTGTGTGTGTGTGTGTGAGAGCGATCACGCAGGTCTGTGGCTCCGATACAGAGATGATGATTGTCATGTTAGCGGAGGACACGAGCAGCCTCGATCCCACTGTTACACACAAACCTACTGACGGAACTTGTAATTAAACACCCACTGGATTTTAAAGCTCTCACACACACACACACACACACACACACACACACGTCTCTCAGCAGCGTGATGGAGCCCTGCCTGCGCTGGTGTAATTAGAGGCTTGAGGTGGGCATTGCCACCACCTGGTGGTGAGCGCGCTGCACTCGAGGAGACGTCCTGTCTGCACTCGTCCTCCTGAAGTGGGCGGATCTGGACGCTGCTCCGTGAAGGACTTTTCTGGATTGTTTGTTACCATAAACATATTCATCTCTTGCAAACAGCAGATATATGTGAGTATATATAAGGGGCGTTCAAGTCAAACCGGGACTTTGTGTTCACTTAATATTTCTGAGAAGTGTACAGCACACATACAATAACATGACGACCTCCGCCAGGCGAACTGAACAACATCGATCATCTACATCACAGCATGGCACACGCCATTACACAGATTATATATCTGAGCAGTTAAGGGCCTCGCGCAAGATGGTCAAGAAGCTCAGGGACGACTTGGTGGTGGGGTTTGAACCTGAGACCTTCTGAGCCATAGGCTAATGTCTTACCCACTGATGTGAAGCCCCTAGTGACGAGTTATTTAAACAAAGTGACATCATTCATTTATCTTAGTCTCATGTGTTGATTAAAGGTCACAACTCGGGTCTCATTAAGTTCGAGGCCGGGTGATACACACTAGTGAGGGGAGGTTTGGATCATTTTAGTGACTCAGTTCTTTGAATCTCGTTCATCAAAATGAATGAATCTTTTTTTGAGTCATTTGGTTCATTTCGTTCTTGTTTAATCAGAAATAAAATAAAATGTTAAACTTTGAATAAATCACTCAGTGAACCTCGCGCCGCATGCACTGCTGTCATTATTACTGTCGTACACTGGGGGTGCAGTAATACTGCTGTTACAATATCCTAAATAATAGCTGTATTATCTCATGATATCCGTGTCATAACATCTCTTTTTTTCTAACTGTGCAACATTATATTACCTGGTGCAATTTGATTTGATTGAAAGTGTGTGAATAGAGTGTTGTATTGCTTTTATTTGTATTTATACACTGTACTGTGTATAAAACATTTTCTTACTTTCGATTATGTTTGTTTTTCTCTTATTGTCTTGATACACAGAACTGTCACTACTTTATTTGCACATTGTTCTTTGCTGCTGTAACGCTGAAATTTCCCCACTGTGGGACTAATGAAGGTATATTTTATCTTATCTTATTTTATCTTATCTTATTTTATTTTATCTTATCTCATCTTATTTTATCTTATCTTATTTTATCTTTTCTTATTTTATTTTATCATATCTTATCTTATTTTATCTCATCTTATCTTATTTTATTTTATCTTATCTTATCTTGTTTTATTTTATCTTATCTTATCTTATTTAATTTAATTTGATCTTATTGTATTTTATTGTATCTTATCTTATCTCATCTTATTTTATCTTATTTAATTTTATTTTATTTTATCTTATTTTATCTTATCTTATTTTATCTTATCTTATCTTATTTTATTTTATTTTATCTTATCTCATCTTATTTTATCTTATCTTATTTTATCTTTTCTTATTTTATTTTATCATATCTTATCTTATTTTATCTCATCTTATCTTATTTTATCTCATCTTATCTTATCTTATTTTATCTTATCTTATCTTATCTTATCTTATTGAATTTAATTTAATTTGATCTTATTGTATTTTATTTTATCTTATCTCATCTTATTTTATCTTATTTAATTTAATTTAATTTTATCTTATTTTATCTTATCTTATCTTATCTTATCTTATCTTATTTTATCTTAACTTATTTTATCTTATCATATCTTATCTTATCTTATCTTATCTTATTTAATTTCATTTCATTTTATCTTATCTTATTTTATTTTACAGTATTTTATCTTATCTTATCTTATTTTATTTTATCTTATTTTATCTTATCTTATTTAATTTTATCTTATTTTATCTTATCTTATTTTATTTTATCTTATCTTATCTCATCTTATTTTATCTTATTTTATCTTATCTTATTTAATTTTATCTTATTTTATCTTATCTTATCTTATCTTATCTCATCTTATCTTATTTTATCTTATTTTATCTTATCATACCTTATCTTATTTTATCTCATTTTATCTTATCTTATTTTATCTTATTTTATATTATTTTATTTTATCTTATCTTATTTAATTTTATCTTATTTTATTTTATCTTATCTTATCTTACTGTATCTTAAACAGACCCTCAGCACGTCTACATACATACATTTTGTCTAAAGTTCCAATAATGAAAAATTACAATGCAGCTAAGGACATAATATTATAAACAGAATGAGCAGCTCACCGTCATATCTTCTGGTCCAAGTCGTTCGTTCTGTTGACTCTATTACACTTCATAGCATCTCTGGGAGTCACGCGACAAAAGAACGAACGACTCGGACCAAAGACTCGACGGTAACGACTCATATCTGTTTCCTGTACAGAACCTACGGAGGAATCGCGATGCTTTGCGCATGCGCGCCCAGTAGAAAATGAACGGATCACACGCCGAGGCGACTCGTTCTTCTGAGTCACGTTAAAGAGTCGTTCAAAAGGACAAATTGTTCATGAACGACTCGTCACTACTGTACTTTTATCAGAAGTTTTGAATCGCTCATTTCGTGCTCACGGCTGCCTGTGAAGTTTTACCTTTTAGCAGTAGTTTTTACATGATGCGGCACAAACAAACAAACAGATGAACAAAAATTTCAAAAAACCATGTGTGTTCTATTACTCATTTACGTCCCCACAAAGAATTTTTTTGCAAATATCTCCAACATACAGACACGCCCACTTTACAGTTTTATTATTATTTAAATGCATAGATCATAAACATTTATAGATTATAAATAAGAATATTTTTTCAATAAAAAGCCATTCTTTAATGTTCTCCACCGTTTCTTTCTGGCTCTTGTTTTTCTTTTAAAAGTATAAGTTCAGGCGCTGGTTTTTGGCACCAGTAATCTTTTAAAAATATTGATTTGGCACCGATATCGTAAAAGCCCAAACGATGCCCAACCCTATTTACGTAAGACTCGAAGAAACCCGAAGTATCACTTTAATTTGAATAACGTCACTGTTTACACTAATGCATGCTGACGCGCGCCGTGTGTGCGTCCAGGTGAGGAACAAAACAACACTCGACCAATGTGGACTTCAAAAACTACAGTCTCTATGTGTGTATAAGTATGTGCACGTGCGTGTGTGTGCGTGTATGTGTGTGTGTTATACGTGCTGTCGCTCCAGAGAGAATAAATCTGATGTGATGGATAAAGCCATGCTGAGTCTGAGCAGAAATCGAGACCTGTGGAACAAAAGGCCTCAGTCTGGCTCGGTCGCTGCCCAAACCGCATCCACACACTCCTCTCTCTCTCTTTCTCTCTCTCTCTCTCGCTCCGAGTGAAATCACCACTATTCCTAAAACACGGTGTCACATTCAGGCCCGCTCATCAAGCATCACACACGCGCTCTCTCACACTCTTAATCCCGCGCTGGGAAAAAGCGTCTCGGCGTAATGCGCACTGAAAGACGCGCCTGTGCGCCATCCAAGGCACTAAAAGAGAAAATTCCTGAACGACGGACAGTCGCGGGTAATATTTTCATTTCCAGCATTCCGATCGGATGACAGTTGATGGTAAGCAAACGGCGTGCCATGTCAAATAAGCAGACGATGGAGACGGGCCTTTAAAAAACCTCTGTGCGCGACATGTGGCTACTGCGGTGTGTGTGTGTGTGTGTGTGTGTGTGTGTGTGTGTGTGTGAGGATTTTGACTTCCTGTCCTTTTCTGTTCTGTTCGAGTCATTTCTACATTTTTTACCAAAAGTGGAAAAAAAAACTTTCAAAATGTAAAAACTTTTCCAACATGAAGCGTCTGCTTCGATCTCTCGAACACTTCAAAACACTGATGTTCAGCTGATTTTGAGTAAAAAACACCACGTCAGTGACGCCTCACTCTACTCAACACTGAGCACACAACAATCCTGACACAGTCGACCCCCGAAGTTACAGTACGATGTTCCTAAAGCTCCAGCAAATTCTGGATGTGGTCAAAAAAATGCCTGTTTTTACAGTTTAACTCAAACATGCTCCCAAAACACCTGAATTCAGTTCAAGCTCAGATGAATACATGACCCTGAAAAAAAGACCAGAAGAATGTAAAGAAGGTAAAGCCGTATAGCGTAGAGTACTGTACTGCTGTGTCTCCCGCAGTGCTAGAGTGTGAAACCCCCACGTTACGTCTCTATACTCAACGTACTGTCATTCATACAAGAGGGTTTTATTTACGGTCAGTACTGTAGGGTTGATACGGTAATAATTCACCATCACAAGCCGCGTTGTTTTCCTCGACAGTCGCTTTGTGTTCTCGCTACAGCACTAAAACATTTATTACAAAATAAATAAATTATACTGTTAATAGTTATGAGCTAAAAGTTATAAATGACATTAAATCATATATTGCCACGAAAAAAGCCATAAAACATTGTGGAGGATATTTACGGTTTCTGAGAAATTGGGGGGTCTCCGCCAACAAGTGAGTACGAAAAAAATACAGAATCACGATGGAATCAGCGCCGCGCTATTGTGACATCATCGTATTGTGGCATCATAGTATCGTGACATCATGGTACCGTGACCTCATGGTATCGTGACATCATGGTATCGTGACATCATCGTATCGGGACGTTCCTGGTGATCCCCGTCCCTGATGTAATTCACACCTACAGTAAGGAGTCTAACTAACTAACATAACCCTCAGCTTCATGTCATGCAATCCGCAGGAATTACGGCACTTTTATTACTTCCGGGTTTACTGAAGAGTTTAAACTGTTTATGTTGACGTTTATTATATTCACAGTGTAATAAACATAAACATGAATGGCGCTCGCGGAAGAGCTTCGGAGAGATCTCGATCAGAAACACGTCCTCGTGCTAGATGACTCAGAGCACGACGCAGAACATTTAGTCCAAACCTGCTGCTTTATTTTATTGCCTTTCATTCAAGAATCTCGATAAAGAACTCGAGCTGACACAGTCATAAATTAGGACAAATAACACAAATAATTCAGTTATAATAAAAGAACCGGTGGCGTATAAACAGATGATGGGCCGGAGAGTCTGTAAACTGACGCCTAGGGAAGAATTTGTGCCTGTTTTACTATTAATATTTTTATTATTACTAGACACCAGTCATAGCCCCCTAGAGGGCCATAAGGGTACTGCAGAGATCATTAAATAAAAAGTTTTTCATTTCCAGTTATTATTATGTCAAATCTGAGTCTCATGTGTTGAGTTGTGATTAAAGGTTCAAGTCGGACACAAAATATTTTCAGAAGATTTCAAATTGGGTCTCATTTTGTGAAGTTTGTGACCGGCTGATATACATTATAACCATCTTATCAGATTAGAAGTGTTATTTCTCAGACTTTACCCTGCTCGCTCATTCCGTGCTCACAGCTGCCTGTGCAGTTTTACCTTTTATGGAATTTTGTGGGCGTGACTTCATGCAAATCAGCTGTACACAGGCATGGTAATTTACAGGAATGCAGGTGATTGGCATTCATTAACACACACACACACACACACACACACACACACACACACACACAATGGTGAAGAAATCAGTTTCCCTGAAACACTTAAATCTGGTGGAAATTTTTACACAAATGTTTACACGCAACTTTTAAAAAACATATTAATCCTCATTTTATAATTGAATTTATTTTAATTATTATTTTTGGTCACAGAAACAATAGAAAAGAGCCATAAAAACATGTGACCCTGTGAATCCGTGCCGTGCCTGCGAGCCGTTATTTTAATCCTCAGATTATTAAATTATAGTAATGAAAAAAATGGCTGAAAAATTGCTCGGGGTTTTAAGGTTAATACATGAGGCCCACTGTGTGAATAACTGCAGTTACAAACTCTGGCTTTTAACTTCGCAGCAAATAAACTAATCAGACAAATGACACAAAACTATTTTGTTTAATAGGCGAAGCATTCTGGCTTGCGGAGGCATACCTCAAACTAATTCCATTCAATTATTTTAATTAATGGCATATTTTTTTTTCCAGATCAATTAAAGGGAAAAATATGGATTCATCAGCAACAAAACCGCAAAATAAATCAGAACTTGTGCTTGATGGCTCCTGAATTCCTTTCTGATTCTTCACTGATGAAAAAAATATATATATATTCTTCATGAAGCTGGTTCTCGAATAGCAGGACAGAGAGCCGAACCCAAGTCTTCTAAATCAGCACCATAACTAAACTACTCATCCCTGAATTCAGATCAATACGCTCTCTCTCTCTCTCTATAGAACTTATCCTGGAGTCTGTCCCGGGGGACTCTGGACAGGGTGCCGATACATTGCAGAGCACAAGAACAAGCGCACACACTCACACACTACAGTGAATTTTGGGAACGCCAATTATGCATGTCTTTGGGCTGTGGGAGGAAACCGAAGCACCCGGAGGAAGCACACCAAGCACGGGGAGAACACACACACACACACACACACACGCAGACACAGAGGTGAGACTCGAACCATCGACTCGACTGTCAATGTGACACCACTGCGCCACCAATTAGTTAAGCAATTTCACTGGATTAGTCTGAGGTTCATTTTTGCTTAATTTTTGCTCGAATAATAAAAAAATCCTTTAAAAAAAGATCCTTTAAAGACGGCGCGTACTGTAGATCCCCTCAAACCAGGCTACGATCCCTTAATTATTTAATTAAGTTGAATTATATTTTATTGGTATAGCGCTTTTAACAATGATTATTGTGTCAAAGAAGCTTTACAGAAACAAAAGTGACTTAGAGAAATGATTATGAAACTGTTAATTATCCATTAAACGCTTTCTAAGAGAGAACCCTGCCTCGATGTTCACCTTCACACAGGTTCTACAGCAGGAAGTAATGAGCAGCAAGTCCTCATTAGGCGCGGCACACGTACACTGCAGTCTTACACACTGTGAATGTCACACAGGACCATTAGGAGACACAGAAGAAAGTGAAACCCGACATGTTTAAGAGCGCACTGTACATAAGGTTAATATATATATTTTTTACGATGTTCTGGATCTCAGCGCTGCGTCGACGCTCCTGAAAATAAATGCATCTCGCAGATATTTACGAGGCAGCGGGAATCCGAGCACGCGCGATTGGATGCAGATGGCAGGAAATTCCAGGGAAGTGACAGTGGACAAAATCCCACCGCAAAAACACGAGCCCTTCGGTCCTGAGCGCACGCCGCGGGAAGCCGCGAGACGGTTAGCGTATCCGCATTAAACCGCCATTAGGGCACCTTGGCTAATGTTTTAGCATGAGAGGTGCATCGATACGAATTTATTCTCACAGGAAATAATGTCAAGGCAGATAATCCGTTCCAGACACCCAAGAATATTACCAATTTCCAACACTAGCATCATTTTTCTTTGCATATATAAACTACATCTACATCTAGGCATTTGGCAGACGCCCTTATCCAGAGCGACTTACATTTTTCATCTCATTACATCTGAGCAATTGAGGGTTAAGGGCCTTGCTCAAGGGCCCAACAGTGGCAACTTGGTGGTTGTGAGGTTTGAACCTGGGATCTTCTGAACCGTAGTCCAACGCCTTAACCACTGAGCTACCCCTAACAAATTAAAACATGTAAATGAAGTAAAATATGAAATAAATAAACATTGAACATTAAATTTCTTACAACGTTTCAGTTCATAAGGTGAAAATTCCTGGAGAGCCTGGATCGGCGTGTGGTGTAAATCCTAGCGTCCGCGGCGACGCTGAAGAGTTCATTGCTAGCACCGGATGCTACTCAGGCGAGAGATAACGGACACACGCGATGCTAGGTGAGAGAAAACTGAAATGCGTTCTCGTACAAACCCGCACATCTCCCTCCAAGAGATCGCTGATGTCATTAGCTAACACACTTTAACATTAAGTCACTAACGTTACAAATAAAGAGCGAGCGAAGCACACAGAACACACACGTGCACTTTTCATGGCTGCTATTTACACACACACACACACACACACACACCAAGGTGACGTCCCTGACATATTAGCCTTATACTGATGATGCTAATCATTTTGGTATGAAAAAATAACACACACACACACACACACACTAAAAATCCCCACACACTCAGAGTGTTCCTGCCACACACTAATAAAACCATGTTTCACCAAGAAAGCTAAATGATTAGCATGATGCTCACTGTGATGCTTTCTTGCTAACAATAAACTGAAGCTAATTTTACTGTTGTGTTTCTGTATTCAGCCGTTAGCGGTTAGCTCCTGAGTAAACTAGCGCTTAGCTACACGTGCACAAAACTAACGCTAGGTTCTGCCTCTCCTCTTGTCCTCCTCTTGTCCTCCTCCTCGTCCTCTCACATCGTCCCGTTTCTCTTTTCTTCTCTCCTCGTTTGCTTCTTCTTCACTTCTCCTCTTTTTTCTTTTCTCTTTTATTTCTCACCTCTCTACCTTTTCTCACTTCTTTTCATTTTCTTTTCTCTCGTCTCATCCTCTCGTTTCTTCCTCCTGTTTTTTTTTCAGCTTTTCCCCCCATTCTTTTCGTCTGTTCCTCTTCTCTTTTTCTTTCCCTCTCCACTCGTCTGTCGTCTCTTTCTCCTCACTTCTCCTCTGTCTCTCCTCTCATCCTCTCGTCTCTTCTTCTTCCTTCTTCCCTATTTTCCGTCACGTTTCTCTCCTTCACTCTCCTCATCTCTATTCTTCCTGGCTTCATGATATTTTTTTCACATTATCTTCACCTCCCGTTTTATGACACGTTTATTCATTTTCCTGTCTGTTTTTCCCGCTGACTTCGTTCCTCCTCCCTCGTCCTCTCTTTCCTTCTTTCTTTTATATTCCGTCTCTCATTTCCTCTCGTCTCGTTCCGTTTGATGTGTCATGATTTATATTGTCTGCTTCCTCGGCCATATCAGATTTCCCAAAGCCTGTGTGTGTGTGTGTGTGTGTGTGTGTGTGTGTGTGTGTGTGTGTGTAGTCAGGATGAAAACCTCTTCGAGCCACAATAAAAGAATTGTATATGACTCTGCGTCGCACTGTGAGTGTTTTACTTTCCCTGCCTCTGTGTGTGTGTGTGTGTGTGTGTGTGTGTGTCCTGAAATAACAAAACAATATTAAAATACTTTCAAATTAAAATAAAATAATCACAATAATATCACAGCATCTATCTGTCTCTATCTATATATTTGACAACACCTCTGTTGAAGCAGGTTATAAATAAAGTTTTTTGGATGTTGAATCTTGAATCGGTCCTCAGTGTGAGTGTAAAGTTTTGCTTTGAGATTTTCCACAGGGATTAAATCCGGTCACAGGAGATTATAAAAATGGAAAAAGATGAAAGAGGAATAAATAGGGACGTAAAAATGAGTGCTTCCCGTCAGAGTTTTTCTATGTGTGTGTGTGTGTGTGTGTGTGTGTGTGTAAGAACACGGGCATGTCTGACTCACCGCTTTAATACCCAAACACCCCAAATTGCTGAGCGGACAAACACTCGCGCCACCACACATCAAAGCGCTCAGGGCGACTGGCACCGTGTTTATACTTCACTAAAATAAATCATAAGAAGAAAGAGAAGAGGAAGTGAAACATGAACCTCAGTCCTGTGTGTGGTGTGTGTGTATGGAGTGGTGTATGGTGTGTATGGTGTGTGTGTGTGTGTGTGTGTGTGTGTGTGTGTGTGTGTGTGTGTGTGTGTGTGTGTGTGTTTGGAGTATATGAGAAGCGCTGCATCCAGTGTGTGTTTTGAGGTGCTGCTGAAATCATTCTCCATTCAGTGCTGCTGTGTTTAATTACAACCACATCAATCCGACTGCACACACACACACACACACACACACACACACACACACACACACACACACAAACACACGCAAACACACACACACACACACACAGCATACCCACTGAGCTCTTACATTCCCAAATATTATCCCAAACCAAACCCGGAAAAGCTTTTGCCACCAGCGTGCAACCGCTCCGACACACACAACGGGTCAGTCAGGGGCTTTAACCATCAACCGCTCCGACACACACGACGGGTCAGTCAGGGGCTTTAACCATCAACCGCTCCGACACACACGACGGGTCAGTCAGGGGCTTTAAACATCAACCGCTCCGGCACACGACGGGTCAGTCAGGGGCTTTAACCATCAACCGCTCCGACACACGGCAGGTCAGTCAGGGGCTTTAACCATCAACCGCTCCGACACACACGACGGGTCAGTCAGGGGCTTTAACCATCAACCGCTCCGGCACACAACGGGTCAGTCAGGGGCTTTAACCATCAACCGCTCCAACACACACGACGGGTCAGTCAGGGGCTTTAACCATCAACCGCTCCGACACACGACGGGTCAGTCAGGGGCTTTAACCATCAACCGCCCCAACACACACGACGGGTCAGTCAGGGGCTTTAACCATCAACCGCTCCGACACACACGACGGGTCAGTCAGGGGATTTAACCATCAACCGCTCCGACACACACGACGGGTCAGTCAGGGGCTTTAACCATCAACCGCTCCGACACACACGACGGGTCAGTCAGGGGCTTTAACCATCAACCGCTCCGACACACACGACGGGTCAGTCAGGGGCTTTAAACATCAACCGCTCCGGCACACGACGGGTCAGTCAGGGGCTTTAACCATCAACCGCTCCGACACACGGCAGGTCAGTCAGGGGCTTTAACCATCAACCGCTCCGACACACACGACGGGTCAGTCAGAAGCTTTAACCATCAACCGCTCCGGCACACGACGGGTCAGTCAGGGGCTTTAACCATCAACCGCTCCGGCACACAACGGGTCAGTCAGGGGCTTTAACCATCAACTGCTCCAACACACACGACGGGTCAGTCAGGGGCTTTAACCATCAACCGCTCCGACACACGACGGGTCAGTCAGGGGCTTTAACCATCAACCGCCCCGACACACACGACGGGTCAGTCAGGGGCTTTAAACATCAACCGCTCCGGCACACGACGGGTCAGTCAGGGGCTTTAACCATCAACCGCTCCGACACACACGACGGGTCAGTCAGGGGCTTTAACCATCAACCGCTCCGGCACACGACGGGTCAGTCAGGGGCTTTAACCATCAACCGCTCCGACACACACGACGGGTCAGTCAGGGGCTTTAACCATCAACCGCTCCGGCACACGACGGGTCAGTCAGGGGCTTTAACCATCAACCGCTCCGGCACACAACGGGTCAGTCAGGGGCTTTAACCATCAACTGCTCCAACACACACGACGGGTCAGTCAGGGGCTTTAACCATCAACCGCTCCGACACACGACGGGTCAGTCAGGGGCTTTAACCATCAACCGCTCCAACACACACGACGGGTCAGTCAGGGGCTTTAACCATCAACCGCTCCGACACACGACGGGTCAGTCAGGGGCTTTAACCATCAACCGTTCCGACACACACGACGGGTCAGTCAGGGGCTTTAAACATCAACCGCTCCGACACACGGCAGGTCAGTCAGGGGCTTTAACCATCAACCGCTCCGACACACACGACGGGTCAGTCAGGGGCTTTAAACATCAACCGCTCCGACACACGACGGGTCAGTCAGGGGCTTTAACCATCAACCGCTCCGACACACACGACGGGTCAGTCAGGGGCTTTAACCATCAACCGCTCCGGCACACGACGGGTCAGTCAGGGGCTTTAACCATCAACCGCTCCGGCACACGACGGGTCAGTCAGGGGCTTTAACCATCAACCGCTCCGACACACGGCGGGTCAGTCAGGGGCTTTAACCATCAACCGCTCCGACACACACGACGGGTCAGTCAGGGGCTTTAACCATCAACCGCTCCGGCACACGACGGGTCAGTCAGGGGCTTTAACCATCAACCGCTCCGACACACACGGCGGGTCAGTCAGGGGCTTTAACCATCAACCGCTCCGGCACACGACAGGTCAGTCAGGGGCTTTAACCATCAACCGCTCCGACACACACGACGGGTCAGTCAGGGGCTTTAACCATCAACCGCTCCGACACACACGACGGGTCAGTCAGGGGCTTTAACCATCAACCGCTCCGGCACACGACGGGTCAGTCAGGGGCTTTAACCATCAACCGCTCCGGCACAAGACGGGTCAGTCAGGGGCTTTAACCATCAACCGCTCCGACACACACGACGGGTCAGTCAGGGGCTTTAACCATCAACCGCTCCGGCACACGACAGGTCAGTCAGGGGCTTTAACCATCAACCGCTCCGACACACACGACGGGTCAGTCAGGGGCTTTAACCATCAACCGCTCCGGCACACGACAGGTCAGTCAGGGGCTTTAACCATCAACCGCTCCGGCACACGACGGGTCAGTCAGGGGCTTTAACCATCAACCGCTCCGGCACACGACGGGTCAGTCAGGGGCTTTAACCATCAACCGCTCCGACACACACGGCGGGTCAGTCAGGGGCTTTAACCATCAACCGCTCCGGCACACGACAGGTCAGTCAGGGGCTTTAACCATCAACCGCTCCAACACACACGGCGGGTCAGTCAGGGGCTTTAACCATCAACCGCTCCGACACACGACGGGTCAGTCAGGGGCTTTAACCATCAACCGCTCCGACACACACGACGGGTCAGTCAGGGGCTTTAACCATCAACCGCTCCGACACACGACGGGTCAGTCAGGGGCTTTAACCATCAACCGCTCCGACACACACGACGGGTCAGTCAGGGGCTTTAAACATCAACCGCTCCGACACACGGCAGGTCAGTCAGGGGCTTTAACCATCAACCGCTCCGACACACACGACGGGTCAGTCAGGGGCTTTAACCATCAACCGCTCCGACACACACGACGGGTCAGTCAGGGGCTTTAACCATCAACCGCTCCGACACACACGACGGGTCAGTCAGGGGCTTTAACCATCAACCGCTCCGGCACACGACGGGTCAGTCAGGGGCTTTAACCATCAACCGCTCCGACACACACGACGGGTCAGTCAGGGGCTTTAAACATCAACCGCTCCGACACACGGCGGGTCAGTCAGGGGCTTTAACCATCAACCGCTCCGACACACACAACGGGTCAGTCAGGGGCTTTAACCATCAACCGCTCCAACACACACGACGGGTCAGTCAGGGGCTTTAACCATCAACCGCTCCGACACACGACGGGTCAGTCAGGGGCTTTAACCATCAACCGCTCCGACACACACGACGGGTCAGTCAGGGGCTTTAACCATCAACCGCTCCGACACACGACGGGTCAGTCAGGGGCTTTAACCATCAACCGCTCCGACACACGACGGGTCAGTCAGGGGCTTTAAACATCAACCGCTCCGACACACACGACGGGTCAGTCAGGGGCTTTAACCATCAACCGCTCCGACACACACGACGAGTCAGTCAGGGGCTTTAACCATCAACCGCTCCGACACACGACGGGTCAGTCAGGGGCTTTAACCATCAACCGCTCCGACACACACGACGGGTCAGTCAGGGGCTTTAACCATCAACCGCTCCGACACACACGACGGGTCAGTCAGGGGCTTTAACCATCAACCGCTCCGACACACACGACGGGTCAGTCAGGGGCTTTAACCATCAACCGCTCCGACACACGACGGGTCAGTCAGGGGCTTTAACCATCAACCGCTCCGACACACGGCGGGTCAGTCAGGGGCTTTAACCATCAACCG
>CM059213.1:36411223-36413723 GCA_030347435.1 Clarias fuscus
TAAAATAACAAAGAAGTAAATAAATAATACAATTAGTTTAAATGTAATAATGAAATAAATATGAGCGAGCTCCTGACGTCAGATCGCCTGCTTCCAGACAGCGTTTAATTTATTACATTTAAAAATTATTACATTTAAATTTATTAAATGAATTTTATTTATTAATTTTAATTTAATTTATTCATTATTGTAAAAATATATGAACATTTCAAACACGCCGACGACATGATCATGATATTAATATTACGTTGTAATAACACCAGATTATTATTATTATTATTATTATTATTATTATTATTTAGATTTAAGATTATTTGTTAATGTCGGAATGTTACTGTTTAAATTAAATGCATGTGTTGTTTACAGTAAATTAATCAGCAACAATCAGACATTTCCCGCTGCTAAATGAACAATATGAGCCGCTCGCCGCTGGTGGAAGCCGTCGCTCTGGGTTTTGTTTATAATAAACAGCCGAACTGTGAGAGCGACAGAATCACCGGTCAGAGAGGAAAAGCTGCAGTTCTGTAAAATCGTGTTGTTGTTTTTGTCACTTGGCTCCGGGGAATCGATCAGAGGAGAGAGACTCCGGAAGCTGGAGCTGTCTCACCTCGTCTCGCCTTGTGCAGCGACGCCACGGAGCGCGTGCTGGAGAGAAGGTGACGAGACATGAGTGGAGACGAGAGGAGAGATGAGAGAGAAAGAGAAATAAGGCGAGATGAGAGGAGTGGAAGAGAGAATAAAAAAGAGACAAGGAGGAGACAATGAAAGAGAAAAGGACAAAAATAAAAGAGGGTAAGTTGCGGAATGTGAAAAAGAGAAGTGAGGAGAAATAATGAGAGAAAAGAATAAAAGAAGAAATAAAGAGAAAAAGAGAAAAGTATTAGAAGAAGAGATGAGAAGAAAATGATATGAGAAGTGAAGACGATGAGAGAGAGAACAGAAGGAACATCAGTAATGACTCAGCAGCTAAAGCGTCTCTCTCTCTCTCTCTCTCTCTCTCTCTCTCCGACAGGAAGTCAGCGACACACAACAAGTGTTTCCTGTTACACATCTGTCTCCCTCCCTCTGTCTGTCTGTCTGTCTCACTCTCTGCCTGGATAGCTCACACTTGTGTCGTCTGTCTGATCATCTCTCGTACCTCACTCTCTACTGTCTCACTCTCTACTGTCTCACTCTCTACTGTCTCACTCGCCGTGTGTATCGTCTGCCTCATTTTGTCTGTCTGTCTCACTCTCTCTCAGTATCAGTCTCTGTCTGTCTGTCTGTCTCACTTTGCTTTCCGTGTCTCTCTCTCTCTCTCTGTGGAGAGTGAAAAGCGTTCAGTGGAATAAATCCAGACGTCATGTGACGTCTTGTTTCTCACGTTAACGACTTGCTGGAATTAACGCCGTGCCAAAGCTCCTCAGCAGCTACGCTTCGTTTAGTGCAGCGTGAGGAAAACATTCACTCACACACACACACACACACACACACACACACAGAGATGCACGCGCGGTGGAAACCCTGGCGCACGGCGTCTCCTGGAAAACTCATCAGCGCGGGTGGAATATTTGCGGCGAGCGATAAGTCAGCAAAAGCGCAGCGAGAAGCTGAAAAGCTGAAGTCACACATTCCACTCGTTCCTCTGGCACACGCCCCGTTTCCCAGCATGCTCTGCGCTCCCATGAGCCTTTGCAGCCAGCGTGCAAACTGTCAGCTTTCATTAGAGTCCGAGCGGAGGAGTGAAGTCTCTGCTCTCTGCTCCGTTCATTCTTCACTCTCTCTCTCTCTCTCTCTCTATTTACATGATAATAATTCCTTCCTTCCTTCCTTCCTTCCCCTTTATTCCTCTTTTTCTTTGTTTACTGCATCCTCTTCGTTCTTCTTATTGATTCCTTCTGTTTTTCATCATGTCCTTCATTTCTTTCTTTCTCGCTCTTTTTTCTTCCTCTCCTCTCGTTTATTATTTAACAGATTTATTACTTATTCCATTCTTTCTTTTCTTCTTTTTATTTTCTTTTATTTTTCAGATTGTTAGTTTTTAGTCCTTCTTTTCTTTTCTCCTCTTTACTCCTTATTCATTTCTTTTCTTTCTCTCTTGTTTATTCCCTCGTTTCCTTCCTCTGTTTATTCTTTCCTTTTTACTTCTTTGTTATTCTCTACTTTCTTTATTCCTGTTTTTTTCCTGTATATTCTCTGTAGTTCTTCTTTCTTTCTTTCTTTCTCTTTTCTTCCTTCTCCTCATTCACACCTTTCTTTCCTCATCTTACGCTCTTTATTCCTTCTTTTTACTCCTTTGTATTCCCCCACTCCCTCTTTGATTTCCTCCTTTCTCTCTCTCTCTCTCTGCGTTTCGTTCGTCCTTCTGATCCCTCGCTCCCTTACTTCCACTCTTCCTTGATATTCTCTACTTTCTCTCTTCTTCACTTTATTTCCTCGTTTATTCTCTCCTTCGTCTCTTGGTTCCACTCTTTTGTCCCTCGTCTCCCTCTTTACGAGACTCTCTTTTTATTCCTCTCTT
>CM059213.1:36416223-36451223 GCA_030347435.1 Clarias fuscus
CTCCTCTCTCTCTCACTCTCCCCTCTCTCACTCTCCCCTCTCTCACTCTCTCTCTCTCTCATCCTTTACTTCCGCAGGCAAGTGCTAATGATTTTAAACAATGAAGATCAAACTTTAAATGTTAATTTTAAATGTAAAGAGGGGGACAGCGGCTACACCGTCTTCGCCACCACGGAGCCGCTCAGGTGCTTTGAGTGCGGGGACGTGAGACACAAGAGACTGAGCTGTCCGCACGGAGCCGTGCAGCCAGGGAGCTCGCGCGGCGATACGACGGGGAAACAGCGGCAGCTCTCTTTCTCTCTCTCTCTCTAAAAAGAGTACATATGTCAATATATTGTGTATGAGTGTGTATGTAAGTGTGTATGTGTGTATATGTGTATGTATGTGTGTGTATATATATATGTGTATATATATGTATGTATACATATATATATATATATATATATATATATATAGTGTGTGTGTGTGTGTATGTGTGTATATATATGTGTATGTACACACTATGTATATTTTTGTATATAAAATACATAAATTTGTTACAATAAAGTGAGTTTAAAACCTCAAAACCTCTCTCTCGATCTCTCTCTCTCTCCCCGGGTCTTGTTCCTCTTTTCCCCCGTTTCTTTCCTGCTTTTTCGTCCCTCAGATTATTTCTTCCTCTTTCTTCCCTCCTCATTAATCCTCTCCTCTCCTTCATTTTTTTCCTCTTTTCATTTATTCCGCTCATTTCTCTCCTCCTCTCGTCTATTGTTTTTGTCCTCTCCCCTTATTTATTCCCTCCTTTCTCTCCCCGGTTTATCCCCTCGGCTCGGGCATTTGTTCAGCCTGTGTGTGCCGTGCGTGTTGAATCTCCTCTGATGGAATTTCTCTGCCGTTCCTCGGTATAAAAGAATAATAGTTGATGCTAATAAAAGTGGCACCGGGGAGCCTGGCATCGACGCGCGCGCGTGTTTGTGTTTCATTAGGGGGGAAAGTGAGCGAGGGAAAAGAGAAAACAGCTGGCCTGCTGCAAAACACTCACCATCCGTCACCTTTAACACTAAAAAAACACACTCACACACACACACACACACACACACACACACACACACACACACACACACACACACACACACACACTGGACCCCAGCGTTCCGCCACAGAAAGGGTGCGATGTAGACGCGCGTTGGAAACGACACCCGGACTTTTCTTTGATTAACCAAAAAATGTAGAGTGAGTCCAAGAACAGCAAGTGCCACTGCTTAAATGTAAATCAGGAAAAGTTACACACACACACACACACACACACACACACACACAGCTGTCTAAAAATGCATGAGTAATTGGTGCTGTGTGCATGCGTGGTTAGCCGTGGCACGCTGGTACCGATGCAGCCAAGACTCGCACTGCTCCGTTCTCCAACTCAAACTTTTAGAAATTCATAAGAACCGGAGACGACTCGACCCGACCCGATCAGAACTCGGCCTATAACCGAGATTACAAGCCATTAACGACTTCATTAGCGTGAAACTGCAGCAAATCCAGTCGTGAATTTCTTACGAGATCATGTTCCTGTTTCACACGGCGCTGGAATCCGGGGCCTTTAACCGAACAAAAAACAACAACACATCAAAACCAGAACAGGAAAAGAGGCAGGAGAGAAGGTTTTATGAGCGATTCTCAAGATAAGGTCGGAGCTAAAAATACTTGTTTTACGACGATCTGGCGCAACGTTCCAGCGCTACGTTCTCATCAGCGCACTTCCTCTGCTGCTCCAGACACATTTCAACACTTATTCAAACCAGATCGCTGTGTGTGTGTGTGTGTGTGTGTGTGTGTGTGTGTGTGTGTGTGTGTGTGTGTGTGTGTTTTATTTTTCAGCGAGCTCTCGGCCGCTCGGATTGCTCGGACACCGTGTTACAATCATTTCACGTTTAATCTAAACACGCGGTCACGGTGCGGGAAAGGATGCGCGCGGGACGAGTCGCGTCAGAGAGAAACGCTGCGTTATCTGTTTATTTAACCGTGCTGAGCCGAGCGTGAGTAACGAGCAGAAACATTCTGTTCTAATGAGAAAAATCTTCAGCGTCAGTCTGAATAAAACTGACTGCCATCCTGACACACTCACACACACTCAGACACACACACACTGATCATTTTGTACCATTTCTGTCCTGGTGGGCGTGGTCTCTTCCAAGACAAGAACAATCTAGAGATCGCCAGAGATCATCATTACAACACCCGCTGATTTATGTTTTCTTTTTCCTAAATGAGAATTCTCACGTTTCCTGAGACGTGCAGAATTTACGCGGATGCGCATGAACCCTTTCTTCTTCCTGACTCGCACGTTCCTTGAGACGTCGTCTGCGGCTCCGAGCTGATCTCCGTCGACTCTGCTGAATCAACTGATAGGAAAAGGCCTACACATGTGTGTATGCTCTGAGTGACTAAACACATTATAATCCCCCCCCCCCACACACACACGCATGTCAGCCAGTTTGTTCTTTGCCTGACGCTGCATGGTTTCCTCGTTAGAAGATGGGACTTTGAATCCCACGTTACTCAGCTCTGGTGAAACACCAACACACACACACTCAGTGCCGGGACTTTGTGAATCAGTGGAACATGCTGTAAACATTACACAGCGCAATTATCCATACTGAAGTCAACGCTGAACGAGAGGGTTTGTGTGTGTGTGTGTGTGTGTGTGTGTGTGTGTGTGTGTGTGTGTGTGTGTGTGTGTGTGTGAGAGACAGAGAGAAGGAATGAGATGAGAAGGAACAGGCTCGGGAGAACAAGTCACCTAAAAGGAAATATTTGGCGTGGGGTAACATATACACAAAAACCCCCTCGAACCCAAACGCAGTCGATCAGCCGACACATGTTCGCTGTCCGATGGTTCGCTATGAGAACAATCTGAACGTCCAGATTGCTCAATCCAAAAACATTGTCCCATTCAAAGCATGTTATGAGTGATGCAATCGCTGGCTCACAGAATCGCGACACCAACTCGCCGGGCCACGGGAGCACAAACACCAACAAACACAAAATCTCGTCTAATAATCTGAACCTGGGGTTTGTTCAGACAGAAGAGCCAAACCTACTCCGGTGAAATAATACACTCTCAGCCTGGAGACTCGCACGGACGGAGGATTAAGCCACAATCACCTTAAAGACGTCATTTGTCATTTTTAGAGCCCTCTACTGGCTGTGAGCTGAACTGCAACTGCAACGAAAAATACTGACACGCCTTTCTCTTACCCCAAACATCCCCGTTTAGACCTGACACACCCTGTAAAGGGTTAGGTAGAGGACAGGTAGAGGACATTTCTGAAATGAACCCTGGGTAAATAAAGGCGCCTAGATTGTACTTCTTTATAAAGAAGCTAACAGGGTGAAGGGAAGCTTAAAGCTACGTCACGATTGAACATCACGCCGTAAAATCATCACACCATGAAGTGCTCATGTGATCAGCAATGCACCAACGATCACGGCATGAATTGAGATTTCATACGCAGTGGGTGTGGCCGCACACGGGAACGGCAAGAATACTACAGGAAGCTCGTTAAGACACGCGCACTCGCCAGCTTTACAGTTGAACTCCTCTTTTCGTGTGCATAAAGATGTGACTGGGATCGTTATATCATTGGAATAAAACTGAGCAGGTTATTAATATGCATGTATCAGAAGGAAAGAAGCTCTCTCGTGTCGTAATGCCACCTCTCTGTGTCATTTCCTTTCAGATACATTAGCATGAAGCGCGTCTTAGCTGGTAAATTACTCTACTGTAATGTGGTGGTTGTGCAGCGTCTAGTGCGTATAATGTCAGCTTGGACGTCTCAAAGCTTTTGGCTGCTTGGTAATTTAATATTTCAGTACATAATTGTTGTCTGGTATTTTTTGTGGCACTCATTGTTATATCTGTGCAATTGCTAGCATCAGCAGCATGCCCCCTAGTGGTGCAGTGGTGCACACGCAGTGCTCTCGCAGCAGTGACATATTGTTTTTGCAGAATGGTTCCACATTTTCCCGTCGTCATTGTTGATATTACTTCAGTCTCACTTTTTTTTTTTTTTTTTTCAAAACCAAGCTAAAACCAACGCTGTCCCGACATCCAGAACGTTGGCAAATGAACATCATCACAACGTCCTGACAACCAAAACGCCCCCCGTTCAATCACCTGCACAAAGTCCCGAATAAATCCATCTGAACAGGACGAGTGATCTCTTCACGCTCGCGAGCCGCTCGTGTTTCTCGCAGCACAGACATTGTGCCTGTTGTGTTTTGATGGAAAACAGATCTTCATTATTCAGGTGCAAAAATTATACATTTTTAGCAACTGTCAAATATCCTGAAATCTGTTTCCTCTGGCAGTGAGAAATCGAGAGGAGCGCGCCTGCGAGCCGGCCAAATCCACACGTTTTCTCACTTACTGCATAATTACAGTCACACATGTAGCTGTTACACACTGGCACCGAGGCCGAGTTATGAGTGAACACATGGAGGTGCACGCTGGGTAAAACCACCACGACTCGATTAACACCCGGATCAAACCAAACACCGGGAGGGTATAATCACCACCCGATTACAGCGAAGGCGTTTACTCCACATTGTGACTTTTTGGGGGGGTTTTTTATGCAAAGTTTTGTGTGTTAGAGCTGAAACCGGAGACACTGAAGTACACGGACCTGCGTTACAGGGACACGCGCTGAGTCTAATAAAAATAACCCAAAACGCTCTTGTCTTTAAAGTACAGAGTATGTTCATGTGTCTGGGTGACGTATGAAGTTCCTGGGCTGTTTGTCAATCAATCAATCAATCAATTAACTAATCAATCGATTAATCACAGGTATGATCCACATGCTGGATTAAAGAAAAAGTGTGCACTCAAATAATCAATTACATGTGCAATTAAAATGAAAAGAAGGTTATAGGTCCAGTGTTATATTCATGCAATCGCTTCTACGGTAATGGCTCCTTTATTTACTTCTTTAAACAATTGTTGACTTTTTTCTGAGTTAATTTCACATTTATGGGAGGAGTCTCCAGTGTCAGAGCCGTGTACCGTTCTGTTCTCCGACAGACAGGTGAGGGGAGGTGTGTTTACAGCTGCTATAACACGAGCGAGAACAGGAAGCGACCGGTTTAAACGTGACCTCTGAACAGATGAGTGTTAATGCTGAATAAGGACCGCGGTGTAGGAGGAATAAAACACTCCGCGACGTGCCGTTAGAGAAACATCATCGGCCGTACAGTCGCGTATTCTCAACCTGACGTATTTTGTTTTTCCAGCGCGAGTTTTCCGTTCGCTCAAAGTGTCTCTTCACTCCACATTAATAGAGCCACTTACGAATGTGTGTAAACCTGGCTCGCTTCTTTTTTTCCCTCTTTTTTTCGCACGCGCCAGCCCGCTGCCAGTTTCCAAGCCTGGCCGAGCGTCTCTGACTGCGAGAGACAATGAGATTATTCATTTTGCCCGCGAACGGCCCGAGAACGTGGCTGTGGGATCGGAGCTCGTAAATGCCGAGGCGCGTTCGCACACATGTGGTTCGAGTTTGGGAGGAAAGAGTCCCAATCAAACCCTGCGAGTCTGTATTGTGCGATGGGACGACGGCGAATACGAGAGCACCATTAGCGTAATGATAAGTTCGGGAAGCGAGGGTAATTACACACAACGCCGCCTTCATACACACAAGAGCTCGAACACACACATACACACACACACACACACACACACACACACACACACGCTCACCGCCATCATGTAAACACAACATCCAGTCAGTACACACATCAACAATACGGGTTTGGGGAAAATACAACCACAGCCTCCGCAACTCTAAATCTCTCCGTCTGTCTCTCTCACACACACACACACACACACAAACACACACACTGAGAACTATTTTCTACAGGCTGCACGTTTGTTTTTAAATTTATATTAATGAAATATTCCAGACTTCCCACTTGTGACAGAGAGAATCTGCTGGTAAACAAGTTCTCTGCCTGACGCTAATCTAATCTAGAACACGTCTAATCACTCGTCACGTTTAACTGAGGATTAGTGCACGCAGAGCACGTGGTGTGAGGAGAGAACAGCTTATTACTGAAATCTGTCATGTCAAAATGTCCCTTTTTGTCCTTTTTGGGTTTCTGTGAGTATTTAAACCCTGTGTCACGCTGATCAGATAGACGAGTCTGGTTTCATTAAACCATTAAATATCCACTCAGCTCACGATTAAACTCAAACAGTCACAACAACTCAACAGTTTAACCCCTGATTAAAATGAATTTAGTTATCAATGTGTATAGCATGACAATCACCCGAAAAATAAATTAATTACAATAAAACATTTCATAAACATTTCCAAAAGGCACTCACGTGAATCAGGCTCATTATAATATTTAACTACTTAATCATATGACTGCTGCACATTATAATATTACTTATTCTGTCATGTGACTATAATTAATTATAATATTACTTATTCTGTCATGTGACTACAGTTAATTATAATATTACTTATTCTGTCATGTGACTACAGTTAATTATAATATTAGTTATTTGGTCATGTGACTACGGCTCATTATAATATTTACTTATTTGGTCATGTGACTACAGTTAATTATAATATTACTTATTTGGTCATGTGACTACGGCTCATTATAATATTTACTCATTTGGTCATGTGACCATCGTTAATTATAATATTACTTATTCTGTCATGTGACTACAGTTAATTATAATATTAGTTATTTGGTCATGTGACTACGGCTCATTATAATATTTACTCATTTGGTCATGTGACCATCGTTAATTATAATATTACTTATTCTGTCATGTGACTACAGTTAATTATAATATTAGTTATTTGGTCATGTGACTACGGCTCATTATAATATTTGCTTATGTGGTCATGTGACTATAGTTAATTATAATATTAGCTTATTTGGTCATGTGACTATAGTTAGTTATAATATTAGTTATTTGGTCATGAAACTATAGTTAATTATAATATTACTTATTTGGTCATGTGACTATAGTTAATTATAATATTACTTATTTGGTCATGTGACTATAGTTAATTATAATATTACTTATTTGGTCATGTGACTATAGTTAATTATAATATAATAATATTACTTCTTTGGTCATGTGACTATAGTTAATTATAATATTACTTATTTGGTCATGTGACTATAGTTAATTATAATATTAGTTAATTATAATATTTGCTTATTTGGTCATGTGACTATAGTTCATTATAATATTAGCTTATTTGGTCATGTGACTATAGTTCATTATAATATTACTTATTTGGTCATGTGACTATAGTTAATTATAATATAATAATATTACTTCTTTGGTCATGTGACTATAGTTAATTATAATATTTGCTTATTTGGTCATGTGACTATAGTTAATTATAATATTACTTATTTGGTCATAGTTAATTATAATATTTGCTTATTTGGTCATGTGACTATAGTTAATTATAATATTTGCTTATGTGGTCATGTGACTATACTTAATTATAATATTAGCTTATTTGGTCATGTGACTATAGTTAGTTATAATATTAGTTATTTGGTCATGAAACTATAGTTAATTATAATATTACTTATTTGGTCATGTGACTATAGTTAATTATAATATTACTTATTTGGTCATGTGACTATAGTTAATTATAATATTACTTATTTGGTCATGTGACTATAGTTAATTATAATATTACTTATTTGGTCATGTGACTATAGTTAATTATAATATTTGCTAATAATATTATTATTAATAATATTATTATTATTATAATTATTATAATAATAATATTACTTCTTTGGTCATGTGACTATAGTTAATTATAATATTACTTATTTGGTCATGTGACTATAGTTCATTATAATATTAGCTTATTTGGTCATGTGACTATAGTTAATTATAATATTACTTATTTGGTCATGTGACTATAGTTAATTATAATATTTGCTTATTTGGTCATGTGACTATAGTTAATTATAATATTACTTATTTGGTCATAGTTAATTATAATATTTGCTTATTTGGTCATGTGACTATAGTTAATTATAATATTTGCTTATGTGGTCATGTGACTATACTTAATTATAATATTAGCTTATTTGGTCATGTGACTATAGTTAGTTATAATATTAGTTATTTGGTCATGAAACTATAGTTAATTATAATATTACTTATTTGGTCATGTGACTATAGTTAATTATAATATTACTTATTTGGTCATGTGACTATAGTTAATTATAATATTACTTATTTGGTCATGTGACTATAGTTAATTATAATATTACTTATTTGGTCATGTGACTATAGTTAATTATAATATTTGCTAATAATATTATTATTAATAATATTATTATTATTATAATTATTATAATAATAATATTACTTCTTTGGTCATGTGACTATAGTTAATTATAATATTACTTATTTGGTCATGTGACTATAGTTCATTATAATATTAGCTTATTTGGTCATGTGACTATAGTTAATTATAATATTACTTATTTGGTCATGTGACTATAGTTAATTATAATATTTGCTTATTTGGTCATGTGACTATAGTTAATTATAATATTACTTATTTGGTCATAGTTAATTATAATAGTTGCTTATTTGGTCATGTCGCTATAGTTAATTATAATATTTGCTTATTTGGTCATGTGACTCCAGATCCTTATAATATTTAAGCACTTCGTCATGTGACTCTAAGTTAGAAACACTCAGAGACCCACAGAGCTCAAATGAAAGAGACTGACGCACACAGTGAGAGATTCTGCAGTTACAAAAGTGGCGTAACGTGGCACTGGAGACTTTTTAAAGAAGGCAAAGGCTGAAAGGTGAAAATGTTTTTAAAGGGTGAAAGACGATGTGTAAATTTTACGCACTACCCAAAGTAGTGTGCATTTCCTATCTCTCTTATTTCATGTACGGGCCAGAAGAGGATGTGAGAAGGCGAACACACCTTTAAAAAAAAAGCTGAAAACGTACAATTGAAGACAACAAACGTGTTCTATACGAGTTTAAAAAGATAAAATATGATAATAATATGAAAATTATTTTGTTCTCCAAATACACAAATTTTGCAATAAAATAAAATGTGTGATCAACAATAAATAGAATAAATATAATTACAGTTGTGCATCAATCAAGACTTCTAGCCAGGATTTCTAATGAAACATTTTATCTTACCGGACGTGCTGTTTACTTATTTACTAGACAAAAAAAATCGAATCAGTTGCAGAAATTATGCCGTTTCTCCAAATTATAAAATGCACTGAGTGGCGCACTGTAAACGATAAAATGTTTAAGAAACCATCGCAATACAAATGGACCTGGCACCGAGGTATCGTGATGATCTCACATCGGGACGTCCCTGATGATTCCCGTCACCAATGTTTACACTCAAACTTTTTTATAACGTAGCAACATGTTATAGCAAAGCTGGATCTGAAATGAGACGGAATGAATAAACGAGACTGAATGAAGGATGCTGAGTAATCAGTGCATCAGTGGACCGGCCGCTTGTGCTTTCCCGTTACTGTGAGCACTTACAAACATCATCGCTCGAGAACATCTGCCTTCTAAAGAGCAGCCGAGTAATCCGAAGCAGCTTGCGGCGCATTTGTCCTCTGCGGAAAAGTCAATCCTGTAATTATGTTCACCGGATTAGTTTTAGATTTTGACAAAAACATGATGGAGACGGAGAACCCCCGGACGCACGGCACAGACACCCAGGATATAAATAAACAGAGTATCAGAATAAAAACGTGTGCACAAAAATCTGTCCCGTTTTTGAGTAAGTACAACATGGTTCAGGTTATTAATTAACACGTGATTGCTTTATCAGAAGACGTCCTTCGGGAGGTTGTGGGGTCTTTATTTACGATAATTGTAGATTCCTGGCTGTTCACGTCTGGGAACGTCTGCACTCAAAAATGAGACATTTCTTTAGAATTCCAGGCATGCGGGTCTGTTCCAGTCTGAAAAGACGGAGAGAAGCGCGGATCACGATAAATGCGGACGTTTTACCAGGAAGTTAGGGATGTCTCGTTACTCCCCGCGTCTCCGCGCACGAGACACTGCAGGAAGGTACGAGCACGTGCTGCAACCGAACGCAAACATCGGCATCGTGTTATTTCAGAAAACTCAAACCTTCTTGGCAACAGCCGGAGCTGAAGGTCGAAGGTTTTTCTGGCATCTCTCCCGACTATTAGTGCTTTCCAGAAAGTGACGTCGGTCTTTGGCTGCACAAACGACCCGCTGTATCCAATTAGCGCGGATGTTCAGCGATGTACAATAACTAACGCGGGGCTGTCAGCGGAACGTGGTTTATTACGAGATGAAAAGTGATTTAAATCCACAAATATTTGGAGCGTTCGAGGCGTTTGGCATGAGCCCGCACCTTTCGTAAGGCAGAGAGTCATCTTCTGTAAACACACGGCTAAGCGATTTTTCCTGCTCTTACAGAAACGCTCGGGCTCATCGCTTCGTGACTGGGGTTTACTGTTTGCTTTCACTCCACAAGGCATCGTTTGTTCAGTGGTCCGATATTATCGAACGTTTGTGACTCTGACAGATCAGAGAAGGCGTCAGGGTCTAAATGATCTCTCTGAACACAGGGATCATCCTGACGGATCGCAGACATCCCGGATGACAATGAGTGTGTGGGTGTATGAGTATGTGTGTGTGTGTGTGTGTGTGTGTGTGTTTTGGGATACAGGCCAGTCTTTAACCATTCATGTTGATAATGTAAGAACAACACTGAGTTTCATTTAATCCAATAACAAATTAAGATGTAGAAGCACAATCATAATAATAATAATAATAATAATAATAATAATAATAACAATTTAACATTTTTAAGTCTTTTATATGAAGAACATAAAAACAGTGACAGTATATTAACATTTCTGGATTATTTTGGGAATCGGAATCCCGCCTGTGACCAGCTTGTAGCGCAAGCAGGAATAAACAATAGCCAGCGAGACTCTTACAGGAAGCTGTTGCAATAACAAAACTGCTTTTTATACGAAAATTTTCAGGGCACGTCATGAACAGCAAAAACACCACACTGAGGATTCCTGAGGACGCAGAACGTCTCTACCTCCAGAACCGACGCCCCTCCCTCTGCCCGCGTCTCCGCGAGAACAACAATCCACATCACGTTCTGATTTCTTTAACTTTTTTTTGTAAATTTTTTTCCATAGCGGTGCAGAAAGCGTCACCGCGACCTGCTGCTGCAGTCTGGAGTCACGTTCCTGGTGAAACAGCGTGCACTACCTGTGATCACGATTACGATCACTGTAATGACCAACGAGCATCAACTGCCCTCCGGACGTCCTTGGGTTCGGCCATGTCGATAATCGTGAACCCTGTGAACCCGACAGCGTACACGCCGTACTGTGCATACTAAATCTCCTCGTAAACACTCTGAACATGCAATCAAGTTTAATTAGCGTGTAACTGCAAACACTGACACGCTACACAGCAACATCAGCCGAATCCATCATGACAAGCATTAACACGTCATTACGTCTGCGAACGGCTTCAGAAACAGCGCTGGCATTTAGTTTATGATGTAAATCATGAATAATGTTTGGAATATCGTTTAAAACCAATTTATCCTTCAGAAGTCACCTAAACATATCATATCGTAATCACAGCGTGCCGTCCTTCTTCCGAACCCTCACCACTGTTCAATATTTTCAGTCCTGTTTGATCCGGGTCATTTTACATGCAGAAAATAAAAGATGCACCCCTACCTTGTCCTTGTCCTTGTCCCGGAGCCATGCAGAAGCTTGAAGTGTGAGATTTATTCTGATGTGCCTTCTCATGGGCCGCCGCTTTCTGCCGGATGAGGTCAGCGTCCTGTACGCACTCCGCGCGCTCGTCTTGTTTCCAGCACAGATCCGTGAGATCAGCAATGTCGTTAAAGCCGTGATGATGACCGAGCATTCCCAGGAGCGCCGCGCACTTGGAGTGGATGCGCACTTCCGATTTCCCGTTATGCATGTTCGAACCCTCAGCGCCGGATCCTCTCACCTGCCCGGGAGGGGAGGCGAGGAAGTCATGCACGAACACCGAAGAGCTCATTTCCGCCCAACATTCTTTCCGTCTTCTCGGTGCCGTGTTCGTACGTCCAGAGAGTGAAGAGTTTGGAAACAAAAACAGACCTGGGATCAGATGCCTGACTCTGCGTCACTGACAGCACATGTTTCTAAACACTGCAACGTTTTGGTGAAATTGAAAGCGAAATTTATTCAAATCACCAAAGTGTTAATGTGCGACCACTCACAGAGATATTTCACTGACGTTAAGACTGATTTAATTCTCTATTCTTAGCTAACAGCTTTACTCAACACCTACTCTACAGTGTTTAATTAACATGCTTGGTATTTATTCATCACCGGCGGTGCTCAGGTGCAGAACACAAACGTGCCTGCAGTATTAAAGCGACGGTGTTCAGTCGACGCTCGCAGCGTTTACTCACTCGTATTGGGATCACAGGATTTTACACAACACATAGACAGTTCAGCTAATGGACTAAATAATCTCTGTTCAGTGCTGTGCTGCTTCCCAGAGGTGCTCAACTTGTTTAGTATCCAGTGAAAAAAATGTAGTGTTCGGTTATTTTTTTTACAGCGTTCTGATCATATCTCCAGATCGTTGCATTGTTCATTGTCTGATTAGTGCTTAGAATTCAATTAAAATCTGACCTTTACCTAAAATGTGTTAATGATTAGCGCTGACGTTTAACACCTACAACGATCTGTTAATCATTCGTGATAAATTAACACCATCGATGCAGAATGAACGAGTGAAACACGGCCTCATGCAGCATTTTCATAAACAGTGTTCGTGGTCATTTTGACCACACTGCCCGAGCGCGTGCAGTCCTTAACTCCAGATGTGAATCTCTACAGAGATCATAATGTGTTTAGTTAACGCTTCATCAATTAATTTGAAAAATAACAATCACAACATCTGCAGGTAAACCTCTTTCATTAGTTTAATTAGAAACTGAAGAATTCAGTTCATTCCCATAATACTGAACTAACAATTAAGCTGCGGCATTCAGGATTAAGAATCATCCTTATTTAAGACATACTGTATAGTCTTTAAAAGCTAAAGCATGACCCTAATTACCGAGGATTAATCAAGCTTAATTAAGAATGTGTGTCGGATTAACACTTAATTAAATGGTTAATAATAGGTGTAGTGTTAATTAGCAGTGCTGAGAGAAATAAGAGCACAGGATTAACACCTAGAATCTACAACATGAACCTAATTATTGGGGTTTCATTCAGTTCACTAACACTCAGAATTGATTATTAGCTCATTAGTGATTCATTGACCCTGTAGTGCTGAAGAACGGCTGACAGACCAGCACGAGCTTTAACGCGTGCAGTGATCGACAGCAGCGCGTGTGTGGAGCGTTAATGCGCGCGGACTCACCCCCCGAAGCTGCGCAGTGCCGAGCCGCTGGTGTCGCGCGCCTCATCATCTTCACTCTAACACAGCAAGACTCTCCGAACTCTGCGCGCGCGCGCCTTCATCTCATCCTCTCCCCCAAGACACACACACACACACACACACACTGTGTGTGTGTCTCTCTCTCTCTCTCTCTCTCTCACACACACACACACACACACTCCCACTCACGCAGTGTACACACACACACACACACACACTCGCAACATCGGAGCCGCTGAAGCCCGAAACAGCGCGCTGCTCCGTGACTGACAGCGCCGTCCACCAATCACAGCGCAGCGGCGGGAACAAGCGGACCAATCACGTGGGAGCGGGGCGGGGCCTCAAACCAACCATCCTGAGTTAATCAGTAAGACAAATTCATTCTTTTTCAAAAAACAAAATAAAATTGCAAGAATGTACAACATATATATATATATATATATACATACTTCTCTAAGAAAAAAAATTTATATTGTGTTAGCTAAAGGAAAATAAATAGAATATAAATAAAAATAAAATAAAGGAAGCCAGTCCACCAACTATCTAAAAACAAACAAACAACAACAAAAAAAAACTGCTATTTTTACTGTAAGGAAAGAACTATGGATATTCTGTTAGATTAAATATATATATATATATTTACAATAAAATAAAATCAAATAAAGTAATACCATTGTTAACAAATATTTTCTGTAATTAACCAATGTTGGAACAGTTTATTTAAAATTATATTTCAAATAAAAAGGAAAAAAGGAATAATCTATTTTTAATAGAAAGCATTTTAAATATGCTTAATAAATTTATTAAGCAGATGTCTGAGATTAAGGACTTGTTGGAAAAATGTTGGAAAACAAACCAGAACAAACACACTCCATGAGAATGTGAGCTCCAGACTCCATGTGAGTGATTCTTATACTGTACATTCATGTTTTTTTTTACATTAATTCTTCTTTTTATATATAAGGAAAGAGAAATTGATATTCTGAAAAATAAAGAAAATATGCAATAAAATAAAATATATTAAAGAAAACCACTAAATCAAATTTATTATAATTATTTTTTTTAAAAATTCAGAGATTAACCAGTGTTCGAACAGTTTGCTGAATAAACCAGCTCTCTATCTAGGTAGCATTCTCTGAGTGCATGAATCTATTACTGGATTAAACAATAAGGAATAAAATATATTTTTTCCTTTTTTTTCTTTTTTTAATAGAAAGTATTTTAAATATGCATTTGTTAAACAGATTTAAGAAATAGTTTAAGTAAGAATATTGTGAAACAAAACACACACTCCATGTAATAGAGTCGACTTATAAATAATATTGTAGAACATATACAATATACAATAAAATACAAATTGAGACAATACAGATCATAAATGGTGGTCTAACATGACAGTGATGAGTGACAGTGTGATGGTCAGGTGACAGAAGGAAGAACATCTACAGAAAGTTAATGGGTGAGAATACGCTAAAAGTCTGGATATTCTATACGCATGACTTTAGATGAGTGTATACAGCATGTATCAGTTTACAACACTAGCAGATTATATAAAATATAATCCTGAAGAAAACTTAAATACAGAAGTGCTCATGAATGTGTTGCTCTTTCCTCTTACTCCCCCTGGTGGCCGTTGGGAGGTAGTGATCAAAATCAGGGGGATAAAATAACTATAATAAAAAGAGCAACAATAACCATCATCATCATCATCATCATCATCATCACCCATATTTAAACGTTGATGTATTAGTGCCTTCTTTTACACAGTAAATAGTAAGTTATAGTTATATAGTTGTAGTAAGTAAGTCTTACAGCTTCATTTCCATTTCATCTCGAGTTCAGTTACGTCATTTCAGCAGGCTGGAACTGTTCCCTCTCCTCTCCACGAAAAAAACAACATTTATTTACTATGAACTTGAATTATTTATGTTATAGAATTGGTTTCCTTTACAGTGTTTACAATACACTTGATTACAGAGAGACCAATATTAGCATTTGGAGGAAGGTGTAGATGAGTGAAAAGTGATTTATTTATTTATTTATTTATCTTTTTTGTGCTGGCGAAATTATGGCGTAGAACAAAAAAAAATCTATTTAATTTTAGTTGGATGTTGCAGCGGACATGCAGTGTTGTGTCGCAGGTATAAGGTACGTAGTCTATTTTCTGTGGTGCCACGATGACCGACACTGGATTCCCCATGCTTGTTTTGTTTTTAATGCATTTTAAATCATTTTAAATCATTCACATGATTTTATATATATATATATATATATATATATATATATATATATATATATATAAAATTATTACTAAAATGATTGTGAGCCCTCATAAGAGTCCACTGACCCAAGCTACTAAATTTTTGGAAGATGCTGCAGGCAACACTCATCAGCCCCAGCCTCCTGTCCGCATGCATGGCAAGCCGCATGGTTCATGTTGAGTATTGCAGAGACATCAGTGGAAACCCAGCCTGCGCTTTGGTAGACACCGGTGCAACATCTTAACACAGAAGATCCCTGGATGTAAAGGACTAGGAACCCTGGTGGACTAGTGACTAGCATGTGACATGTTCATCAACACAGCAGAGGTTTGACTCCAAGCTCCAGTCACTGGCGAGTTGCAAGACCCAACACACCCCTGGTGCCGGGCCCAAGGCTTGATAAATTGGGTAACGAAACCAGTGATAGTTATGATCTGGTTAATACTGGTGTCCTTCAGCGCTCACTTCTTTATTTATTATTATTCATCTTTTATACAATTTTTTCTTCAACCATAACAACTACCCGCTCCTGAATCAACTTGTTCCATTGGTTCACACGGAGGTTTTTATTTGTGACGCCGTCTTTCCGTCACACGGGTGGCGTAGTTAGTTTTCTATAACATCAACGTCCAACACTTCAGCTTGTTCACCTGCTGCTTATTATATCCCACCCACATTCAGGTGTCAATGAAACATGATATTGTACAGTAACTGTAGCTAGCGTGATAAAAGCAACATTCTGACTGTGATGTTATGGATCAGAGCAACTCCAAAACTCCAAAGCTCTTGTGGGATTGTTTTGGTCAGGACGTAACAAAAGTGCTCGAAGGAAGTAAAACCAGTGAAGCGGCGACAGGGTCATGGGAAGCCAGGGGTCACTGATGTGCGTGGGGAGCGACGGCTGGCCAGTGTAGTCTGATCTGATAGAAGAGCTACTGTAGTTCAAACTGCTGAAAAAGTTAATTGCAATCTAAGGTGCACTCAATTCGAGTATTTCATAAAGCAGGACACACCCCTAAACTTACTGCACTGTAAGGATTATTGTAATTCACGACATTCACGGGCATCAAATGCCTGCTAACATGCTGGATGTCGAGGTTCATGCAAAGCACGTTGACACTTTATTAGAAACACGAATAAAAACACTATAATAATATGAATATTCTAACTAAAATAATATAATAGAGGTCAATGTGTGTGTGTGTGTGTGTGTGTGTGTGTGTGTGTGTGTGTGTGTGTGTGTGTGTGTGTGTGTGAGAGAGAGAGAGCTGTGAATGTAAAAAGCCCTGGAGATCAGCTGCTGCTTTCCCTTTAAATCTGCTGTTTCTGCATTCCTTGACTCATGAGCGCCACCATCTGGTCAGAATCTCTACCGGATGAAACCCTGCACTAATCAAACCTAAGATGTTTATTTCTTTTTTTAAGTCTTCCTACTTATATAATCATTTATAAACCTCCTGAACCCATCAAAAATATCTATTGATCGTCTGACTAGAGCCATCATCTGAGTCCTGCGATCTGATTGGTCAGAAAGTGTTGATTAATTCTTTACAACAGCAGTGTAAAGCTAAAGCAGTGACAGTAGCACAGGTTTATATGAAAGCGAATGTATGGAAGCGAACCCCCCTCCCTCGACCGTGGAGGTGCGAGACCACATTGCTAACCCCTACGCCACCATGTCGCATGCTGTGATGAGACTCTTAACAAGTCATTGCGCTGGATGACATCATACTATGACATCATGTTTATTTGTTACACAACACAAAGTTTAGATTTTAAAGTTTGTTGACAGAATCTTTAGCGCTACTCTGCGCTATGCTAATTAATGCTAATGGCCGGCTAACATGCCGTTCTCTCAGAGCTTGTTAATGTATATGAATGAAAAGAAGTTGGTCACTATGGTGATGTTCAGTGCAGAACTGACTTTACACTATCTATGGGTTTGATGTTTATTCATGGGTTTTAACGAGCTGTATGTGTGATTCATATTTTTATATTAAGCAAGTTAATTATGGGTTACTTTTGCCATTGCCCTCTATCCCGTATCTCCCCAAAACTAATGCTCACACAAATCACCCAGACCTCATGTTCTTGCAGGTTGGTGACTGTTACTCATGACGAAGACTTTTAATCATCACTGAACACTGTTGTGAAATTCTTACAGTAACTTAACTCTATAAGTTAGCTAGTTAGCTAACAATGTTGCTTTTAACCAGTTAACAATGTGGAACACTGAAACAGGAGGCGAAAAGTGAGTCAACGTGAAAAGATTCTATTTAATTTAGTACAGATCTAAAGGTTTATCTCCTGGTTGAAATGCCATGGTGAAGCCTGAGTGATGGTGGAAGTGCTTGGAAAATGTAGAAACACATCAATAAGCATTCTTTATAACAATTTGAATCCTATGTGCTCCTGTCACAGTCCTCCCTGTGATGCTTCCTGACTCTATCTTGCTGTGTTTTTCTCCTCGACTGAATAGACAACACATATTTTGTGAAAACGTACAGTACATCACCAAGGACCATGTTGTCATTCAGATGAAACCAATTTAGATTTCACATAAAAAGACATAAAGCTGAAAAAGTGCAATATTCTAAAATGCAAAATTATTAAGATATTGCGACATGAATTTGACAAGGTTACGGACACTACAGATTTTTTGCTTTTTAAGGTTTTACCAAAAGCCAATTTAAGCGTCAATTTTACAGGTCTTTTACTTTTTTGCAGGTAACCTTTTATCTAGACGCGTACACCAAATTAAGTATCAATACTCATAAAGAAATATGAATCATTGACATTTTAAATGATTATTGTTTGAAGTGAGACAGTGTAACGCAGAGAAACAGCCATTTTGGGGCACAAATTACATCATCTCCAAAAAGTTAGCGACTTGAAATTTTCTTCCATGTTGCATAAACTTCAGCTTCTTCGGCACACACATTTTCTGTATTAGATGTATAACGTTAAATAAATAAATAAATAAATAAATAAATAAAATCAGCACCAACACTGTGTTTTTGCTGATTTGCTAGCTCCAGTGCTTTAGCCTTGTTGGTCAGCTTTACAGACAAACTAATATGGGGGACAAATCTACTTTCCTAGTCGGCTAGCTAACAAATTTATGCTTCGTCCACTCCTGTAATTAGAAAATTCCGTCTCTATTATGTAACTGTTGGAAATGAAACTGTTGAGTAATTGAAATGAATATACAAACTGCACGTGTTTCATTCTGTAAAATATATTTGAATTAGGCTTGAACACTCAATGAACACAGCAATGATGGCGAGAAAGAGTGTGTGCTTCATGAAACACAAATAATAATAATAATAATAATAATAATAATAATATTAAAAAATAGACTTCCTATAAAACCCACATAGCAAACACATAGAAATCCATGTGTTTTTTCTCAGAATGAGATATATCCAACATTCCACTAACACTCTCTCTCTCACTCTCTCTACAAAAAGCAATAAAGAAAATAAACCTTCTTTAACATCCATCAGCATCGAATAACCCTCATGTGCAGCATATTTAATTTAATTAGCTTTAATTATATATATGTATATATTCCTAATAAACAAATTAGTTTAGTAACACAACAAACACACTCACAAGTCAGATACACAAGACTGTAAGGACGAATAAACAAAGACTTGTATTATATATAACTCACACACATTCACCCATATACACACACACACACACACACCCATATACACACACACACACACACACGCACACACACACACACACACACAGAAGTATATAAAGCTAATGCATTTAGAATCTAATTTACATATAATCGTACTGGAATGATGATCAGAAGAGTAACATTATCAATTAAAAGGTGTCATTAATTATGAATATTATTCATCTTTATACTGTATATACACAACTGAGTGAAGTTTATTGGCTTTAAAATCAGGTTGAGCAAAAAAACGTCGTCATGTTCGGTGTGTAACATCGCCAAGCAAAGAAAATACAGTTTTGAAAATGATCAGAATTTCTTTTAATACTTTATATAAAATCTCACTCTATAAAATCTCCTTCGCGCGACTCGATGAGTGATGACCTTTGACCTCCAGTCACACACACACTCTTCTCTCGGATGTGTTATTGTTGCAGTTGAACTTCACGGGGAGACTCTGTTGGCGGTGAGGGAAACGCGAGGGACTCTTACGCTGATGGTGAGTCACGTGGTTGTAATCGGCGCGTTCTGATTGGTCGTCTATGTCCGTCTCGTCGATCAGCGGAATCCTGCATCCGGCATCGGAGATGATGAACTCGGGCGGGGCCTGGAGCTCACGGCCCGCGTCGGGAAGGTCCGATTTTTCCATTCCGTCGTACAGAGAGCTGTGGAAAGTTCTCCCCACTCGGATCTATGGAGCGATTAATCAGGACAGGAGAAAAAAAAATGAATAGAGATCAGAAGGAGAATTGCAGAGTTTTACCCTCGAGCATCTCGTACACCAGACTGGAAATGATTCATAGTTTAATTTCATTTACAAAAAAAAAAAAAGGCAATGACTTTTACATAGTTAAAATTGGTTTTATGTAAATATCAGTGTGGATCAGTGTGTGTAAGACACCTGGAGGCACAAAAAACAAAGGGTGTTCGAGTCAAAGTGGGACTTTTGATTGTACAGAAGACTCCCTTTATTTCTTTATATAATCCTCTGCTACACTAATGCACTTACACACGTGGACAAAATTGTTGGTACCCTCCGGTCAATGAAAGAAAAACTCACAATGGTCACATAAATAACTTTAATCTGACAAAAGTAATCATTTAAAAAAATTCTATGCATGTTAACCAATGAAAGTCAGACATTGCTTTTCAACCATGCTTCAACAGAATTATTGAAAAAAATAAACTCATGGAACAGGCCTGGACAAAAATGATGGTACCCCTAGAAAATACTGAAAATAATGTGACCAAAGGGACATGTTAATTCAAGGTGTGTCCACTAATTAGCATCACAGGTGTCTACAATCTTGTAATCAGTCAGTGGGCCTATATATAGGGCTCCAGGTAGTCACTGTGTTGTTTGGTGACATGGTATGTACCACACTCAACATGGACCAGAGGAAGCGAAGGAAAGAGTTGTCTCAGGAGATTCGAAAGAAAATGATAGACAAGCATGTTAAAGGTAAAGGCTATAAGACCATTTCCAAGCAGCTAGATGTTCCTGTGACTACAGTTGCACATATTATTCAGAAATTTAAGATCCATGGGACTGTAGCCAACCTCCCTGGACGTGGCCGCAGGAGGAAAATTGATGACAAATCAAAGTGACGGATAATCCGAATGGTAACAAAAGAGCCCAGAAAGACTTCTAAAGGGATCCAAGGTGAACTTCATGCTCAAGGAACATCAGTGTCAGATCGCACCATCCGTCGTTGTTTGAGCCAAAGTGGACTACATGGGAGACGACCAAGGAGGACACCATTGTTGAAAACAAATCATAAAAAAGCCAGACTGGAATATGCCAAACTACATGTTGACAAGCCACAAAGCTTCTGGGAGAATGTCCTATGGACAGATGAGACAAAAATGGAACTTTTTGCCAAGGCAAATTTTGCTAATTATACTTGAAGCATATGAAGAAAAGAACACTGTCCCTACTGTGAAACATGGAGGAGGCTCTGTTATGTTCTGGGGCTGCTTTGCTGCGTCTGGCACAGGGTGTCTTGAATCTGTGCAGGGTACAATGAAATCTCAAGACTATCAAGGGATTCTAGAGAGAAATGTGCTGGCCAGGGTCAGAAAGCTGGGTCTCAGTCGCAGGTCATGGGTCTTGCAACAGGACAATGACCCAAAACACAGCTAAAAACACCCAAGAATGGCTAAAGGAAAACATTGGACTATTCTAAAGTGGCCTTCTATGAGCCCTGACCTCAATCCTATTGAGCATCTTTGGAAGGAGCTGAAACATGCTGTCTGGAAAAGGCACCCTTCAAACCGGAAACAACTGGAGCAGCTTGCTCATGAGGAGTGAGCCAAAATACCTGCAGAGAGGTGCAGAAGTCTCATTGACCGTTACAGGAATTGTTTGATTGCAGTGATTGCCTCAAAAGGTTGTGCAACAAACTATTAAGTTAGGGGTACCATCATTTTTGTCCAGGCCTGTTCCATGAGTTGATTTTTTTTTTTTATAATTCTGTTGAAGCATGGTTGAAAAGCAGTGTCTGACTTTCATTGGTTAACATTCATAGAATTCTTATATATTATTAATTTTGTCAAATTAAAGTTATTTCTGTGACCATTGTGAGTTTTTCTTTCATTGACCGAAGGGTACCAACAATTTTGTCCACGTGTGTATCACAGTGTTTCTAGTGCTTGGACACCATCAAGGTAAATGTCTTGGAGCGAGGTGAGGACTGTACGAGGGACGTGGTAATAACTCCCAGCCGAGTTCCTGTAACGTGTAAGTGGTGTTGTTGAATTATTCTGTGTACAGTTCACACGGACAGATGTGTCTCTTCTTCCACAAGTTGGCGACGTCGATTTTCAGTGATCGGACGATGAATGTTCGCGGTCGTACGGCCTTCTTTAAAACGTTTGCACCGTACTGTGACTGAAATCTTCTGTAAACGTCTATCGCTTTCACACCTTCTTTCTCCAGAAAGTCCCGGTTTGACTTGAACGCCCATAGCAAATCAAATATTAGCAAAAATAAATAAATAAAGACACCACACAAAGACAGCATGCAGACACACTAACATTTGAAACCAACTGTATTTAAATCGAAAAACATCACACACAAACACAGACATAATATTCCATGCTGATCACAGAAGCAGTTACACATGAAACACACACACACACACACACACACACACACAAGTACACAAAATCAGTTAAATAAATTCATGCATATTAATCACAGCTTAAACCCGGTCACACAGATCAGACTTTTTATCTTTTGTTTTTTTTTTAAGAAGATGGATCAAGGCTGAGTTTATTGTATGAAGGTTCTGATTCCAGAAGAACAGAGCAGCGACTCCCAGCATCGGGTCAGAGGAGAAAGTTTACGACATAAACACACCACAAAGACCTTCGATTTGACGGTGATTGGTTTTTCCATAGAGGTTTTTTTTTTTTTTACAAATATTAAAATTATGCAAAATGGTACAGTACATGCAATTTTTACATTGAAATAAATTTCTTTGGCATTGTAAATATTCAAAGTGTAAGACCCATAACAGATGGAATTAAACAAACAAACAAAAACAAAAAACAATGTATGAGTATTAAAATCAAGAAATACACTTAAGATAGATAAGGAACTAAAAAGATTTTTTTTTACATTATACATTTATTTAATATTGGAAAAAAATATGCAGCATATTAAAGTCAAATTAAAAGTGAAAATTGTTAAATAAAATGTCATTAAGAATGAGAAAAACAACAAGAAGTATGATTCTTGATCAATGATGTGTTTATTCCCACAGACAATTAAAAAAAAAGAAGAAAAAAAAACAGGTCCAGGTTATGGGTTTACACTCATCTGTTTACAAGCGTCTGTTTCTTCTCATTTATTCCCCTGCTGCAACAACTGAAACATTTAAAAAACTAATCTTAGATCATCTATTCTATATTACAGAAAATAAATAATTAAAGAAGACAGAGACAGAAAGGAGGAGGAGGAGGGCGAGAATGAGAGACAAAGAAAAAGAGGGAGGGAATAATGTTAAGAAAGAACGATGGAACCTGAGAGGATGCACACACACACACACACACACACACACACACACACACACGGATGGATACATACAACGCAACAGACAGTAAGACTGAAATGATCACACACACACACACACACACACACACACAAACACACACACACATTGGCAGCAGTGTTGAGTGAGTCTGTTCTCTAGCCTGTGTGTGCGCAACTGCGCATGTGTAGAAATCATTGTTCATGTGTGTGTGTGTGAATGTGTGTGAGTGGGTCCTGGCCGTTAGCGGAGGGCTGGAGCTCACTCCCCGCTGACAGACCTACGTGTGTGTGTGTGTTGGGTACGTCATGCAGCTGGCTGAGGATGGAGGAGCGGCGACGGACGGCACCCTGAAACGAGCCGCTGCGCTTAAACGTGCTGACTACTTCCATCTGTAGGGAAGACACACACACACACACACACACACACACACACACACACACACAGTGAGAAACAGATAAGATGGAAGTAACACTTCTGTGTGGGATGAAGTCAGACGGGGACATGAACTTGTCACCTGCGTCTGAATGCGGTTTAGTCCTCTGAACCAGAGTATTTGTCCTCGTCTCAGCTCTCGCTCTGCGTGGTCGATTTCCTCCTCATCCTCTGCCAGATCTTCATCGGTGATATCATCAGCCGCCGGGCCGAGCCCCGCCTCCTTCAGAAAGGTCAGCTGATTCGTCGGCACAGACGAAATCACCTGTCGAATAATCCAAAGGCAAACAGTAGCGAGCTGAAATCAGCCTCTGTGACCTGAGCTGTTCTGATCTGAGGCTCATTTCCAGGGTTTCCACTTTCTGCTCCAACTCCTGCACCAGTTTCTGTTTCTCATTATGTTCAAACCCTTGCCCATGGTGCTTTACCAGCTTCTTCCCCACCTGCTTTTTCAGTTACTGACTCCATTATTGCTGTTGCCTGGGGTCCTATCTAAGTTCTAGTCCCAGTTCTTATTACCCCTCCTATATTGTATTTAAACTCCTGCCCCAGCTTGAGCAGTAGCTGCTACACAGATCCTACCCTGATCTCCATCCCAGTCTCCTGTCCCAGTTTCCTGCCCCATCTATTACACAAATCTTACCCTACTCCCTGTCCCAGTCTCCTGCCCCAGCTACTATGCCAAATCCTATCCTCCCTGTCCCAGTCACCTGTCTCAGGTTCCTACCCCAGCTTCTGCTCAAATCCTACCCTACTCCCTGTCCCAGGTACCTACCCCAGCTTCTGCTGAAATCCTACCCTACTCCCTGTCTCAGGTTCCTACCCCAGCTTCTGCTCAAATCCTACCCTACTCCCTGTCCCAGGTTCCGACCCCAGCTTCTGCTCAAATCCTACCCTACTCCCTGTCTCAGGTTCCTACCCCAGTTTCTGCTCAAATCCTACCCTACTCCCTGTCCCAGGTTCCTACCCCAGCTTCTGCTCAAATCCTACCCTACTCCCTGTCCCAGTCTCCTGCTCCAACTACTATGCAAAATCCTATCCTCCCTGTCCCAGTCTCCGTCCCAGGGGTCTGCCCCAGCTACTGCTCAAATTCTACCCTACTCCCTGTCCCAGTCACCTGTCTCGGGTTCCTACCCAGCTACTGCTCAAATCCTACCCTACTCCCTGTCCCAGTCACCTGTCTCAGGTTCCTACCCAGCTACTGCTCAAATCCTACCCTACCGTCTGTACCAGGTGTCTGCCCCAGCTACTGCTTAAATCCTACCCTACCACCTGTCTCAGGCTCCTGTCCCAGATCCTTTCTAATTGCTCCTCAATCTTCCCTACATTCGCTCTTCGCTACTGTCCCAGCCCAGCTTCTGTTTGCTGCCCCAGATCTCAGTTCTTGTCCTAGTCCATTACCCATCTTTTGTTTTATTTCAGCTATTGCCCGAGATTCTGACTCAGCCCTTGATCTAGTGTTAGTTACAGCAGCTGTCATAAATTCAACCCCAGCACTACTCCTTTATAACCTTTCTCCTTGTTCCTTCCTCATCTTCTTTCCCCAACTACTGTCACAGGTTCTGACCCAGCAGACCTCCTTGCAACTGCCCCAGTTTCTATCTTAGTATTTGCCCCAAGTTCTCTCCCAGCTGCTGCCTAGGTCCTACCCTAACTCCTGCCACATGCTCTTGTCCCAACTCCTCTCCTGCTTGCTGCCCTCAAGTTCCTTGCCCAACATCTGATCCAGTTTTTATGCCAACTCTTCTGACTAGCGGATTTGTCCTAACTCCTGTCCAAACATTTGTTCCAGTTTCTGTCCCAGCTGTCCAGCTCTGCTGTCCCCATTTTGTCCCGGCAGCTATCACAGAGTATACCCCCGCTCCAGGGATAGCTTATATCCCAGCTTCTGTCTAAGATTGTGTTCTCTGCTCCTGCCCCACTTTTGTCCTGGCTTCTTCTACCAGATATTGTCATAGCTCTTGTCCCAAGTTCTGCCACAACCCTTGATCTAACACCTGCCCCATTTTTCACCTAGCTGGGAATTTGCCAAAGAAGGTCACCTAATTAAGAAATTTGACACCTACCTTGTCCACAAACACACCTGATATAATTGTCAAAATAGCATTAAATAACAGATATGTTTTGTTTTGCATTAATTACACATTTAGGGAGATTGGTATTTAAAAATACAAAGTAATCAACAGTGTTACCTGACCCCAGATCAGCTCTCCCACTCCTACAAACAGACACCAGAGCCACTGCTCCACATTTAGTGGTGAACAGCTGAACGGCTTTCCTCCAAACTGCACGATCACAATCTAAACCACACACACACACACATAAAAAACACACACACTTGTTAACTGGAGCGAGGCTAAAAATGTGTAAAAACACAACCATATTCCTCTAAAGAGACGATAGTCATGAAAGTGTTAATGAGCTTTGACCTGTATAACAAACGTCCCCAGTACGATGGAGCAGAAGATGGGATTAGCGAAGATGCCATCAAAGACGTTCCTCTCGCCGTGGATTTTGCGTGCGTTGATCTCATTAAAGAGTTGCATGAGGACGAAAGTGTTAAAGATGATGGTGTAATGCTCAGACGGAGGAGCGTGTAGAGGAGCATCACGGCCATTATCGATGTCGAATATCTTCTCACCTGAGCGGGAGAAAGTTTGGAAAGACGATTTATTACAGTAGAGATGTATTCAGAATTTCTTCTTAACTTTCTCAAATGTTTTCACACACACACACAGACCGACAAACAGGAGTGTGAAGATGATGACGAGTTGATACACTGCATGTCCGAGAATGTTCTTCATCATGGTCCTGGAGATGAGCGGCTTGTTGCGACCGTACGGTTTCCGTAACAGGAGCGACTCAGTGGGCGGCTCGGTGGCCAGAGCTAAAGATGCAAAAGTGTCCATGATCAGGTTCACCCACAACATCTGCACGGCCTTCAGAGGAGAGTCCTGCAAACACACACACACACACACACACACACACACACACACACACACACACACACACACACACAGGTGATAAACTGATGGCCGGACATTCTCCTTCAGGATTTCCTTGTAGAGCACAAATTTCATGGTTCCATCAATTATGGAAATTACTTTTTCACATAGAGCCAGGCAGGTTTGGGCAGATTTTTCTTTTCATTAATAAATGAAATCAACATTTAAAAACTGTATTTTGTATTTAATCTGGTTATCTTATTAACCTTGTATAATATTAAAATCTGTTTCATCATCTGAATCATTTATATGTGGGACAAATATTCACAGAAATGACAAATCAGAAAAGGGACAAATACTTTTTCATGGCACTGTACATGGATACATATCACATAATGTTATTAAATTAAATTTAAAAAGTAATTATTGGCAATTTGATGTCGTGTAAGAGGAATAAAGCACTTCAGTTAATTTCCTTGTTTCCTTGTTGTTACCATAGTAACAGGAAATATCTTTGGGAATTTTAGTTTTAGAGTTGTATTCGTTCATCAGTCTACGGTGCTCAGGTGAAGGTGTGACTTCTGTGTGTGTGTGTGTGTGTGTGTGTGTGTGTGTGTGTGTGTGTGTGTACCTGTGTAATACAGGCCCCAGTGAAAGCCACTATAACAGCCACCACGTTGACGGTCAGCTGGAACTGCAGGAATTTGGAGATGCTGTCGTAAACGTTTCGGCCCCACATCACCGCCTTCACAATGCTGCTGAAGTTATCATCTGTTAAAATTATGTCAGATGCCTCCTTCGCCACATCTGTCCCTGCAATACCCTGCACACACACACACACACACACACACACACACACGCACACACACAAGCCTCTAAAACATGTCCAGTGTTTATTTAATGACAGCTACGTAGACAACAATAAAAACAGACATGGACACAGACTTTAGGACGGAGATGTATTCATTATTATGTCTTTTATATATGTATAATTATTATTATTATTATTATTAATTTAATTCCTCACCATCGCAAAACCAACGTCAGCTTTCTTCAGCGCAGGACCGTCATTCGTACCATCACCGGTCACCGCCACAACCTGCCTCTGTTCTCCTATAGTGCTGTCTATGATACCTACACACACACATACACACACACACACACACACACACACACACACACACACACACACATATGGTCACAGACAAATTTAACAAACAAATTATGTGAAATTCAGTAGTGTCACACTATTATCTTGAAATAAAAGAAAAATAAATACATTTACGACTACTAAATTAAAATATGACAAAAGTATTGGCACCCTGTAAAAGTGTCAGTGTGTGTTTAATGTGACTCTTTAGATGGTGCTCTATCACGGTTTAGTCACAATTTCGATTTCCCTTCAACTCTCCACTTAAGTGTTTCAGGTTAAATTGTTTATTTGACATTTAACTTGATATTCCGAGGGACTGATGCTTCTGCTTTAATGCCAACAGGTACGAAGAAAAACAAATTAGGCACAGAAAAAAAGATGTTTTAGATTAAGATGCTGTTTAACAAGATGAAGTGTGTGTGTGTGCGTGTGTGTGTGTTTGTGTGTGAGAGAGTGACTACCTTTGACGAGTGTGTGTTTGTCCGTGGGAGATGAGCGAGCCAGGACCCTGAGTTTGGGCCAGATCTTGTCGATGCGCTCCTGTTCGACCTGGAGAGAACAGATCGTCAGCATTAACCAGATTAAACTCGTCATTCTAATGTTCTCACGTGATATACTGCTACACAGTCAAAAGTTTGTACACCCCTTCGAATTCTCTGGTCTTCGCTGTTTTTTATTTCTTTCTACACTGTAAAACAATACTGAAGGCGTTTATCCAGAATACACAATAATCTCCTCTGAACATCTCAACCTAAAGAGAGTGGAGCAGCGGTGTGATAAAAACTTTAACATTCACAACGAGTACCGTCACCCTGGTCATCTCCGAGCTCGTTAGCTACCCGAACCAAGTTTAGGCTTTACCATATAGCTGTAGTGCCTTCTGGGAGTCCAGTGTCGCAGCAGCTTCTACTCTAGATCATTCATAATAATAGAATTTTTTTTTATTCAGATAAGACTAAATGTCTGGTGACTATTAACATCTCAGATGAAATTTTCATTCTGAGGAAGTAATTCTGAAATCTGAGAGGTGTGCTTAAAAAAATTCAAAACATTATTGAGCAAAAGCATCTGATTGGCTACCTCGCCTTTCTCGTTCCTGATTCGCCGGTTAAAGTCTTTCCCCTCCATGCACAGGAAGTCGTCTCCGATGTTAACGATGCCGCACTTAGCGGCGATGGCACGCGCCGTGTTGATGTTATCTCCCGTAACCATTCTCACCGTTATTCCCGCCCTCTGGCACTTCCTGATAGCATCTGGAACCTGATTGGACAGTGAGGGAAAATCCTTGGAGCAAACTAACCAATCAGAAGCAGGCAGCTACTGTTATTAGTGGAACATGATTTCCAGAACTATCGTCCGCGTGATTCTGTAATTCTGTAACTCGCTCACCTCTGGTCGGACCGGATCCTCGATTCCCACCACAGCGATGCAGATGAGGTTGTTGATGATCTCAGCCTCATTGTCCCACTCGGGCGGTGGATCTTTAGGCAGGTCGCGATACGCTACACAGATCGTCCGGAGGCCGCCGCACGCCATCGGCTCGATCACCTTCTTCACCATTTCATCACGATCTCGAGGTCCGAAAGGACGAGCCGAACCGCTCTGGGACAAAATGGAAGAGCACCTATGGAGAGCGAGGAATCACACCGGCTTGTTCAGAGATGGGAACATGGCTGTGATCCTGAGTTCATTTAGTCAGTACTACAGCAATCTGGCTCGGATTATTCCGAATTAAATGAGTTCAATATTACCTAAAGATTAACGTTAATACATAAAGTCATAAATTTATTATGGGCTAGATTAGCCAGGGTTAGGGATAATGTTAGCATTAGTGCTAGGAATAGTCCGGGTTAGTTTAGCATGGGATAGATTAGTCAGGGTTAGACAACATTAGACAGAAGTGAGTTAGAGATTAAATATATATTTCGGATTGTTACTAACTTGGTGAAGGTTAAGTTGATCTTGTTCCCAGATTGTTAGTTAGGGTTAAATTAGTCCAGGTTAGTTCTGTAAGAGTTTAGTGTTTAGAGTTAGATCCAGTTGAGTTAACTGTCAGGCCGCGTTAGTGTTAGATTAGAAAGGAATAGTGCTTCATCAATTTTTTTACTTGAGATTAAATTAGTCTGGACGATATAAACACACACACACACACACACACACACACACACTTTTTGAGCAGGATCTCGGATGCTCCTTTGCTGTAGATACGGAAGTGTCCGTCTGGGAGCTGAATGACGGTGCTCATGGACTTGCGGACGGAGTTAAAGGTGTAGACCTTGTAGAGGTTCTCTTCCGGAACCTGCTCTCGTACAGACTCATAATCACGCTTCAGATCCAGCACCAGACCCAGCAGGGCGCACTCCGTCTTATTACCCACCTGCTTCGGTAAACCGCGTTCCTTCTCTGCTGCCTAGAGACAGAGAGAGAGAGAGAGACATGCTAACATTAGACCTTCATCGAACTAACATTAAACCATTGTCATGCTAACATTAGACCTTCGTCATGCTAACATTAAACCACTGTTATGCTAACATTAGACCATCATTATGCTAACATTAGACCATCATCATGCTAACATCAGACCATCATCATGCTAACATAAGATCATCATCATACTAACATTAGACCATCATCATGCTAACATTAGACCATCATCATGCTAACATTAGACCATCATCATGCTAACATAAGATCATCGTCATGCTAACATTAGACCATCATTATGCTAACATTAGACCATCATCATGCTAACATTAGATCATCATGCTAACATTAGACACTCATTGTGCTAACATCAGACCATCATCATGCTAACATCAGACCATCATCATGCTAACATCAGACCATCATCATGCTAACATAAGATCATCATCATACTAACATTAGACCATCATCATGCTAACATTAGACCATCAACATGCTAACATTAGACCATCATCATGCTAACATAAGATCATCATCATGCTAACATTAGACCATCATTATGCTAACATTAGACCATCATCATGCTAACATTAGATCATCATGCTAACATTAGACACTCATTATGCTAACATTAGACCATCATCATGCTAACATTAGACCCTCGTCATGCTAACATTAAGCCACTGTTATGCTAACATTAGACCATCATTATGCTAACATTAGACCATCATCATGCTAACATTAGACACTCATCATGCTAACATTAGCCCATCATTATGCAAACATTAGACCATCATCATGCTAACATTAGACCATCATCATGCTAACATTAGACCATCATCATGCTAACATAAGATCATCATCATGCTAACATTAGACCATCATTATGCTAACATTAGACCATCATCATGCTAACATTAGATCATCATGCTAACATTAGACACTCATTATGCTAACATTAGACCATCATCATGCTAACATTAGACCCTCGTCATGCTAACATTAAGCCACTGTTATGCTAACATTAGACCATCATTATGCTAACATTAGACCATCATCATGCTAACATTAGACACTCATCATGCTAACATTAGCCCATCATTATGCAAACATTAGACCATCATCATGCTAACATTAGACCATCATCATGCTAACATTAGACCATCATCATGCTAACATTAGACCCTCGTCATGCTAACATTAAGCCACTGTTATGCTAACATTAGACCATCATTATGCTAACATTAGACCATCATCATGCTAACATTAGACACTCATTATGCTAACATTAGCCCATCATTATGCTAACATTAGACCATCATCATGCTAACATTAGACCATCATCATGCTAACATTAGACCCTCATCATGCTAACATTAAACCATCATCATGCTAACATTAGACCATCATCATGCTAACATTAGACCCTCATCATGCTAACATTAAACCACTGTTATGCTAACATTAGACCATCATCATGCTAACATTAGATCATCATCATGCTAACATTAGACCATCATTATGCTAACATTAGACCATCATCATGCTAACATTAGATCATCATCATGCTAACATTAGACACGCATTATGCTAACATTAGACCATCATCATGCTAACATTAGACCCTCGTCATGCTAACATTAAACCACTGTTATGCTAACATTAAACCATCAGAGCAGAGAAAAAGAGCACATCTCACTTTATACAGCAATGTAGTTATTAAAATCACTCACACTATGAAATGTCACAGAATAAACCACAGATCATTTATAACACTGTTAATATACACTGTCCTGTACAGTTTCACAGGAATCTCTCATTCTTCTGTTCTGTGTGAAATCATTAAGCATAACATATAACCAGTGTACACACACCTGAGGGGAATTGGTTTAACGTAGCATTGAATATTAATTGAGAGTGTGTAATGTCCTGATCAAATAAAAAAGAAAAGAAAAGAAAGAAAAAATAGGAAGGTAAAAGCGTTATAGGGGTCACATTTAGAAAACGGGTGAGAGAAAATGAGAAAAGATAAAGGTTATCGCTTTATAATATTATATACCTTGTAAAATAGGCGAATATAACACTTATGTTAAGTACATTCCTTATGTTGTGTTTGTTTTCCTTCATATCCAGCGTTTCATGTCCTAACGCAAAGTTAAGGTAAGTTTTTTGCGGTTCGCTGAATGAGAGTTCACCCACGGCGCCTTACACACTACAGCCAGAGGGGGGCGCTGAGGAGGCACAGCGCAAAGGAGAAAGAATTACAGCAAAGCCTTATGTAAACCAACTGAGTAGCAAATTATATTCATTATTGTATTTGTAATAATACGTACATTACATGCGATATACAACTTTTACAAATATCTTATAACATGAAACACTGGATATGAAATGATATCCCACATGATGTGAGCTAGCGACGCGGCAAGTAATAAAGAGGTAACAGCTGCTCATCTTTTCTCTCTTTCATTCTTCTTGTTTTTCTAAACTGGGCGCCTAATGGCTTTAACCTTTTCTTCTTCATTTATTTATTTAATTCACAGAGCATCAGGACATTACACACCCACAATTAAGAGTCCAGACTAAACCATTACCCCTCAGGTGTGTGTAGACTGTGCAGTTATATATTATACTTAATGATTTCACACAGAACAGTAGAATGAGAGATTGGTGTGAAACCCTACAGTACAGTATACACTCACACTCACAGCGTTATGAATCATGTGTGCTTTATTTCGTGGCATTTCCTATTGTGAGTGATTTTACTCTTTCACTCATTTAATTGCATTGCTGTACAAAACGTCCATCCGTCCATCTCGTACTCCTGAGTGAGAGAGTCCGTCCCCTGCCTCGCTCACACACTAGCATCAGGGCGATAACCAGGTTAATTTCCCCACACGGTGACATGAAATATGTGATGTGTGAAAGATCGACAGGAAACCGATCGCACAAATGTAATCATCATACTCAAACTTTTCCTTTATTTTTTCCCTGTGCGCTCAGTGCTGCCCCCCCATGGTCACGGTCATGAGTCCCAACCGTTGAGAAGCACAGCCTCTGTTTTGGGAGAGCCCATGACAGACACGATGAGGGAGAGGAAGGGTGTCCTTCTGTCCACTGTCTGTCCGCGTCCATCTCATACACATCACCCTGTCTCAGTAGTCCATCCTCTAATATTTCTCTCCCATAGATTTCACTGATTCACTGAACAGATGGTGAATTCAACACAGGACAGGTCAGTTAGGCGCAACCCTATTTAACCACGAGAAGCTCGGTTTGTTTAGGCCACACTGTAAACCCTAAAGCTCAAAGTAATTAAACATATTGAGTATTGTTAACTTAAATAATTACAATTAGTTCATATTTATAGACCTTGATGAGTATTTAGAACTTATTCTATTTATGAGTTTGTAGAAATGACACTTTTCAAGTTAGCTGAACAAATTTGATATTTTAAGTAATCGTAAGTACATAAGTAACAGTAATTGTACCCTAAAAGTTCCACCAACTTAAAATCTTTCAGACTAGTGATTTTGATCCGAGTGTCTCAGTGGTAAAAGCGCTCGTCCTATCATCTAGAGATCGCGAGTTCGATTCCCGGGTGATGCTGTAACCTCTCGCAGCCGGAGGTCTAGAGAGAGCTGATTGGCCGAGCTCTCTCAGAGGGGAGGGATGAGAGGTACTTAGTGCTCCCACATTAATCACGGCTCTACAGACAATCAGGGGCGTCTGTGAGCTCGCGCAACGGAGGGAGTGGATAGCGCTGTCCTCTGAGTGTGTTACTCCGCCCCCAACGGTGCGTGAGCGAGCAGTTCGAAAAGATGCGATCGGCTGGTGACATGTGGTTCAAAGGAAACACGTGATAGTCTTCGGCCCTCCCGGCTGAGTGGTAGGAGTAGCAGCGTAATGTGGAGCCCCCTAGTGACGGGGAGGAATTAGACACGACTAAATTAGGGAGAAAATCAGGGAAAAAAATCCAAAAATAACTAGTGATTTTGTGTCTGATGTCATCAGGGCAATAGGGCACTGGTGGCTCAGTGGGAGGTGTTTCGCCTGCCATTCGAAAGGGCCGGTTTCGATTCCCAACAACTGGATGAAGTTCCTGTCTCAAGCCCAGATAAAATGGGAGGGTCGTGTCAGGAAGGGCGTCTGGTGTAAAACCTGTGCCGAGCTTGTGTGCAGACCGGATCGTCTGCTGTGGCGAAGATGAAAGACCAACAACTATTTATTTGATTTTCAACAACTACTGTAAAAATAATGATAATTGCTATTAAATAGTATGAGTTCGGCGACTCAATAATGCAAGTAAAGAACGATTAATATGTATGAGTACAACAAACTCAAAAACTGATAGTTCTGTTTACTTACAACTGGAAACATCATTACTTTAAAAAATTTAAGATGTAACTGATTAGTACTTTTGGGTTTACAGTGCAGACCAGACGGTCACACTCGGGGTTTGTTGGAGCTTCTCACCGTGATCTTGGAGGTGTAGGCGCTGTTGATGGAGATGGCGCTAGCGAGCAGCTCCAGCGTGTTTGTGTTGATCTGTCGCGGCTCTGGGATTT
>CM059213.1:36458723-36516223 GCA_030347435.1 Clarias fuscus
CAGGACTGGGACTAAACAGCTGTGTGTTCATAATAAAACCACTTGTCAGTGAGACTCATCAGAATAAAAGTCTTGAGTTTATTAGGGATCATAAACACCGGACTTTGGAGCGATGGAAAAAGGTCATGTGACCTGATGAGTCCAGACTGAGTCTATTCCAGAGTGATGGGCGTGTCAGGGTGAGAAGCTCGGGACACATTAATCCTCTCAGCGCATCTTTAGGAGTCATTAATAACACATTAAAGGTTGTCAGGATGTTGAGGATTTCAAGTAATTTGTTGCGTGCACTGATTTTTTTTATTTTTTATTTTTATTTATATATATTTTGGGCGAGTTAGAAACCTTAAAACCTGGCGGTGTATTTGGGTTTTCGGGTGTGTCAGGTAGAACAAAAGGTATCATTACTTTTATAACGCGTAAAATGTCTTGAAATGATCATATTATTATTATTATTATTATTATTATTATTATTATTTGGTCATAGAAACAATTGAAAACAACCATAAAATCATGTGATCGTGTGTATCTGTGTTATTTCTTTGTCTTTATCTTTAAAGTGTTTTGCTCAGTCATGTTTGTATCGTTGGTTAAAATGAACTAAAAATTCAGTTCATGTTGCCTATTTTGTGCTAAAAGTTGAACACGTTTATACTGCACAATCCTGAGCCCTATAGGCAGTTATGTTTATTTTAAAAAAGCAAAACAAGCAAAACAAATAATGGCTAAAATGCTGGGAGTTTTCAGGGCGTGGCCATGCTTTCCCTTTCTTCAGTGATTAATCTCGTCCTGAAGACATGAACCCGCTCACAATAGAGACACACTCAGTACTGTGAGTCCTTCCTCTTCCACAATCTTCCACAAATAATCTGTCGTATTGGAACTCAGAGAGGAACACAAACTCAAGCCATTATCGTCATCGTCATCATCATCATCATCATCATCATCTCGAGTGAGAGTTTAAAGCCTGACCTTCATGATGAATCTGCAGGATTCCTTTAATTAACGGTCGAATGAATGAATGACCAAACTATTTAATCCCAGATTAACGCGATATAATCTCTGACTGCGGTTCGAGAGGAGACGCCGGCTCTGCGTGATCATGAAGGAGCTCTGATATGATGAAGGACGCCGCTGCGTTGCGCTGATTAAACAAACAGAGCATCGTCTGTAATGGCGCCAATGCGCTCTGCGGCGATTTTTGTTCCAGGAAACAGAAAGCAGGCAGGAATCTGATTACAGCAGGTCTTTATTAGTGTTGTGGGACAGATGACGAGAGGGAGGGACTGTGGTTTAACCGCTAATGGACTTGATGCCACGTCTCCGTGCGTCCTGAGATATGAAGAGTTTTTATTAAATCTGCGTCAGCGTTACAGAACTCGAGCTCCTTGCGTTCGATCGGGGGAACCGCGTGGGATTTCAGGTGTGGGCCGGAGCATCTCCACTCTGCTCTCGAACATGAAAACTGTAGTCGGACGCCCACGGCAGGGCACGGTGGAGTGAGGAGGCCGGGGCGGATCCTATTTAAAGGTGTTGTGATGCATGAGTGATGATATAGCTTATATAAGGAAATCTTAAGGTAAAAAAAAAAAAAAAAAAAACATCCACCCACTGTGAACTGCGTAATCGTAGATTTAGCGCGGATTAATGAACTGATTTATTTTGTAATCGGGTTCCGAGTCGACTGGTTAGGAGTTTGATTTCTCTCCATTACCCACAATGCTGTTCAGTAACCTGCAGCTAGCGGTGCAGCGTGATTTAGCCCTCGCTTTAGCCCTCGCTTCATCTCTACCTAATCTCTTTAGCTTTAGGTTTGTCAGTCTGTCCGAGTCTTTCACCTCCACACCTTGTACAGCTGAGCCGAGTCTCTGCTGTACCTCGCTGCAACTGCGTCCTACTGCATTGCATTCTGGGACCGTACGTCCAGGGTTTGCACCAACGTCTGCACTACTTGTGTTGGATTTTTGTAACGTGGATGTCGATTTTTTTTTTTAGCACACGTTAATCATATGACCAAATTTGACCCTGATGGCTTTCCATAATGGGAGCTCGGTCACCGGCTGTGTGTGATAACGGCACGTTTAACGCGGATAATAAGACGAGTGAGGAAACATCACCAGGTGCTGAACGGCAGGTTTGGTTATAAAAAGCTTCTAGATGGAAGTTTGGATAAAAACAAAGTGGCTCAGGCGACTCAGGCTTTAGGTTGTTGATTTTTGGATCTGTGGGTTCCGGGTTCGAGGCCCGCCGGCGGGTTGCCACGCCCCCTACTACTCAGCCTCTGCATGCGGTGCCGGTCCAATTTGAGATATTTTAATTATTTCAAACTTTAATGGTTGAGATTTATAACTGTATGATCTGTATCCTGCATTTCTTTATTCCCACACTGCACGTTTATTATACACGTAAATCTGAGTATTTTAAGATGATAGTGATTAATCGTGATTAATGACCATGACTGTGATTAACTCGATTAAAATTTGAAATCGATTGACAGCATTAACTTATAATCAATAATAATCTCAAGTTCAGTTTCTTGCTTGTGATCTTCTTTTTTTTTTTTTGCATTACACATTACTGTACCTGCGTTAGCGTTATGACATCACACACATCAGACAGCTTTCCACAGAAAAAAAAAATCAGAAATAATGAAAAAAATCAACATATTTGACATATTTCAGTGCAGAGTTTTTTCCTGCAGTGTGTGTATCATTCGGTCCACAACGTCGCCGCTACACACCTGACAGCAGCATGGGGTCGCGCTCCACAGCCTTCCGGACGTGATCCGACTCCCCGGTGAGCGAGCTCTCGTCAATCTTCAGGTCGTTTCCCTGGATCAGAATTCCATCCGCAGGAAGTAGATCACCTGCACACACACACACACACACACACACACACACACACATACACAACAACAACAATAACATTACTCAGTACTGTATATTTTAAATTCCAGGATTGATTATGTTCTATCCTGCACATGGCAACTAAACAACCAGAATCTGTGCTCATCGTCTGGCCCCCTAGTGGCCAGGGTCAGAACTCCATCCTTGCTTTTTAGCTAAATTACAATCGTGGCCAAAAGTTTTGGGAATAAACAAATATTTAAAAAAATATGTAAACTCTCTTCACTCGGCTCAGTTCGCGCAGAAAATGCTATGTTTAATTTCTTGCAAAATTTAAGTTTGAAAATTCTTAAGTTTATTATTTTGCTAATAATAAGTAAGTTTAAGTAAGATTATTTTGTTGGTGAAAGCGCTTGTTATTAATCAAATGACCAAGAAATATAAAAATCATTCAAGTTCCTGAAATACCGTGAGAAATGATGTAATAGATGTATTTTTTTTATCTCGCATGTCATTTTAGGTTCTTTTCTTAGTTTTTTTCTTACCTTTTTTAAATAGAATTTGAATTTTAAACCCTAACTGAAACTCACACCTAATTCTAATCCCAGTCCTAACACATGCTGTTGTCGTTTCAGATAAGAGTAAGGCTCTAGTCTTTCACTACGGACCGTATTTGACTTGGGCCACGTCCCCGACCACCATCTCAGCCACGGGGATCTGGACGACGACTCCGTTCCGGACGACGCTGAAGCGCTGCTCCTGCTCGATGCGGCTCTGGAGGCCGCGGAATTGCTTTTCTTTACTCCAGTCATTAAAGGCGGTGACCAACACCACGCACAGGACGGAGAGGAGGATCGCTGCTCCCTCTATCCATCCGGCCTCGGCCTCGCCCTCGTCCTCCACTCCGCCCAGCACACTGACACAAGCTGTGGGAAAAGACGGAGAGAGAGAGGGAGAGAGACAGAGAGAGGGGGGGGGGGGGGGGGGGGAGGGAGAGAGAGGGAGGGAGATAGAGAGAGACAGACAGAGGGAGAGAGAGACAGAGGGAGACAGAGAGAGAGAGACAGAGAAACAGAGAGAGAGACAGTGAGAGAGAGAGGGAGGGAGACAGAAAGAGAGAGAGAGACAGAGGGAGGGAGAGACAGAGAGAGAGAGACAGAGAGAGAGAGACAGAGAGAGAGAGAGAGGGGGGGGGAGGGAGAGAGACAGAGAGAGACAGACAGAGGGAGAGAGAGACAGAGAAAGAGAGGGACGGAGAAACAGAGAGAGAGGGAGGGAGAGAGAGAGGGAGGGAGACAGAGAGAGAGAGAGAGAGACAGAGAGAGAGAGGGAGGGAGAGAGAGAGGGAGGGAGACAGAAAGAGAGAGAGAGACAGAGGGAGGGAGAGACAGAGAGGGAGGGAGATAGAGAGAGACAGACAGAGGGAGAGAGAGACAGAGGGAGACAGAGAGAGAGAGACAGAGAAACAGAGAGAGAGACAGTGAGAGAGAGGGGGAGGGAGGGAGACACAGAGAGAGAGAGACAGAGAGAGAGAGGGACAGAGAAACAGAGAGAGAGACAGAGAGAAAGAGACAGAGAGAGAGACAGAGAGAGACAGAGAGAGAGATTAGCAAGAAGTGAAGTTTATTGTTATGCTAAGTTGTAAATTATCTATTCATGTTTACAAATTTCATACAGTATTCTGAGCATTTATTTATTTATTCACTAATTCACGTATGTATTCAAAGTGCATCAGGTGCATATTAGTCCAAAGGTCCCGCATGTACAATTATAACTATCATTACTTTGTTATTGTTAAGCTCATGTCACAGTACCAGCGACTGACTGGTAATTTAGATTATTTAACTGAAAATGCAACATTTTTCAGGTTGTTAAATTATTGACATAATTTAGAGATAATAATTATTTTTGCATTTGTGATTATAAAATGTTGCAGTTCCTCTGTAATCCTACAGGTGGTGCTCTAAATTATTCACACACTGGCAGAGAGCGGAGCGTCTTGTGGGTTTTTGGTTATAAATATAATACGGAAAATGTGTGGCCAAAGTTTATGCAACATGGACGTGACCAATCTCACTTCACTAAACAAACGTCAGCCGTTTTGGAGAGATGATTTTATATGAGCCCCAAAAACGGCTATTTTTCACTGTTATACTGTCTCTCAAACAATAATCATTTAAAATGCAAATTTTCCATATTTCTTTATGAGTATTGCTGATAAATTGGCGTAAGCTTCTAGAAGCACATGACCTGTGAAAATTGTCGCTTAAATTTCGGTTTATGGTAAAAGCTTAAAAAGCAAAAAATAAATCTGTAGTGTCCGTAACCATGTCATTCTCATGTTGCAATATCTTAACATTTTTACAATAATACACTTTTTCAGGTGTATGTCTTTTCATATGAAATCTAAATCAGATAAGTTTCATCTAAATGAAATAAGATCAATGAAAAATTAGAACTGAAAAAGGTTACGGACATAAAAGGGCACGAAACTGTATTTAGCAAATGTGTTCCTTTTTATCTGATAAAAATATATAAATGTGTAGCGTATTTACAGTACAAAAAAACATAGCATGGATCAAGGGGTAAGAAGGTTGGTTGAGAACCCTACACACACACACACACACACACACACACACACACACACACAGAAAGTCGAATCAGCACCTGTGAGTCTCGTGATGATGTTGTCTCAGCTGATCCCTGGTGATTTCTGTCTCTATTAAACTCTTCTAATAATGCTGGAGTTTGCACAGATCAGATGAAGACGTAACCGAGGGTGGACATGAAGTCAGACTGTGACGCAGCGAACACGCCAGCAATGTCTACGCTCGTCCATTTTATAATGTCACAAGCATCAATAATTACATCCAGTGTCATAAGCTGAGTGTTTACGTTGTAAGTGTAAGTGTGTGAAAGCTGTTAAACTGGATCACCTTCGCTGTCTCCGTCTGGCGGCCGATAGAAGGACAGGCCGAGCGAGATGATGGCGGCGATCTCCAGGATAATGAGCGTGACGTCCTGCAGCGCCTCCCACACTAACTGGAGGAACGTCTTCGGCTTCTTCGGAGGGATGAAGTTTTGCCCAAAAACCTGCCATCGTCTCTCCAGGTCGGCGGGGACGTCCCATAGACCTGCGGGACAGTTAACACAGAGGGACCGGTGACTGTTACTGTCGTTGAGAGACAGTTAATACACAGACAAATGTGATGATTTGGTTACAGAGACAGAGAGACAGAGAGGATGCAGATGGTTGTCAGTGTGAGTCCCTTCCACCAAAGCTGACCTCCTGCCCTCAGCAGCCTCTCATCCGCTTTTCATTAATTCATCCCTCTTTCTCTGGTCTCTCCTCTTTCATCCCTCTCTCCCTTTCATCCTTTCTCTCACTCGTCGCCTTCTCATCTCTCTCTCTCTCTCACACACACACACACACACTTTATCTCTCTTTAAATAGCTCTATCCTTCTCTTCCTCTCGATGTTTCTCAGTACCAAAGGGGAATTAGATCTACACGATCCGCGAGTGATTTCTCTTTCAGGATAACTTCACTCTGTATACGGATGGATTATATGCATATTATGGATATTATGGAGATAATGAACGTTCTGCAGCCCTGAGCTTCGACTGCCCTACATTTCCAGTTCCAGTATTTGTACTCTAGGACTTTCATATTTAATCAATCGTTCTGCACATTCTCATATGAGCGTCTCATATTGGGCTGAGTCCGAGTCCCTAGATGTCACCGGGGTTATTATCATCATCAGACGTACAGTAGAGTTCAAACGCTGGAGATCTTATTCATTTCTTTATTTGTTTGTTTGTTTGTTTGTTTGTTTATTTACTCTATAAATGTTCATAAACATTTAAAACACAGAAAGTGAATGAAATATTTCAAATCCGTGCCGTATTTAAACGCAAGCGCGTGTGTGATACTGAGCATCATAACTGCATGATCACTGCAACGTCGTGTTTTTATTTCATGGCTAATCACGTCTACTGAAGCGTCACGTCTTTGCACAGCTCGAGTGCACGCTGTCATTAAAGGAGGGGGCAAATACTAAGTCACTCCCGGTCACGGCACCATAAAACTCAACTTTTCACTGCCTTATGAATGCAAGCAGTACAAATCACAGGTTTGCGCTCAAGTCTCCTCCGATTAATAAGAATAATCCGATTCTCGTATCCGTCGGCTCCTCAGTTGTGTAACCAGAAGACACAACAGAAGTTGTGTCTTCTGGTTACACAACTGCCCTTTCTAACTACAAAGAAGAGATAGAAGTTAATTATTTACACCCAGGTGAGGGCGTGTCCCCTTTTGAGCCTGGTTCCTCACAAGGTTTCTTCGTCTTCTCATCTCAGGGAGTTTTTTTTCCCCCAAGTAAATTTTTTTAGTGGATTTTTCCCCGATTTTCTCCCTAATTTAGTCGTGTCCGATTCCTCCCCGTCACTAGGGGGCTCCATATTAAGGCTACTACTACCACTCAGCGTGGAGGGCCGAAGAAGTCCTTCTGAATCGCCTCTGAAGCGTCCGTGTCGTTGTGTTCACGGCTAACGCTTAGCTACAGCGCTAACTAGCTTCTAACACAAGGCTGAATCCCAAATCCCGCTCTAACCCCTGATCAAGGGCACTACTCCGTGTGTGAGGAACAAGGGAGTGTATATCCTACATAGTGCACTAGCTTTACATTTAACACTATTTGCGATTCGACCCCAGAACCCTGAAGTTACCGGTGCTGATATTCTAAAGTGTAATCAGTGTAAATCTGCAGTAAATCTGGTGAATTTCTCAGGACTGTCCGCCACCTCCATGGTTTATTCTCCTCACCTGGAGCTCCTACAGAGTTTAACACGACTCTCACCTCCTGTTAATTACACTCACTGTCGTTAGCTAACTGTAGGTCGCCAGCGCCGTCAGTCACGGTTAGTTAGTGGAAGGATGTGTGTGGGCGGAGCTAAATATCTGGTTAAATAAAGAAACAAATCCTAATCTGTTGATAATAAACACTGTTTGTGGAACTGTTGTATAAAAGCGATATCACACCCGAGGTCATGCCGTTGTGCTGGATATCAGCACTGCTGTGATATCTTCAGAGTGAATCTGTATACTTTAGAATTTCCGCTTTAGCATTTCTGTGACGTCTCGGAGGTGATTTCTCCAGGTTCGGTCCGGATGAAAAGCAAGACTGTCTACAATGTTGAACAGCTATAGGCTAAGTGTTTAGAAAGCTTCGCTAGCACCCGAAGGTGACGTATGCCTTGCCTTTGCTTTACAGTGGGATATTATGGGATGTGGATATACAGCTTATTAGATGTTCAGAGAGAAACGTAGCGGCTCAGTTCACCCGAGCTCTGTTCCGCCGCTTTAACCTCAGCCCGAGACATTTTCCTGTAAACTGGCCCTCTGCCCACCAGCTGATGCGTCACCCCGAGGAGATGAGATGAGATGAGCTCATCAGCAGGCCGAGTGGAGTGAGAGGCGGAGAGCTAGTGAAGCTGCGCCGTTTTTAGCTCCTCTGAAGCTGATCAATCTGGATTTCCTGGATATCACCTCCTTCTCCAGCAAATCTCCCTGATTCATGAGATCATCTTTCATCCTTTCAGTCGAGCCACTGTAAGAATCAATAACGCCTCTTTTTTTCATCCCTGCTCCCCTTCAAAGCCAGGGTTAGATCACGGATTCCTCACTGTGCAGATTCCCTTTGCAGTGAAGATCAACACCGTGTCATTCCTGGAGGTTGTAAGGACGTTCACCGCAGATAACAGTGCGTGTCTCATTCCCTAAGCAGACGGGAGACTAGGACGCGATCCCGTGAATGCTATATTTAGCACGAATCGGATTAAATGTGTCAAATAAAATACAGTTTCCCTTATTGGTTTAGTTGAAACACTGTGAAACAGCACACGTCTTTGGACTGGGAGGGGAAACCGGAGTGTCTGGAGGAAACCCACCGAGCACGGGGAGAACTGGCAAACTCCCTGCACACAGAGACCCGAGGTGAGATTCGATCCCCTGACCTCGAAGGTTCAACACTTAGGCCTTTTCCACATTAGGCACAATTGATTTACACCATGTAAAACCTAGGAACGATTGCTCGATATTGAGATGTATATCTGCTCCTTCTGCTCCGTAAAGCTTCATAACGCCGCTAATCTGAGGTGCTGGTTGAGGTTAATTGGTGATTTCTGAGGCTGGTGACTCTAAATGAACGTCTCCTCTGCAGCAGTAAGTTTTGGTCTCGCTTTCCTGGGAAGGTCTTCATGAGAGAATAATGGGCTTTACAAACGCACTCGACACAATACTGTTCCTGTAGGAACTGATCCAGAACAGCCGACCTTCATGTCTTACAATAACACCTGACCGTTGCTGTTTTGTTACTTAATTACCGAATGCCATACTGTATGTGTTATTTCACAGTTTTGAAATCCACAGTATTGTTGTAGAATGTAGAAAATAAATCACTAAAGAAAAACAAAGACATTTGCAAGTGATCTGAACTTTTGAGTGGACGTGTATATACAATATAAGGCATGTCTTATATATACTGTATATAATATACTGTAAATTGATATTCTGAGAAACAAATGTCAAGAACAATGCTCTCACGTGCCTTCCTACTTTATCAGCTCCGTATGGCTGTGAAGGTCAGAGAATGGGACTGGAGCACACGGCATGCACACTGAGGTTTCGGAAATGACCGACGGGACTGATGACCGTTCTCAGGTACGACTGGTTCCATATCCAAGTACACTGTATGGTTCTGGACAACACCTTCCCCGGGGGACTCGGGAACGGTTCCCGAACACGGACCGACTGCGTCCGTACTGATCAAAATGAACCAGACTTTAAGGTCGAGAGTCCTCGGAAACGACCCCAGGGCCCTAATGTGAACATGTGCTAAGTCACTGCGCTCAGTCCCCCCCCCCCCCCCCCCCCCCACAACCCCCGAGGTTAGATCAAACTGAAATATTAAAGAGGCCACTTTTTTGTCCCTGTAGATGTACACGCAATTCATCGGCGCTGATTTTTCTGTCTATGACAATTTCAGCCAATCAGAGGTGAGAATCTTATCGTGTGACTCTTTTCACTGATTAATTATCGGCTCGAACTAAATGGAAAGACTTTTAGCACCCTATACCTCTGTGTAAAATACACCATCATATAATTACACTCACTATTTTTGACGCAAATCTTCATAGCTAAACCTGCGATCAAAATAATATCAATACTGAGAATTTTGTAAAAAAAAAAAAAAAGAAAGAAAGAAAAAAAAAAGAATTGCTATAATTTGCTCCTATTTTTATTTACGATTGATCTTTTTTGCACTAATTAACTTTATAAGGCTAATAATTTGCTTAGCTAATGTTGGCAGCCATTAGCATTGGCTCAGCTACATATCGAGTTTAATATATCGATATACAGATATTTATCTTTTTCTTTTCTTTTCTTTTTTTTTTGCTGTATGTCTATCAGTTCTGTTCTAACGTGCCTAATCAGTGCTCCTTCAGCAGGCAGTGTGTAAGTGTGTTTCTTCACAATAGGTGACTGAAAGGTAGATCATTCACCTGCGGTTTCCATGGTAATAATGGGCCGTGCCCCAAATTATCCTCTGTTCCCTTACATAGGCGCTTATAAATGAGTTTTTAAATATGTTTATCTGGGGAAAACAACTGGATTTAGTTGCGGCCCTGTTTAATGCACAACTATGAGGCACTCAGCGGAGCGTGAAACAGTAAATAAGCAGATTATTAATGCAACTGTAACGGTGAGGGGGATCTAGGGGGTGTGAGAAGGCTGTGGACACACACACACATATACACACACATGCGAGTCTGAGATAAGTGCTTTCTAAGAAGCCTAAAACAATACACTGGACCAAAAGAGTAGAACATTTCTGAGTAACAATAATATCTGAAAATGTCACTGGATATTTCACCAGTCGGTCTTCTGAGCGCGCTGAGAGAACACCGTGGACCCATCGATCTCTACCACTGTTAAGCTTCCCATACAGTATTTAATGCAGCTTAAAAATCTTTGGCCTGCAGTGTCACGGTATGACATTATAAGGAACACACACAGCGAACACGGAGTATAGGAGCATATTCCGCATAACACTAGCTCACTAGATTGTGAAGGAGCCAAAGGACAGTCATCCTTCATTAATGTCAGCCCAGTACATTGTGTCCTGATTGGCTGAGAGCAGTGGGGAAATGAACCTGCACCACGTAGCGGCTCGGTCCCACCATACTGTACGCCAGAGAAGTGCTGTTTCTGCAGACTGACAGTTAAAGATCTTCTAGTTTTTTTTTTTGCTGAGGCCCTGTTAGTTCCAGTCTTAGATGCCTTGATGACAATGAGACGTCCCCTAGAGGCTCATCAGTTCCAGCCATAACTCCTCAGCACCAGCTGGAGCATTTCTAATTCCAGCCAGAACACTCCTAGTTTAAGACACAGCTCATGTATTTCTAGACGTACTGTAACCCCGTAAGAGTCAGACAGATCTCTACAGGTCCAACCTAAAGCTTCTTAGCTTGCTTCTAACCATAACCTCCCAGTTCCAGTCAGAGAATGTCTTAGTCTATGGAAACACCGTTAGTTCCATCATTTGTTCACCTAGTTTCAGCCCAAGTCCCTTTCATTCCATATAGAGTTCACTTGTTTCTAGCTGAAGGCCAAAAGTGTGAACTAAAGCCTCCAACTTTCAAAAAAGCTCCTAATATCAATCTGAGCACATCCAGTTCCAGCCGGAGACCACCACCCCAACCCAGGGCCTGGTGTCTCTAGTGAAATCCAGCTGAAATCCATTAAATCCAGACAGAGCCCACCATGCTCCACCCAGAAGCTCCCCCTAGTTCCACCCTGAGAGCCTCTTGTTCCAGTCACATCTCATTAGTACACCATGTTCCTGCCATACACACTATTTCCCACCAGAGAGCCACTATGTCCAGCCATAAAGTCCTCTTCGTTCCAAGCTACTGTCAGAGCCATAACCTAGCAAGTGTCTGACCCCTACAGGTCAAACTAACGTCTCCTCCGTCCACCGAACCCACTATTTTCAGCCAGAGAATTTCTTGTTCCGGGCATAAACCCATTAAAACACATTCATTCCAACCTGAACCCAACATGTTCCAGCCAGAGGACCTCTAGTTCCAGCCACCATCCCCTAGTGCCCCACAAAAACTATTGAATTCCCATGTCCAGTCAGATATCCATCCCACTGGTTTAAAAATGCAGTCTGTTTTTCAAATTATTCAGCACAGGGCTTGGGACTGATCATGATGTAAACTCACCATCTGTTGGTGAAGTTTTCAGTCTGTGACAGAGTCCTTCTGTGTCCCCGTAGCTCTCCTGTATTTTCTGGAGTGCCTCTGCTCCCCTTAACTCCATCAGATTCCTCAGTTCCTCCAGAGAAACTCCAAAATCCCCCTCATGCCCATTGCTGTCGGTCCTCTGCTTCTTAGGCTGAAACGCCACAGTGCTGTTCACAGATTCCCCCATGATGCCTTCTGGTCTGAGTAGCCGTCTAGACTGATCTACTTCTCCTGATGCGGATCTCTGAAGTCCCGGCTCTGGTTCTACATACTGGAGTCTGATTGTCCTGGCTTGTTAATTTTAAAGTGCGATAAACTGTAGCTCCATTCAAAAAGAAATCCTATTTACAAAAGGTCAGCATGAGAAGTGGGAGTCATTGCTCCAGTCCATTTCTGTGCAGGTTACTGACGGGAAGCGAGGAGTCGGGTGAATCCAGTGGCAAACACACAGCAGCAGCGTGAAGCCTGAAACAAGAGAGATTGAAAAAATAAAGTCAGAAAGAAGAAGCTGAGATGAACGACAACCTGAATGTCATACTGACCTTGTATGGTTCTCCTAAACTGACAGATAGACATAATATACTGACTGAACAAAAAAAAATATACTGTTTGGATATAAATAAGCAAAAGTAAAGGCTCATTTCTTCTCTGATGGTACCAATGCCAAGACTCATCAGGCTGAAACTGTTGAGAGCTTTGGTTCTGAGTCCTGACCTTAAGCCAACTGAAAGAGTTGGAGAAGACTTTGCAGTTCGACTCTCTTGTCATTAACACAAGATCTTAGGCAAAAATTAATGCAACTCTGGATGGAAATAAATGTTGTGATGTTCTCAATGCCAGGATGAACTGTGCTGAATCTGTGCAAATAATATATATATATATATATATATATATATATATATATATATATATATATATATAAATTGTATATAATAATTGTAATTCAAAAAATTGTTTTATTATTTCATATATGATATATATTTTTTAACTTTCATTTCAGAGGTTATATTATATATATAGTTTATATTATACACTCTCACTGATCTCAAAGCAGACATTTATAGTTTTCCTATGACATAATTTCCTGAAGTTTTTATTTATTTTATACTACTGTAAAATTGCCAATTCAAGATTCATCTTAAGTTTAAAATGTTATATTTTGTAATTTTTTATATATTTTATTTTCAATTTACTTTATTAACTCCAGAGAAAAATTACTTCATTTCAAATATTAATTTCTTTATTTATTAAAAGGACAAATCTCTCTATAGCACTTATTCTGTGTACAGCGTTGCAGGAGGCCTGGGACCAGGGAACTCAGCCAATCCATCACAGGACACAGAAGTACACAAACACACAGTATGGGTGAGTTTGAAAAATCCAATTAGCCTACTTTGTATGCCTTTGGATTGTAGGAGTAAACAGGTGAAACCCCTGAACAGTGAGAACATGCGCGCAGACCCAAGGTGAGACTCAAACCCTTGACCCTGGAGGTTTCGAGGACACAGTGCGATGTTCATTCCACCACCTAAGTACAGTACCAGGACAGAAAAACGGTCTAGACGCATGTCTTCCTCGATCTCAGAGAGACGGTGGGACGGGGCGAGCAGTTCCGGAGGATCAGAGGGAGCGAGGTGCGGTGCGAGGTGGGATTAGAGCAGAGAGGTAAGTGGGTGCTGGGACGTTTTTAGCTTTGTAAGCGAGCATCTGTGTTTTGAATTTGATGTGGGCAGCTACGAGAAGTGGAGAAGTGGGGTGGTGTGGTGTGGGAGGTTTTTACCTCTGACTGTTACAAGGCTGACACCCTGGAAACTCCTTCCAAAAGACAACTCCAGGGCCTTCTGAGTGACAGGGGGCGATTAAAAAGGCTACGGTGATTGACAAGGGGTTGGCTTTGTTAAAGCTGGGGACCGCTTCTATATATTTCTCCTTCCACACACACACACACACACACACACACATCACATAATGGCAGAAAATCAATTAACGCCTTCTGACCAATCAGAATCCAGAAGTGAGCAGCGTGCATCACATGTTACACCAGGAACGCGTGCGTCTGCGTTGAGATCAGAGAGAATCAGCGCACAAACAAACCGCACGGTGAGGATTATTGATTGATTGATTTATTTATTAATTTATTGCATTGCTGCGCCGATCCGCCTTCCCCAGTACTGCGCATGCGTGCGTGAGAGTCGCGCGCATGCGCGGTGGCAGTCGGGCCGGACGGGCGGGAGCGCGCATTGCCGAGCTGAAGCTGAACACCGACTCCGGGATTTTCTCGGTAACCTTCAGAAACGCGCCGGTTCACCTTGATCGCCGCGCGCGCAGAGAGTGTGGGGGGGGGGGGGGGAACCGAGTAATTTGACAATTAATATTAATTGAAATTTAACTTGAGAGTTTATTTCACATCATTTCAGACATCACATACAGCCTATTTATTATTATTATTATTATTATTATTATTATTAATAATAATTACACGCAGGATTAAAACTTGATTCAGTTTAGGATCTGATGATCACACACACACACACACACACACTAATGCATTCATATTCCGCACACGACGGTGCATCAAAAATCTATTAACGCACCGCAGTCACGTGATAATCACGTGGCTTATAATTGGTCGTTTATAGTCATTATAATAATCATAATAATTATTCTTATTGTTATTATTTTTATTGTCTATAATAATAATATTATGTGCACTTGTTGACTGCTGCTTTGATGTTTCTCCTGTTTTCATCACACACACACACACACACACACACCATAATTCGACATTTTCACTTTGTTAAATATACATAAAAATTAAATGCATAATCATCTCGCCTGGTTCAAGTGAATATATATATATATTTATATAAGCGCGCGCGCGCGTGTGTGTGTGTGTGTGTGTTACTCACCGGACAGGCCATTCGCTCCAAGGACATTTTACACACCGTGTCATAAATACCGAAAATAAAAATAATAACAATAATTTTTAAATATTATAATAATAAGAAGAGTAATGTTTGGACTCTGTTAGGAACGGAAATACCCGCAGCCTGTACGCGATCAGACGCGCGCGCGACCTCCGTGCGGTATTCCGGTAGAGCTCTCAGGCGCGCGCGCAGAGCGGAACCGGCGGCGGCGGAGAGAGAGAGAGGGAGGGGGGGGGGGCGAGGGACGCGGCGGAGGCGCGCGAGGAGGGTGCAGATGAACTCCGTGTGTTTTTTTGGGGGGGGGGGGGGGGGGGCTCAAAATGTGGAGATACTGAGCAGCTCCGCATCACTGGAGAGAGAGAGAGAGAGAGAGAGAGAGAAGTCAGGGTGATGGCGGTGACGATGATGGTGAGGTTTGGTGGAATTTGGTAGCATTTTTGTGTGGCTGGACCGGATAATCCACATTTACGCAGCTCAGCTTCCAATCGGAAAATGCGGAACTGATTAAATTCGTATGCCGAGGTGCCGCTGTACTAATACTATACTTACGTATATACTATAACAGCTTCCACCCTTCCACAACGTGTTGGAGTGTTTCTGTGGGAATTCGTGTCCATTCATTCTGTAGAGCATTTATGAGGCACTGATGTTGGACGAGAAGGTCCGGCTCACAATCTCCGTTCCAGTTCATCCCAAAGGTGCTCGATGGGGCTGAGGTCAGGGCTCTGTGTTCGGGCCGCTCGAGTTCTTCCACACCGAACTCATCACACCATGTCTTTATAGTCATTGCTTTGTGCACTGGGACACTGTCTTGTAGGAATAGAAAAGGGTCTTCCCCAAATGGTTGCCACTAATTTGCATAGACATAGCATTGTCCAAGATGTCTTGGTGTGCTGAAGCATTAAGATTGGCCTTCACTGGGTATAAGGGGCCTGATTGAAACACCTGAATTCACCAATTGACATTTTCAGACAAATACTTTTGCCCATATAGTGAACATGGCACATTCTTTGTTCTCTTCATTTACCAGAAATCAATGAGAGTGGTTCTCTCTGAGGATCTCACCGAGAGCGTTCTGAGTTATGACGCAATCCTGATGTTTGCTAACAAGCATGATCTCTTCCTAATAGGGATCTTCCTCTGATGGAGACACCTATAAAGTTTCTTTGTAGACTCATACCTGTCCTTTTCCCATCAAGAACTTTGTGATCTCATGCAAAAGCTTTCTTGTATGACATCATTTTTAGCTGCAGTAGAGATTAAATATGGTTTAGAAATATGTCATATGTTAGAGTCATGAGAATGCCCTTTGAGAACATTTACTAAGCAGAGAACATCAGAGGAACCTGGAGGAGCCTGCTTTTCATCTGTTCTTCATCAATAGGAATTAACCACCGTGTAGGACTGGTGCTGAGTTCATCATGGTTGGGATTGCAGTAGAGCCAGGGTTTATGCCAGTCCTGAAGGAAACTGGAGAACCCAGAGAACCCAAGGAAGCCGGAGAACCCAAGGAAACTGGAGAACCAAAAGGAAACTTGAGAACCCAGAGGAAAACCGAAGAACCTGTGCACAACCGGGGAAACCTTAAGGAAAATGAAGAACCCACAGGAAACCAGAGAACCCAATGGTTATCTATGCAGAAACAAGGAAAAGATACAAAACTCTAGATAGACAGTAACCTAAGCTCTGGTTTGAATCAGGAACCCTGGAGCTGTGAGGTCAAGCACGTCTCACTCTGGTGGTATTCCTGACTTCCTGGAAGCTGGGAATTTTCAAGAGCTTCCCAAGTCATGCCATATCGGTGATGTTTCCTGGTTTGGAGTTTGTGAAGATGGAATGACCGCCGTGTGACGTCCTACCTACACGTCCTCCAGGGAGAAAGGTTGATGTTCCAGATGGGTTTGTATTTGAGTGTGTTCCTATTAACCACAATGCAGGAATTTATACTGAAAAGGTGTGTGTGTGTGTGTGTGTGTGTGTGTGTGTGTGTGTGTGTGTGTGTGTGTGTGTGTGTTGATCTTCTACAAGTGCATCAGCTCCAGCAGCATGACTGAGTTAAAAAACACTGCACTTTATTACAAGGACAAACACTTCATTTAGTATTCCCTTTATGAATCATATCTCTCTCTCTCTCTCTCTCTCTCTCTCTCTCTCTCACTCACACACACACACACACACACACACACACACACACACACACACACACACACACACACACACACACACAACTGAGCATTAATTATGCAACATGGAGCCATACTGTGTGCTTCAGGCTTCTTCTATCATAAATAAAGCATCATTTACAGCATCAAGTATAAAGTGTGTGTGTGTGTGTGGGGGGGGGGGTGATCTTTAACTTAATTAAAGCTCATTAAAGTGTGCAAGTGACATCAATTGATCTTGGCCCAGTATCACAGTTACCTGAGACACACACACACACACTCCTTAGGACTGTACCTGTGTGTTAGAGTGTGTATGTGTTTGTGTGTGTTCAAAATGTGAATGTGCATTAAAGTGTGTGGTCATGTGTGTATTTGAGTGCATACTAAAGTCTGTGTGTGCGCGTGTGTGTGTGTGTGTTTGAGGATGTATAAGATTCTGTTTTGATTTGTGTGTTGGAGTGTGTACTAAAGTGTGTGTTAAAATGTGTTTTTGAGGTTGTTCTGGAGTGTGTATTTGAGTGTGTATTATGTGAAAGTGTGTATTAGAATTTGTGCCCCAGTATTACAGTGCGTGTGTGTGTGTGTGTGTGTGTGTGTTAGACCAAGTGTTCTTTTATTAGGTCGAATATACAGCACACAAGTGTTCCTGATGAACCTGTGCTGCCCCCTAGTGGCGTGTTATCATTACACTCCTGATGATTCAGTCTTCTGTCTCTCACAGCACTTTATTTTGTTGTTGTTGAACATGCAAATATGATACAATGGATTTCTTTGTTATATAATTATACATAGGTGTATAGTATATGACCAAAAGTATGTGCACCCCTGACCATCAGACCCATATTTCCCTGTGCTTCCTGTTATACTGCACTCCAGTCTTTTGGGAAGGCGTTCCACTCGAACGTTGTTAAAGGATTCAAGGATTCAAAGGATTCAAAGAACTTTATTAATCCCCAAGGGGAAATTGCTTATTCCAGTGTGAATTTGTGTTTATTCTGCTACAGGAGCATTAATGAACTTGGGTGCTCAGCACTTAGGTGCTGAAGTTCATCCCAAAGCTGATGGTTCAGTGGGGTTGAGTTCAGTCAGGGGTCTGAACAGGACAATCGAGTTCCTCCACTCCAACCTTAACACATTATGTCTTCATGGAGCGCTGTCATGCTGGATAAGTGTTTCGGTTTAAGGGTCTTAGTCACAGTAAAAGGGAAACTGTAAAACTACAGTGAGTACAAAGACAATCTACTGTATATACATATGTAAAGTAACCGTGTGCTTCAGACCGAGATTTGTGATGAAATTTGACAGATGACTTCTCACCAACTTGCGTAAGAGACACATCTGTCTGTGCGAACTGTACACTCGAACACCCCTCGTATATGGGTGTGGTGGTCAGGGGGGGGGGGGGGTGCACATGCTTTTGGCTACGTAGTGTACAGTATAAGGCATAATTCTGTAATACACTTTACACTCCCTCGCTCCCTATAAGACACCCCCCCCCCCCCCCCCCCCCCCACACACACACACACCTGAGTAGATAATCTGCTTGTTTAGCCTATGTACTGTAAGCAGCTTAAAAAGAGGGGGAAAGTTCACAGTTCAGTCTTTAACCACAAGAGCAAACACACTTGCTCAATACACTCTTAGAATCTCTCTCTCTCTCTCACACACACACACACACGCAGACGCACTCCTTTTTGCCGCAGAAGATCAGGGAGCGTGAACGTGGCTTCATGCACAAACAGGTACGTTCAGTTTGATTTAATACTGTAGATCCACAGAACAGTAAATGTTTATGGACATTTCTAATAATCAGTATTTCAAGCTCAGTGCAAAACTTGTTTAATCTAATAGATAAAATAGATCGAGTTACAGAAAGGTGATTTTTTTTTTTTTTTCAAAAAGGGGAAATAATTCTAGTGTGTCATCAGGACTGAGATGAAGGAAAGAACAGAGTCAGAAATGACTTAAAGCTTAAAGATTAAGACAAGAACAAAACAGAGATCTGAAATTCCATTAACACACACTATAGTCAAACAGAAAGTAAATCGTTGTTCTATGTGAACATGTGAGTCCAGTGAGTTTAACCCCTCTGCCATGAATCCTCACACTGTACAGTAGAACTCTAGATAAAATGACAAATGATGCATACACACTTAACAGAATTCACTCTCAACGGAACATACCGCGGCCTGAGATGTTAATGTACAAACTGTTTTGTACGCAATGCTACCAGTTCCTGCACAAGCTCCCTTTGAATCCCACTTCGTATCAACATCCTGGATTTAGAAACTTAACAAACAAACAAAAGGAAACAGTAGTTATTTAATCTCATGGAGTTTACCGATCAGGAACGGAAGCAAAATTTCCCTCCAGGAAACTCGCCACGTCACCCGCTGTTACCCCACATGCACAGAAATAGATGATTATATATCATTTAATATATACTGTACGTATAGTGTAGATGTATTCCAACATATGAGAAATTATCAGATAAAGTGTTTACATGGCTAATATTTACATATCACATGGTGTAATTCATTCACCCGGTGGTCAGACTGTTCCAACTGATCCATTTCTATTCTGATTGTTAGTGGAATATAAACGTTCAGTGTCGATACAAGAGACACCCTAGGTGTTCTACAGGTTCTTCTGAAGGTTCCTGGGGTGGAAACGGACACACTCAAGCTTACACACATCCAGCATTAAACATGGAGAAAATCCAACATCTCTCAAGGTTCTGGCTTGAACATGGGACCTAGAGTACATGGATGAAGATCCTCCTTCAGGTGAAGTTGTCTGGAAGTAGAATCGTAGCAACTGGACTTTTTTTCTTGGTTGGTCAGACTGAAGAAGCTGCTAGGATGAATACTGAGACATTTATGAACCCACGCACAGGCGTCTGGTCGCGATGGTCCGACTCCCAGACGACCTGGAACACGGTGCATGTCTAAAGGCAGATGCTGATGAAGTGCAAAGGGTTGGGCGACCAAGTGGAAGACACCACCCCTTTTCCACTGTAGCAGCTCCAGAGCTACTGTAGTTTAAGACCAGCGCCTAATTTCAAACCAGTTCAGCCTGGCTGTACAGCCAAAGCACATTTACCTTCTCCAGCAAACTCTTTCTCACCTGGATAAAGCAGGGTGAGAATCATGTTCTTTGCTACAAGAGAAGCAGGAGAAGATGCAGGTCAACACCTCCACAACTGGATCACTAACTCTCTTGACGGACAGACCACAGTTTGTAAGGTTGCAGGGATGCATGTCAGAAAAAGTGATCAGCAGTACCAGAGTACCGCAGGGGGCAGTACTCTCTCTCTTTTCCTTTTTACATTATACACTCCCAGCACAACTCAGAAGCCGGTCACTCGCAAAAGTTGTGGGGTGTGTTAATGGTGGTCAGAAAACAGAGTATACAGACCTAGTGGACAGCTCTGTGAATTGGTGTGAGAGGAACCATCTCATCCTGAATGTGACTATAAGACCAAGGAGGTGGTGGTGGATCTCAGGAAGACCGAGTCTACTCCGAGCACAGTCCACATTCTACTAGAGATATTTTGGAGTTGACATTGACAACAGATTGGACTGGAAATGCAACACAGATGCTGTCTGCAGGAAAGGACAGAGTAGACAGACTCTACCTCCTGAGGAAACTCGGGTCCTTTAACGTTGCAGATCTTTTATCAGTCTGTTGTGGCTGGACGTCAGGAGCCCCAGTAAAAATGTGTATTGTGTGTTACAAATATATTGAAACCTTCGATAGCACATTGCAAATATACTAACAAAAAGTTGTACCATCAGTTAATACAGTATATAAGAAGTATACTAACATCATGATTTTACCAAATTGTGGAATTAAACTTTCAACATACTTGCATTATAGTACACGTTCAAAAAATATATTATAGGAAAATATAGTTCAAGTGAAAGGTCAGTCTAATTTCCAAAGCACACTTATTTAAACTTTGTTTTTCAATTTATTTGCTCGAAATAATCATTGTATAATTGTACAGAAAGTATATATTAGAATACAAATTTTAATATACGGTAGTCTCAGTATTTTTTTTCTGTTACATTTAAATGTACTTATTCATATGTACTTATTTATGCTTATATTAAGTGCGCTGCTCTCTCGTGCGCGCGCTTTCAGACGCGTTTTGGCACGCGGAATCTCTCTCTCTCTCTCCTCTGCGCGCGCGCGCTCACTATCATAAAGCTACACTCGCACAAACTGCTGCAGCGTTAGAACTCAGCAACTATTCCAGCCAACCAGAGACTAGAATCGGGGCAACACCAGCCAATCAGACACTGGAGGCGGGCAGGTTCGGACTGTCTGTTTTCTGATTGGCTCCCCAGTTCTCCCGCTCCTAGTTTGTATTCACGACTGGAAGCTGCATCATTGTGTGCGTCAGTTCGTATCATTATTATTTTATTTTCATCTGCATAAGGTAAATGTAATGTTTTTTGGTAGGTAGTTTGTAATTAAGTACATAAAATACTTAAAATGTATTGTCGAATGTGTTGTTGCTAAATCGAATGTACTTCCCTCTGCTGTAATGCTCCGGAGCTCTCGGCCTGTTTTCAGTCTCTGTGTAACAGAAACAACACAGCAGGTTTAAACTAATACTCTACCTGTATATACTAATACTGTACCTGTATATACTAATACTCAACTGTATATACCAATACTCAACTGTATATACTAATACTGTACTGTATATACCAATACTCAACTGTATATACTAATACTGTACCTGTATATACTAATACTGTACCTGTATATACTAATACTCAACTGTATATACCAATACTCAACTGTATATACCACTACTCAACTGTATATACTAATACTGTACTGTATATACCAATACTCAACTGTGTATACCACTACGCTACTGTATATACTAATACTCAACTGTATATTCTAATACTCTACCTGTATATACTACTACGCTACTGTATATACTAATACTCAACTGTATATACCAATACTCAACTGTATATACTAATACTCTACCTGTATATACTAATACTCTACCTGTATATACCACTACTCAACTGTATATACCAATACGCTACTGTATATTCTAATACTCTACCTGTATATACTAATACTGTACTGTATATACTAATACTCAACTGTATATACTAATACTGTACTGTATATTCTAATACTCTACCTGTATATACTAATACTCAACTGTATATACCACTACTCAACTGTATATACTAATACGCTACTGTATATTCTAATACTCTACCTGTATATACTAATACTGTACTGTATATACTAATACTCAACTGTATATACTAATACTCAACTGTATATACTAATACTCTACCTGTATATACTAATACTCAACTGTATATACCACTACTCAACTGTATATACTAATACGCTACTGTATATTCTAATACTCTACCTGTATATACTAATACTGTACCTGTATATACTAATACTCAACTGTATATACCAATACTCAACTGTATATACCAATACGCTACTGTATATACTAATACTGTACTGTATATACCAATACTCAACTGTGTATACCACTACGCTACTGTATATACTAATACTCAACTGTATATTCTAATACTCTACCTGTATATACTACTACGCTACTGTATATACTAATACTCAACTGTATATACCAATACTTACTGTATATACTAATACTCAACTGTATATACCACTACGCTACTGTATATACTAATACTCAACTGTATATTCCAATACTCTACTGTATATACTACTACGCTACTGTATATACCAATACTCAACTGTATATACCACTACGCTACTGTATATTCTAATACTCTACCTGTATATACCAATACTCTACTGTATATACCAATACTCTACCTGTATATACTAATGTCTGTCTTTGTTTAGACAACCATTTAAATGTTAGTTTGTGTGTTTGTAAGACAACCTGACATTTTGTTGAACACAAGCTATAGTACTGTTTTTTTTCTTGTAACTTTGTGTAAATGAAATCTGTTGAACTCATGAATAAAATCTGCCTCATAATAACTGATGTGTTTCAAAAACATGTAAAAGTGTAGAAAATGCATTGAGCATGTGTAAATTATCCTAAACACTTTTAGTGTACTGGTAACACATTTGCAGTACAGTACTATAGAAGTCTGTGTGTACTGTATGATATAATAAAGTATATTTGTATTAACCACAGAGTGTAGACAGAAGTAGAACAGTCTGCTCCTGCTGCAATGAGAATATACTTTGAGTATATTACTCATGTATTTGTAACACAGTAAAAATTAAATATATACTTTAATTACATATATAACATTAAATATATCCTTTAATTTAATTCATTACTGCACCGGCCCCTCATGAAATATGATTGCCCCCCCAATATCATTTGGCAAATGTACTGTCAACCTGACAATGCCAAACGTCCTTGAATCAGTGTGGCGTCAATGCCTTGTACGCCGTCACTCACTCAATGGCAAATATTTTTTTATATCACCCTGCTAGCATGTTTGTCTGATTATTTCCGCGTGACTGATCAGGTTTGACGGGCAGATTGCTGAAGAGAGAGGATTTAGCAGCAGTGCTCACCACCACATACATAGAAAACAGATCAATGTTACTTCATCAGTTTTTATGAATAAATGTGCAAAAATCATTTCTCAAAAATACTAAAGGATTTTCAGGCTCTTGTGGCAGTGCTACATTTAAGTTGATACTAACCGTATTGGCGCACAGATTGTGTAAATCATGCCTAATGTTTTCTAAGCCATGTATTTCTAATTGAATCTGATTTTTCATTGAAGACTGAAGAGTCTTTCATGTGTGCTTATTGAACCCTAACACACATGTTTTATTTTCAGATGATGGGACTACGCTCCACTTTGCTCATCGCTGCCCTCCTGTGGAGCCAAACGTCGCTCTCCAGCGCAGGAAACATCCTGGTGTATCCACTGGATGGCAGCCACTGGGTCAACATGGACATTGTTTTGCGCGAGCTCCATCAGCGAGGCCACGAACTGACCGTGGTACGCTCCTCCACCAGTTGGTACATTCCTGAAAATGCTTCTTACTACAAATCTCTGACCATCCAGGTCACTGAAACACACTATTTGGAGGACCCAGAGCTCATGGCGAAGTTCTTGGAAAGGAACATCGACATTCAAAGAGGTAAAGGATCGTTTCTGCAGCTTGTTGCCGAACAACAAGAGCTGCACACCTTGCTGAAGGAAAATCACAGAATGAGTTGCGAGATGGTGAGGATCATTCTGGAGGATAAAACACTGGTACAAAAGCTTCGGGACGCCAAATACGATCTGATCCTGACCGATCCCGGTTTTGGAGGCGGAGTCGTGCTGGGGTCATACCTGCATCTTCCGATGGCGTTCAACGTTCGTTGGATAACACACACAGACGGACACTTTGCAATCGCACCGTCACCCCTTTCCTACATCCCGCCAATCGGTTCCAAGGTGACCGATCAAATGAGCTTCACGGACAAACTGAAGAGCCTACTGCATTATTGTTTCTCGGTGTACATCGACCGTGCCATTACTAGACCTGCGTATCAGCGTATCATCAGCGAGTTCATAGATCCAGAAGCCAACATCGTGTCCCTCATCCAAGGTGCCGACCTGTGGCTCATGCGAATCGATTTTGTGTTCGAGTTTCCACGGCCCACGATGCCAAACGTCGTCTATATCGGGGGATTTCAGTGCAACCCTTCCAAACCTTTGCCTGATAATCTGGAGACGTTCATGCAGACTTCAGGAGAACACGGAGTCATCGTCATGTCTTTGGGGACGCTGCTTGGAAGCCTGGGTCCCGAGTTATCAGAGATCTTCGCTTCTGCTTTTGATCGTCTCCCGCAGAAGGTCATCTGGAGACACACTGGACCGAAACCTTCCACCTTGGGCAACAACACGCTCATTTTAGACTGGTTCCCACAAAACGATCTCCTCGGACACCCGAAGACGAAGGTTTTCATAACACATGGAGGAACAAACAGTATCTACGAGGCCATCTACCATGGAGTTCCGATGCTGGGAATACCGCTGATCTTCGATCAGTTTGACAACGTGGTGCGCCTGAAAGCTAAAGGCATAGCTGAAGTTTTGGAGGTGACAGAACTGGACGTGGACGCACTGACTCGTTCTCTGAAAAACATCCTGGACGATGAGCAGCCATACAGGAGGAACATGCGCAGGATGTCGGAGATACATCGGGACACACCGCTGAAACCGATGGACAGCGCCATCTTCTGGTTGGAGTACATCTTAAGGCATAAAGGTGCGGCACATTTGCGTACCGAGTCCTACAGGATGCCGTGGTACGCTTACCACAACGTGGACGTGTTTGCGTTACTGTTTGCTGTTTTTGCAGGCGCGGTAATGCTTTTCAATCTGACTTGTAGGCTCCTGTTTAAGATCCTGAAAACAAAGAGAAAGCTCAAACGGCAGTAAGAGATTTTTCCTAACATAAACTAGCTCACCTGTAGGCTCCACTTTTCAGCATGGTTGTATCCCATCATCTGTTGGCACGATAGTAATACATCTGTACCTTTCTTTTTTTCCCCCTTTTAATTTTAAGTCAAATTTTGGGATGCTGATTTAAATCTGTTTACTTTTAGACAAAACTAACTTTACCATTTAAAATCAGTCTAGTTGTGCAAGTTTACATGCAGATACAGATTTGTACTTTAATGAAATAAAAACATTTCTCCACACACATTGATTTGTTTCCCTTAATTATCTTCTCCCTAGCAGTTGACATGATCGAGGCTGATTATGGTATGCCTGCCACCGAAATGTTCCACCTCTCAAGGATCATTTACATTGATTGATTACATCGATTTACATTTTTCAGTTATTTAGGTAAACTTTCAAATGGCGCATTTTGACAATTTCCTTAAAAAAATATTCTGCAGCTTTTGCAGGAAACAGAAACCGCTTCCATCTTTCATAATTATTCAGGTGTTGGGGCCTCCGAGTGGCGCAGTGGTTAAAGCGCTCGCCCTATCATCCGGAGATCGCTAGTTCGAATCCCGGGTGGTGCTGTAACCTCTCGCAGCCGGAGGTCTAGAGAGAGCTGATTGGCCGAGCTCTCTCAGAGGGGAGGGATGAGAGGTACTTAGTGCTCCCACATTAATCACGGCTCTACAGCCAATCAGGGGCGTCTGTGAGCTCGCGCAACGGAGGGAGTGGATAGCGCTGTCCTCCGAGTGTGTTACGCCGCCCCCAACGGTGCGCGAGCGAGCAGTTCGAAAAGATGCGGTCGGCTGGCGTCACGTGGTTCGGAGGAAACACGTGATAGTCTTCGGCCCTCCCAGCTGAGTGGTAGTAGTAGCCTTAATGTGGGAGCCCCCTAGTGACGGGGAGGAATTGGACACAACTAAATTAGGGAGAAAATCGGGGAAAAATCCAAAAAAAAAAAAAATAATAATAATAATAATTATTCAGGTGTTTCGCTACTTCTGCTTTTAAGTTTATAGGTGATCGGTGCAGAAACGCCACCTTCTGGAATGAAAGCACAGCACAGTCGTGGTAGAAAGATAACGGCATTACATGAGACATGATGTTAAAAAAAAAAATTATAATTACGGTTACACAAGTTTTAAGCAGTTTTTAATGCTTTAAACCTGTGAGAAATATAGAAGCTTGAGAGAAATCTGTCAAACATTAATGCGATTTGAATGGAAAATTATAACGCACAAAAAACTAACTGGATCGAATCGATTGTCTGTGTACGATTCAGAGCTCGGGTACCTAGACGGTATATTGTAAAGTGGTTGTAAAATTTCAGATTTACAGGCGTAACTTTGTGGAATCATCATGACAAAATGAAAAGCAAAAATAAATAAAAAAAATCACTGGATGTTTCTACTACACAGAGTTTTGCCAATAAAAAGGGAGCTCACAGGGTTTTACTGCTGCAGGCCACAGTGTGGCGCTGTAAATCACAAATCTACAACCTTTTTTTGTCAAACGAACTACGGAATGTTTCAGTAAAGGTATATCAGTGCTGAAGGCTGGATACAGAGTGTGGAAACAGAGATAGTAGTTTTAAAAATTGTAAACCAAGCTTTTGGAAAACAGTTAAGTGAAGTGAAGATTTTCCAAAACTCTGTTTTCAATGGTGTTGTGTGGAGGAACGGAGATTTCGGCTTGTTGTAACGTCACCTTGTGTGCTGATGATGTCATTGTCTACAGTATGTGCTCGTCTCCTTAATTGTACATCTTTGTACATCAGCTTTGTTTATGAGGATATTTGTGCAATAGTGGACTTACATACAGTAAACTAGTGACCGTGTTAACATTGCTTACTGGACTTTTTACATGCGTGTACATACGCGTGCAGTTACTCACACATTATGTTAACGAACAGAGGTGACTGAATGCACGATGAAGCTCACTGCTGATACACACAATACTCAGACGGCGACAGCAGACTTCTCCAGAGTGCAACCGTTGATGTTTTGTCTCGCTGTTGATTAGGGACGCTCCTAACAGCACTTAACAGGGCGTTTTGTGTTTTCATGTGGACAAAAGTATTTTTAAAAAGTAGGTCGTGTGGACAGAATTTTTTATTTTTTTTTAAATAAATAAATAAATTCGAAAAATCTCGGATAAGTGTGGACATGGCCTGGGTCAGACCCCCTGATATGGGCAACAGCAGCTCAGAGAGTTAAGGCACTGAGTTACTGATCGGAAGGTCGCTGGTTCAAGTACCAGCTCCACCAGGTTGTCACTGTAGGACGCTTGAGTTGAGGAAGGACTTGTGTTACAGGTAAAAATACAGTAGGTGATGATGACCTACGTACGTACAGGATGACTAGCATGCTCGCAGGAAGGAACAATCTCATCAACTCTAAACACTGTTTGAGCCACGAAATGATTTCTGAATCCCATCGACTGCTCACAAGTTGTTTTCTCTTATCGCAGGTCCATCGTTAGAGAACCTGAAGCACCTACGCATAGTTTAACTGCGTTAGATTTCCTGCTTTAGGTGATGTACAAAGATGCCAAATTACACTGGAAACAGAGAGACAGAGAGAGATCATAATCCACAATTTTAGCAATCTGTTTTATTGAGCTGTACACGTAATACCTCATTCAGCTACTACGCACGTAGACGCATCACTGAACACAATCGTCGCCGTGGGAACCAGAAATAAATCTTCATTATCAAGGACAAAATAAATGGTCAGATCGCAGCGCTTTATTCGGGGTCGGAATGCCGGTCCTTACAGGATGTGAAACACTTGATATATATATTTTTTAAAAAAGGAGAAAGAAAAAAAGAAAAAACTGAAATAAACAGTCACCGGTGTGGAGCAGAGCAGCGTGGTGATCCCGTGCTAGGGTGTCTGATTGAATACTGAGCCGTTTCTGTTGAACTAACAAACCTTCAATGCAAAACGAGTGAGCATGTACAAACACAAGCTTTTTTTTTTTAGTGTAATTGATGATGACATCAGGGACCAACACGCTGCAAATGCCTTAGAAATGAAAAATATTTTTAGGAGCTTTGAGGTCTATTGAACACAGTGTGTTTATCCGATACGCGCCTGCGCAGATATTTCCGACTCGTCCATTTTTTGTCCTGGTTTATATCATCACAATACTGTACTGTATTTTTTTTTTAAACATACTACGTTCCAAAATGCCATATTGAACAGAATTATGGGAAATCATCCTCAGATAGGACGCGCGTCCAAACATGAACCGGTAGCGGCACCGTAGCGAAGTGGCCCACGATGTAACCGTAAACCGATCACGGCACACACCTGGCTCGCCGTATCGTTAGCGAATCTCTGACATGCAGGTTTAATGGACAAGCACTCAAAACATCACCAGAACATACAGCCTATATAATAGATACCACGTTTTTGTAACGTCGTTTAATTCCGATAGGAAAACCGTACAAAATCTTTTTTTTTCCATTTTTAAACTTCATCAGTCACCCAGAATCTTCACCTAATGAATGTGAAACACAGAGAGAGGGGGAGAGAGAGAGAGAGAGAGAGAGAGAGAGAGAGAAGGAGAGAGAAAAAGAAAGTGGAGGAGTGAGAGTGTCTGGGATGTGAGAGCCATGTTTCCAAACAAACTTTAAGGACAATTTGGCAAAAATTTTCTCCTTTAAACGCAGTCGATCAGCCAACGACATCTTAGCTTTTTGTTTTTCCTGAAGCTACAATGCTAAAAAGGACATCCGTCTCACAGACAATGTCCACCTCAAACCCACATCCAGTTCTTCAGTTCTGCGACTTCCTGTCTGCTACAGACACGAGCTAAACGTCACGGCGCAAGCGGCTCGCCTCGAGAATGTTATGAGGACGGAACCGGAGGTTTTTCACAGTTTTACACCAGCGCACTCTTTCACCACACTTTCCGTCGAGTTAAAATTTGTCAAGAGTGGGATAGCCTCGTTAGCTAACGCATTAGCTACATTAGCATCATAGCTCCAGTGCAAAACTAAAAAGTAAATGCCAGACGACATACGTGGCTGATCGACTACTTTTACATTCCACACTTCAGGATGATGTCATTCCGCTTAAAAGCTTTTTAGTGCTTATTCAGTTGGCACGCTGACGACAAATCGAAGAGCACGATACAACATTCATGATGTACTTCACTCCTGGTTATTATTATTATTATTAATAATATCATCAATATCATCATTTTATCCTCTTTCCCAGACGCTCTCGGTCCGTCTCTCTCCTTCTCTGTTAACTGTTCACCAGGTCCTCGTTACTCAGATTGGCTCCGCCCACATTCCACGACACAACAAGCTTACAGTCAAAGTTCCACTTGGCCATTATGAAGTCCCCGGCCCCTGGCTAGCCGATCCTGATACCGACCCGGGCCCGAATCCGAGACCTGCCCCCGTCGCCATACCCACCCCTCCCCCCATCATCAGGTTCCTCAGGAGCTTCCTCCTGCCCGCCTGGTAGTCCTCCTCGTCGACATTGACGAGCAGTTTGATGGCCTCGTGGCCGACGGCCTGCTTGAGCGAGTCTGTGATGAACACTCCCTTCAGCGCCTCCAGCAGCGAGCCGTTGATGTAGTCGCGCCAGAACGCGTCCAGGTAGGTGAGCTCGGAAAACTTGATGTCGCAGATGATGGATCCGAGGTCGCGCGATTTCAGGATGGTGTTGGCCTGGTTGAAGCGCTCGAACTGGCGCTCCAGCGCCTCCTGCTTGTTGGAGAAGACATTGCCTTGGAGGGCCGAGTCGTGCTGGCAGTACTCCGCTCGTACGCGCAGACGGATATCTGAGAGAGGAGAGGAGACGAGACGTCAGAGATCCAGACGGGTATCTGCATAACGGTGTGTGTGTGTGTGTATGTGTGTTTATGTTTATATACCGCAGGTCTGTTTCTCCCGGCAGTCCACCACACTGTGAGCTCTCTTCCTCTTTCTGTTCGCAGTGGGCGTGGCCGGTTTGGGGCGGGGCTGGCACACCTCTGGAGACGGGCATCGAATCACAGGGTGTGGCCCTACAGAGAAACTCACATCAGTGTGTCTACTCACATAGCTTAATAAAAACACACATGCATGCCCACGCGAGCGCACAAACAAACACACACCTGTGCATCTGTGTGGTGTGATCTGTGGACTCTCTGTTCTGCTTCCTCGGGGAAAAATGTATCGCACAGACGTTTCCTCTAAATACTGATCCACCGGGTCTGGACACACTGCAGAACGAACACACACACACACACACACACACACACACACACACACACACACACACGTAATGAAAGTAATGAGATTCAGCTGCATGACAGATTGCTGACAGACCGATCCGCGTTCCACATGTCTGTGTGCGCGCATGTGCTTACCTGTCTGTCTCTTGCGCAGTGTGACGTAAGGCAGAAGGTCGTGTCTGGTGATGATGCGCAGCAGCTGCAGAAGGTGTCGGAAGTTCGTCTCATCGCAGCGTCCCTGTCTCTCCAGCGCCAGCAGGAAGTCTCGACCGTCCCGTATCCCGCCGCGCTCGTACTCGTCAATGACGTCCACAAAAAGGAAGGACAGGACACGCACGTCGCGGTGTGTGAGGTGAGTCCCGACGATGTCGAACATGCGGTGGAGCGAGTACAGACCGTATGCATCGTCCACCGCCTCCTCCGGCCACGTGTGGAGAGAGCGAGAGGAAGACGATGAGGCCTGCACGTGTGAGGGTCCTGAGCGTGAGCTCGAGCTCCTCGAGGATGAGGAGGAGTTCTGAGTGGGAAGAGTACGGGTGGCATGCCTTTGCCGCTGTGATGTCATCACTCTGCGCCACGAGGACGGAGACGCAGGATGATGAGATTTCCTGGAGATCAGGGCTGGATCATGCGCATACGGTGCCTGACTTGCGCCTCCAGCTTTACTCTGTAATCACAAGCACAAGAGATTTATTTTTATATTCTTATTCAGCCTTGAAATATATTAATCTAAAGAACAAAAACACAGCACACTGCCCATGTAAGTCATGAAACTGTAACTATATTAAAATAACACGTATTAAACAAATAATATATCAACCAGCGAACTCCAAAACGATTTAATATACAATTATATTCTAATTAAACCACACACTTATAAACCAAAGCACTAAAGCACCCACAGCAGCTCTAACACCTCATCTAGGGTTAAATGTTAGCATGTTAGCTAGTAAAGTAGCTACTACTAACCGAGATTTCAACACACAGATAAAGAAAAACATTACAAACAAAATATCTAGTTACCCTCAATAGCTTTATCCAATTTATACACGATGATCCGCATTATTTTATCTCTTCGGATGCCATAGCAACGCAGTAAGCTGTGCGACTCACTGGCTAGTTTTGCTATGTAGCATTACAGGCTAAGCTAGCGACGCAGATATAATAAGATTTATAAGCTGACAATGTGTACATTAATATTTTTCCAGTCACTAATATCTCGAGTGATAAATAAACAACTCGGCTTGATTGACAAAATCACATTCACACACTAACACATTAAACTATGCTATGCTAAGCTAACCTATGCTACGCTAAGCTAAGCTATCGTCAACCTGCTGGCGTTGATTTTTACACTGCGCATGCGAACTTCGAGCCGGGTTCTACACCACGCATGCGCAGAATTCCGTCTAGTGACAGTTCCTCAGCATCACTAGCGTTAAGACAAACTTAGCTAAGCTGCTTAGCTAAGCTATCCTGGCTACTGTTCTCACAGAAATGTAGGGTAGCTAGCATGTTTCCCAGTTCTTACCCGTTGGAGATCATTAATTAGCTCAGGATTGCTCTGATGACGGAAGCGAACTCCTATGAGCGATATATAAGCGTGAAAGTGTGTAAATTCACCGCTTTTGTGAATGAAGCGTCCAAAAACTAAAAAGCATGTCCATGTTTTGTTTCTCCGCTACCATGAAACATCCGGGATATTTACCCCCTCCAGAGCTGGTAACATCCGGGATATTCACTCTCCCCACACGCGAGCTGGCAATATCCGGGATATTTGCTCTGAGGAGCTTGAAAATGGTGGAGTGCTGATATGTTCCTTTGTATTAGGTTTATATTTATATAATACTACACTGAAGTGCCAATTACTTCAGGGTTTGATTGGCCAGATTAAAACCAGCCCCCAATCTAGATCCAAATCAGATATTATTAATAATTTCTTTTCAAAACCAGCACTGAGTGGGCCTCCTTTACACACCAGCACATTATAGGGGTAGAAAACAATCGAGGTGCAGATAAAGTAAAACAACTCTTCAAGATACACAATATGGCCAAAGGTACACTACATGAACAAAAGTATCTGGTCAAACCAGCACTGGCATTGTACCCAAATACATATACTTAAGTGTGGAGTCGGTCCCCCTTTCTGCAGCTCTAACAGCTTCCACCCTTCTTGGAAGGCCGTCCACAAGATGTTGGAGTGTTTCTGTGGGAATTCATGTCCATTCATTCTGTAGAGCATTTATGAGGCACTGATGTTGGACGAGAAGGTCCGGCTCACAATCTCAGTTCCAGTTCATCCCAAAGGTGCTCGATGGGGTTGAGGTCAGGGCTCTGTGTTCGGGCCGCTCGAGTTCTTCCACACCGAACTCATCACACCATGTTTTTACAGTTCTTGCTTTGTGCACTGGGACACTGTCTTGTAGGAATAGAAAAGGGGTCTTCAACAAACTGTTGCCACTAATTTGCATAGAAGTATAGCATTGTCCAAGATTTCCCTCGCATTCTAACATGTTAAAACTTGAAGAAGAAGGAAGGAGTCTATTATAAGTACTCACTAAAAGCACTATTGTCATCATGGTGATTATTAAAACAACTCATTGACCAATCAGCGAATTAATCATTTTTATTACAGTTTTTAAAATACCCACAGACACATATTTATAGTGCATATAATTACAGAATACCTATTTTTATCCCTAAATCAATCTCTTTCACTGCTCCTCTGCTCCTCCCTCCTAATTTTAGTCCGGCTTGCCATGTGTTACCTGTTCTGACACACGTCACTTAGGTGTCTGAATGAGCTGAGGAGGGGCAATAGGTGTGTCAGAGCAAAACACACCACAGATGCATATAAACAAATAAGATGTATGTGTTACTGGCATGCATATTGTTCTCGTTAGTTTTTTTTAGGTGTCTGTCACGGGTCATGATGTCTCTCTCCACACGATGTCTGCAAACACTTTGGTCGCCTCTTCACATTCCTTGTTTTTGGATCTTCCTGGAATCTGGATCAAACAAATACAAAAGAGCAATTTAAAGTCGGAAATTCCCAAGAAAGCTAAAAGCAGACCTATTTACTATCAGCTACTTCCTGTATAATCTATATATAATATGATCATCTTTAAATCCAAAATGGTTTCTCAGATACTAACAATGGTTCAGGGTTTGATCTTCGATCAACTCATGGCACTTTCAGACCTCACCTGGTTACACACTGATTTTCCATAGCGTACAAATGTGGCGAAGTGTTCGCAGTTCTGAGTAAAGAGTTTGTAAGGAAGTTGTTTGTCCAGCAGGGAGTCAAGCCGGCGCTTCATATTCTCATACTCTGATGGTTGGAGTTCATGCTTGGTGTTGCTCACCAGTAGCTGTGCTCCTTTGGGGACGTTGACTTCTGCGAGACGTTGGCGGCGGATCCGAGTTTCTCCAAGAAGGAGATCGCCGCACACTGGGAACATGGTCTGCAGGTAACCACGGAACTTTTGCATAAGTTGTGACTCATCTAGGAAAAGCAAATGCACATGAGCCCGCCTGATCCAGGTAACCAGGAACACTAGCCATTTCTAACACATCTTTATTAGTCTTAACACTCCTATTCAGTCTTAACAGTCCTAATCAGTCTTAACATTCCTATTCAGTCTTAACACTCTTAACACACCTAAACCAGGTAATCAGGAAAAGCAAACACTAAATGCACACAACTTACTTTTTCACCCACTTTCAGAATAATCAAGAACTATGAACACACCTGAACCAGGTCATCAAGAACGCCAGCATTTCTAAGACACCTACAGCAGATGATCAGGAACACCTGGGCAGGTGTGTTAAATAAGGGAAACCTTCAGATCCTGCATGGGAAACACTTCTGTAGGCTTTCCTACCTGCGACTGCAAAGTGAACGACGTGTCCATCTCCATCGTACACGCCCCAGTGTGAGTAGCCAATCGGATACGAGAATTCAATCAGGTCTCCGTAGTGAGCGGAGGCTTCTATTTCAGCAACCTGAACAGCACATGTAGGTTTGGGAACGGGTTTGACTACATGCAAAACTTACTACCAAAAAAAAATGTTTTTTTAAACCCTGAGACTGCAGAGCTAATTAATGAAGGGATGAAGATAAAATGCAAAAAAATTCTTTATTGAAAAACATCATCAATTAGCTTAAGAACGGATTATGCACCGTAATAATCATGAATATTTTTTTTATTATTTATTTGCACTTCCATTTTGTCTATCTGTTCATGTTGTGTTTCTTCCTGATTAGATATATTTTGGGACATTTTTGTTTAATTTAAATCTTGAAATGGTTCTTACTCTGTTGTCACACAAATTTGCTTAAAAAAAAGTTAATTGTTAAAAATTGTTAAATCATTGTTAATGATGTTCCTTTATAAAAAATAAATAAATAAATAAAAAGAAGAAGAAAAATCAAGCATGGCATGAGAGTGAGACACCGACTCTGTGATGTCAGGTCACAGACTCCCGTCCTTCATGTAACTCATCAGCTAACGATCACTTTCACAAGCTACAGTACAGAGATCTCTGTAACCCTCCAGGGCACGAGTTTAACACGCTTGATCTCAACCGTGAATCTATTTATTGTTTTTTTGTTTTTTTTTAAATAAAATGTGATTACAATCTCACATAATCCTGTATCTAATAAACAGATTTTGTTAAAAAAGAAAAAAACAAACTCACCTGGTCCTTGTATTCCATTTGCCGCTGCTGTTGTTTTTGTTATTCCTCAGACACGAGAATGAAATCTAGAATCCTGACCCAAGCCTGACGAGCAGGTTGAACTGGAGACATCACGGCTGCATAGCTGAGTGTGTGATGGAGGCGTGACATACTGGTATACAGGTATGACACAAGTTCTGATAAAATTTAAAGGAAGGAGAAATTTTTATTTATTTAAATGATTATCGTCTGATCTCTACAGCTCATCTGCATGTCTTCACATAACTTAATCCTGATTTCCTAAAACTTTAAATAAAAAACACCGATCTCCATGAATCAGATCTGAGCTATAAAAACGCTGGTATGCTATGTTATGCTACTGATATGCAGTGCAATTCATTTATATTTACATAATTCTAAATTAGAAACACTTTTTAAATGACACATAATCCCAATAAAGTTCCGTTCTACAGGGGGACACAATGCCTTAGTCTAGCACAGATGCCTTGCACCTCAGGGGTTGAGGGTTTGAATGTCTTCTCCGGTCTGTGTATCATGGAGTTTGCATGTTCTCCCTGTGCTTGGTGGGTTTCCTCCACAGTCCAAAGACATGTGCTGTAGGTTGGTTGGTGCCCACGGTGTGTAATTGCTTTTGTGTGTGCATGCTTGTGCCCTGTGAAGAGTTGGCATCCCATCCAGGGTGTCCTGTGCCTGAGCTCTCTGGGGCAGGGAGACGTTACCCGACCCTTGATGATAAGCAGTATAGAAAATTAATGTTTTAGGATAAACCAAACTGAATTCAAGACACTGCAGTAAAACGTTAATGTGGAGTTTTTTTGAATTTATTAGTAATTAGTAAATGCAAATCTGTTCATATGTTTTTTTAAAAAGTATTATTAAGTAACACGTACAGTGTTGTGCAAAAGTCTTGACCCCCCCATTTGTTCATATTGAATTAACTTAAATGATGTCGATTAAATGAAAGAAACGCAAACAAATGTTTTCCTGTAAAAGGCTGCAGTGTGCCTAAAAAGAGAATTTAAAAACTGATTTTTTTTAATGAAGCAATCTCAGCCGCGACCTCATTTCCCCTCTCGTCTGTCATCATCTGCACCTGTTACTCACTGGTTCATGCCTTAAGTTAGATGTTTTTTGTGTGTGAATGACTCATAGGTCACTGTGTGGTTTAACAAACAAGGCAACATTCCTCAGGTACAGAGACTGGGCTGAGAAGAAGAGCAGAGAAAAGCCTGGAGAACTGTTCCTCAAGACTGCATTCAAATAAGAGAAAGTCTGGAGCTTTAGGAGCAAAATATGACAAACTGGACTTTTAGACAGTACTGTACATGTTTTATGTTTTACAACCAGAAAAAGTACATTTTAAAAGCAGTTAAACATTCCTGTTATACAGTACGGTATTCATTGTTGTGGTCTTTATTGTAAGATGTGATTAATCAGATCAAATCAGTCACCGTCTGTTACAAAATCTGGGTGATTTATTGAAAAAAAGAAAAATGAAAGCACTCTGGGTTCTAAATTAGTGCATAAAGTATAAAAGTGAAGCTGTAGTGTGTAAAACACTGAAACACTGAAACAGACAGACAATAACAATCTCCTCTGCACAGGACAGTACGGACAGGCGACATGCAGGACGCGGGATAAGAGACTGGACTAAAATGGAAATTAAAGCGATTATCAGAAACACACGACCATGACTGGAATAAAACGCTATAACCATGTAATAAAACATGTGCTAATAATAATGTAACATTTAAAGAGTCTCAGGTGTTTCTTTGGTTTTTAACTTTAGCATTTGTGTGTGTGTGTGTGTGTGTGTGTGTGTGTGTGTGTGTGGGCACTGGGTGTTTATTTCTTATTGTTGCCGAGCTGCACGGCCATGCTGTCGGTGACGCAGCGGAAGGTGGCAGGCTGAATTTCCCAAAATTCAATGGGGTTCCCAAACAGACTGATGCCGTTATAGAAGACCTTCTTCACTCCGAACCCCGTCGGGCAGAAATCATTCACCTTCACTGACGTGATGTTGTTGGAGTGAAGATAGACCACCTGTAGGAGAGAGAGAGAGAGAAAACAGGTCAACTGGAACTCGTCACTTGAAATAATTAATATAGTCAGAAAGACTTCTAAACCTTCAAAGTAAATGAGTCGGTGAGCAGCTGGGAACTGTGGATGTCTATCATTATCATTAGCTACTGAACTTAGAACAGCGGTTCTCACTGTGGGGTAGGAGGATCTGCATGGACTCGTCACGCATAGCCAGGGATGTGTAGGTTTGTTTTTTTGTCTCAATGGTGGAACCCAATAGTATCAAAGTTTTACTATGTACAGTATATTTATCATCGGTGACCATTGAGTTAACCCATGGACAAGAAGACAGAAACATTAACCTTGCATCATAACTACTATATTAATAACTAGACAGTCAGACAGACATTTTATTTCTCCCAACGCAATATATCCAGCAGCGATAGAGACAGTAACACAAAGACAGGTTTTATATGTATGTATAAGTATTATATGTATATGTATTAGAAGCATATAAATAAAGAATGTAAATCACAAGTGAAAAAAAGAGATTAAGAGAAATTAAGTTAATTGCAGTGCAACCGTGATGTGCAGTGACCAGGTCCTGATCCCACAACCTTCTGATCGGTCCCCTGAGGTTGTAGCCATCGTGCCGCCGCTGCTCATAAGGTATGCAGCACAAGCCACCACAACACACGGGCAATACACTAAGGATAGCAAATGAGTGATGACCCAGTGATGACCCAGGACACACTAAGCACTTCGTCTGGTCCACAGCCCAAGCTGGGTGTGAGATTTTAGTCAGGACTCAGCCTTGGTAAAACCAAATGTTTACAGCTTGGTCGCTTTTGGCTTCAGATGGGAATGCCACACAGGCGTTTGTTGCATTCAGGACGTTCTTGGGTCTGGATTGTGAAATCTGTTAAAAACCTTTAAATGTGGCTGTTTACCACCGGACCACTTACACTAGCCATTACCGTAACTCATAGGCATGAGCACATTTGGCCCAGGTTCAGGGTGAGACGTAGATAGAGTCTCCTCTATCTCCTCTATCTCCTCCATCTTCACTATTCAAGGTGACTTCATTCAAAACGGTGAGATGCGGTCTGATCTATTCTTCTTGTATCGAAAAAAGTTTAATTACTTCTAATAATCATTTAAACAAGACTTTCATTGACGTTATAGTTTTCTATATTAATATTAAAAAGAAGTCTGGTGTGACTGATTCAGTTTTTAAATCCCAGATTATTTGCACCAGAATTAAGGTTCAGATAGTAAACACCTCATGGCTTATAATCTCACACACACACACACACACACCTGCAGGTATTTCATGTTGGACAGGCCACTGGGGATGTTGGAGAGACGGTTGTGGTCCAGGTGAAGCTCCCTCAGGCTGGGCAGGAACGAGAGCGCACCACGTTCAATATGCAGGATATGATTGGACCCGAGACCCAGCCTAATCAATCACACCGCAGGACGGAGAGAGAAAGACAGAGCAACTTATACACTTATACTTAGACAAGTAACTTACTGTACGTTCTCACATCTTATTTCTGTCTGGTTCCAAGCTGGAAACGGAGGGATGTAAGAAAATGAGGTGGTGTTGTAATTGTACCTGAACAGTATATTGTTATGTGTTACACTAAATGACCTAAAAGTATGTGCACCCCTGACCATGAACTGGAACTTCCTCGAAATCCTGAAATCCGTATCTGAGCTCACTAATCCTCCTGTAGAGTGTGTGAAAGAACAAAAGTCCACATAGCCACGCCCCAATATCCAGCAGAAAGCTTTCTCAGAAGTGAAAAAAAGATCAATCTGGAATGGGATGTTCAGCAGGACGGGTGTGATAGTCAGGGGTGCACATACTTTTGGCCATGTAGTTTATGTACAGTACACTGCAGCTGGGATATTTTTGGACAACCAAAACCATTTTTAAATGGTACTTTTAAAGGCACTTTGCAGTTTGTTGCAGCAAAATATTTGTTCCCGTTTCTTTTCATCTACATCATTTAATTTAATGTACCGAAAAGCGGGGGGTGGGGGGGGGCATGATTTTTGCACAGGACTCTATATATATACACATAAATTCTTTTATAATTGGACTAGATATATCCAATTCTTTTCCATGTTCATATACAGGCCATAAGAACATTTCTTTTCTTTTCAGTACGGCTCCAGGAATCAGTCTGACCTCTGCAGCTGCTTGTATCGGCTGAGGTCCTCCAGCTCGATCGCCTGAATCTCATTATGGTCTAAATGTAGCTCATGGAGAGTTGCTGGCAAATCTGACCAAGACACACACACACACCAACAAAATACTGGGTTTAAATTCAAGGAAAACATAATTACTAGTTCAAGTTCATCTGGATAGAAAAATTCTAAATGCGTCAACTCTAGACTTTATAACATCAACAGCACTTTCAAGATAATCTCCAAAAACTGAATATGAATTCATTATTTAACACCTTTAACAATATATGCGTGCTATATTTAGCACAGCACATTAAAATATAAAGCCGTCTTTAATTAGCGGTGGTAGTAGTGTGTGGACTCCCTTGTGTGACGCTTTGTTTTATGTTACCTTTTGGCACACCGGTGAGTTTTGCCTCTGAGATTCGAAGGTAGTTCAGTTTGAGACCTTTGAATGCTCCTGGCTCAAATCCGCTGTTGTGGATGGGATTACGACCCATTTCTGCATTCGATAGGAAACAATCACACACTTTTCAGACATTACAGCACAGTTATCGTTATAACTACATTCCGTTCATGTTGCTGCCAAATGTGTCTCCGTCTATACACTGTAAAATAAACGTAAACATCAGAGATTTACTGTTATATCTGGAATAAATTTATGACTATTTAAAATACCTGAAATTATATATTTTTTCTATATACTTTAAAGAAAAAAACCTTCAGAGTGGTCACTTTACTGGCTCATCTTTCTTTTGTAAGGGTTAGACAACGCTTGCAATACTACCAGTGGCCACTAGGGAGCAGCAGCCACTAGAGTCCATTCATCTGGAGGTACTGAATATCACCAAGCAGGTATATGGTATAGCTCACCGATAACATGCATGTTCCCCAGGGCACTGAAGGTTCCTGCAGATACTTTGCGGATGCGGTTGTCATGGATACGCATCTCGACAAGTGATGCGGGCAGGTTGCGAGGGATGGACGTGAGCAGGTTGTGGGAAATGTAGAGCTTCTGCAGCCGCTTCAGGGGCAGGAAGGCACGAGGGTGAACTCGAGAGATCAGATTGCTCCTCAAAATTAGCGCCTGGTTCACACATCCATGCACAAACACACACACACACACACACACACACACACACACACACAATATTGTTACCCTAAATCTGGAGCTACATCAATCTCAAACTTGTTCTGGATCTTACAGCGAAGCCTTACGGTACCATTGTTCTTTACCATCAAGTTGTGTTACTTGGTGTAACTGTGCAAGGTCATAGATTGTGTGTGGGTTTTATTACCCATAATCCTCATCTGAATTTCATACTTGGTACTCAATCCGGATCAACCCAGAGCTCTGGATCACGGTCTGGGTCTGAGTAGTCATGAACTCGGTCTCGGTATTCAGATTGCTTGTTTTTCACTTTCTCTCAGTACTCACGATAACATTATGGAGTACATAACAAAAGAGTATCAGTGAGAATGAAAGGAAAGGTGTCCAAGACAGTGGTGAGACCAGGGATGCTCTACGGCTTAGAGACAGCGGCACTGAAGAAGAGACAGGAGGAGGCAGAGCTGGAGGTAACGGAGATGAAGATGTTGAGGTTCTCTTTGGGCGTGACAAGGATGGATAGGATCAAGAATGATTCCATCAGAGGGACGACCCATGTGAGATGTTTTGGAGATAAAGTCAGAGAGGTTGTACGTAGTGAGAGAGGACATGAACTCAGTTGGGGTGAGAGAAGATGTGGAGGACAGGGTTAGATGGAGGCAGATGATTCGCTGTGGCGACCCCTGAAAGGGAACAGCCGAAAGACAAAGGAGAAGATCCCGCATAAGCTAGTTAGGGAGTGGAGTCAGAGCATTCGAGAGCAGATATGGTCAAGGGCATTGCTCAAGGCCTCACCAGCGGCAGTTTGAAGGTGCTGGGGTTGGAACCCGTTTGATCGAGCTTACTAACCGTTATTAAACCCGATTCTGCGCCAGTTTTAAAATGTAAGAAAAAACTAAATTTGCTACTCATCAGTGATCAGTTGTCGCTCAGTGGTTAAGGGATTGGACTACGGATTGGAAGGTCCTCGGTTTAAACCCCAGCACCACCAAGTTGCCACAGTTGGGTCCTTCAGCAAGGCCCTTAACTCTCAGAAGTAAAAAGCGAGATAAAATGTGTATCGCTCGGGATAAGGGCGTCTGCCGAACACTCAAATGTAAACTTATTAAAAACTGTTGGAAATCTTGTGACTTTTAGGAGTCTTACGTAGAGGTTACTGAGGCCTTTAAAGTCGCCCTCTCGGATCTCAGTGATGCCGTTGCACTGCAGGTCCAACAGTAGCGTATCAGATGGGATCCTGGACGGGACATACAGCAAACCTGCAAAGCAAAACAATCAGCCTTTAGTTCATTTGGTTACTGATTTACTTTTTCACTCATACGCTTGCGTTTAAACTATGGATATTATACAGCTTAGGAAAACTATGATTGAAAACTCTCCAATGTGGCAAACAGCTTTTCCCCTTAATGAATGAAATCCTCATTTCAAAATATTGCAGGTGATCTTTGTGTCATATGAGAATTCGTTTGATGATCGCAATCATTTAAGCGTGAAAAAATCATGAGGAGTCCGGCACTTTATACCGAAACAACATCTCCTGGTAAGTTAATGAGACGTACGTGTATGTGACAGTTTAGCTCTCTGTGTTGTATTTTAGAAAGCTAGAGAGAGAGCGAGAGAGAGAGAGAGAGAGAGAGAGAGAGAGTCTCTGGAGCCGCGAGGCCCGAGCGGAGCAACCCAGAAATGTTATTTTTTGTTTTTCTTTTCTGCATTAAAAACCCGTTTCCCTGCCAGTACCAAGTTTTTCTAGTCGAGAATGCAATATTCCAAGCTCTCATATACGTGTGTGTGTGTGTGTGTGTGTGTGTGTGTGTGTGTGTGTGTGTGTGTGTGAGACCTGGAGAAAAGCCTCAGAAGCCAAGACCGTTGAAAGGGGCGGCGACAGGGGAGGGGGTGGAGTCCTAAAGAAGCGATTCATTGTTTATTATAACATAATTAAATGAATATTTAGCAAAAGTAGGATAAAATACTTGGAAAACGTACAAGGAATTTGGCTGAGATTGCAGCAGCAAACTGGCCTGAGGATTGTGCTGACCTGCAGTCTGTAAATAAACTCTAATAAAGCGGCCCGGGTGGACTGGGCTCAGAACACATCCTTCTAACTGCTTTATTTTCACTTGTAAACTTTTCAGAAAGCAGTAATTTGGGAAATGCTGGGTAAATTGTGGAGTGCTTGGCCTCTGTGTGTGTGTGTGTGTGTGTGTGTGTGTGTGTGTAAGTGTGTACGTGTAAGTGTTTGTGTGTCTCCATATAATTACGACGGAGCTGGACTAACGGAGCTCCACGTAGCACAGCACGATGGCAGACAGACGAGGGAAAGAAAGGAACATGGAGAAAGTGGAAGAGAGACAGAGAGACAGAGAGACACGGGAAGAGAGAGACATGAGAAGAGAGAGACACGGGAGTGGAGTGAGACAGAGAGACAGACGGCAAGAAAGAGAACGAACAAGGGACGGATATTTTTCTGCACATACTGCACACATCTGTGAATCAGAACCTGTCCTGTGGTCCTGACGTTACCGTGGTTACCGGTGACTTATTTATATATCAAACAGCTACTTTTCGGCTTCATGGGTGACGGCGAGACGGGCGTCTGTGTTTATGGCACATTTGCTGCCATGTAATAACGCCATAAACAGTAACGTCTGTAATAAAAAAAAAACATGTGCACAGGTGTCTCTCTCTCTCACACACACACACACACACACACACACACCATTTATCCAGACAGTAAAGTAACTCCTCTCTCCCCACACGGCTTTTCATGTGGCTTCCCCGAACGCTTTAATGCTCCTCCATTACAATCCCGCAGGCATTTAACTTCCTCTCCTCGTTTTTCGATGCCGCGTTTTAGTGCCATTTGGATTAACAGCTGTTAGACAGGAGGAAAGCCTGGGAGAAAACTGGGACATGAAGGAGAAAATAAAGAGAATCTTCACATCCCTCAGTCACATCCGGTCAGCTGTTTAAAGACAACTTGTGGACGTTTTACATACAGCGTTCGACCTGTAGCCCTTTTCTAAACAGCATATAACGTTTAAATGTGAGCATTAGGCCTTAAAAATATAACCCATCAAATCATACACTGCACGGGTATGAAAAAAACATCACGCACATCAAGGTGTCGTTGCACTGATTAAGGTCACACACTGTAGTGTCCAGTTCATGTGTGTTAATGATTCCTCGTGCTCCCTGAGCCGCTCTCGTCTCTTCCCGCGCCATCAGTGAAGCAGAAACCCTCCATAGACGTGATGTGCTGGTGATTCAGTACATTCAGGTGGTCATGTGACTTCATGTTATCGCCACATAACGTTGCTGAGTCTCGACCTGAGCGACTGAAGCGACCCCAGATCATAACACTGTCTCCAGAGGCTCGTACAGTGGACACTATGCATGATGGGAGCATCGCTTCATGCGCTTCCCTCCTCACCCTGACACGCCCATCACTCTGGAATAGACTCAGTCTGGACTCATCAGGTCACATGACCTTTATACATCACTCCAAAGTCCAGTCTTTATGTCCCTTAGCAAACTGAAATCTTTTCTTTCCTAATGAGTCTCACTAACAAGTGTTTTTTTTATGGACACACAGCTGTTTAGTCCCAATTGAGGTCTCATCTCATCTCATCTCATCTCATCTCTGTCAGTTTATTGCACTGCATCTTTGCTAAGCGTTTCAATAAATTCCACTCGTTTTTTTTATTTTATCTTTTTTTACCACATTTCGTCCACCAGGTTTGCGAGTTGAAGGTTCAGCACTATCCTTACAGGCTTTAATAACGGACAGTTCTTAAACCCCAAGGCCAATCATTTCTAATCTCCTTCATTGTTTTCAGTACTCGATGCAGACCAATAATTCTCTTCTAAAGTGATTATTTATTTATTTATTTATTTATTTATTTATTTTTAAATTATTATTATTATTCCTGGCCAGGCCGTGTATCGTGTTTCGTCCCCCCACTTCTGCCTCCCCAGCCAGGACCGAACAGGAATGCTGAGTCAGCTCCTGCTCCAGTCGACTAGAGACCAGGATTGTTGCTTCTTCTAAAACGGTGCACATGGTGTTGAGAGAGGCAGACGTCCAGACTGGATTTTAAATCTGACTCCACATTTATTTTCCACAACCAGTCAAATCCCAATGAATATGTCACACAGTGGAAGAGAAATGTGTCTGTATTCCCAGTCTGTCCCGCTGCCGCCCCTCACCTCCAGGAGCCCTGATTCATTCGTGTGTCTCCACGGGCGTTTAGGTGTTCTCCACACGTCCTCGTGCTTGTCTACAGTGTCTTGTGTACGTGTGACTGAGTGTGTGAGCGGTCCGGGGTGGACGCCTGCCTCAGGGCTCCAGATCAGAATGAAGGCTGGGGACTTACAGAAGTTTCAGGACTGGTTTAACTCTTCCTCCACTCCTCCTAATTTTTTCATCCGAATCCCTTTGGTCATCTAAAGGCCGAGTGACACTTTCATGATTTTTTGCTAAGAATCGCGACGAATTCATGAATCATTATGACCCTTTGATTGGCGGTCATGCAGTTAGATTTTGGCTCACCTGGGTGTTTGGGGTGAATCTCCAGGGGCTTAACATATGACGTGAGAGTGTGTCAATACCATGGCAAGAAGAGGTGGGCAAAGTACACAAGTCCTGTGCTTAAGTAAAAGTAAAGATCCTCTCGGGCAAATATTACTCAAGTAAAAGTCCTTCATTCGCGTGTGTACTTGAGTAAAAGTACTAAAGTATTCACCTTCAAACTTACTTACAGTATCAGAATTACAGGGCTTGTATTAGCTCACAGTAGCCTTTATTTCCATAGTTAAAATCTCTCTCTCTCTTTCTCTCTCTCTCTCTCTGTTTCTGATTTCAAACCCCGTTACGTTACTAGACGTGCCTTGTAAGAAAGGCAGTTGTTATGTAACGCAACACCAACATCTGTCCTGCCTCAGGTTGGTTCAATTTGTTTAAGCTCAAGTAGGATCAAAATGCATTGCTGATGACATCATTTTAGACGTCCTCAGAAGACACTGTTCTCGAACTTTGCACTTTGACAGTGTTCGGAGGACCTTTTTTTTACCGGACCGATTATCAAAATCAAGTCAGCTAATGTGAACGGGATGTTGTTGAGGGAAGTCTATAAGCGCAGGGATACTAACCGAGATCGGAGCACTGCACCACCTTCAGGTGACACACGCAGCCGAACGGACACGTTGGAATCTCCGGTAGAGGGACTTCCTCAAACGCCGAGCCTTCCTCCTGGTCCTTCATCATCATCGTCATCAGATCTCTGATGTCGATGTCTTCGCCAAAATCCCAGAATGCTTTCTGTTGGAAAGGAAGAGCGGAGGACAGGAGGACGGACGCTGCCAGCAGCAGCATCGTCATGACGGCCGTCGCCATGGCAGCCGGAGGAGGACGATGGGAAGCACGAGGCTGCAGAAGAGAAGGAATTATTCCCAATTATTCTCCATTATTCCCTCATTTCATTTACTTCACTCTCTACAGCTGTTTTTGTTTTATTATTCTACCTTGTGCTACCTGTTTCTCACTTTTCTCCTCATAGTTACCCCTTAATTGTAGACGCTTCCCCTTATTTTCTCATTTTCTTTCCCTCATCCTCCCATCTTTCCTTGTTTTCTCTTTTCCACTCCTTTCCTCCTCTCTCTCTCCATCATTCCTTTCCGATTTTTCTTCTTTCGAGCTTTTCCTCCCTCATTCTCTCTTCCTCTCTCTTTTTTTTCTTCCTTTACTTTTTTTATTTTGTTCCCCTTTCCTCTTCCTGCCTCATCCTTACATTCTATCGTTCTCGTTTTATTCATTCTTATGCTCCCTCATTCCTTCAGTCGGACGTGTGCTATTATTTGTTCATATTCTTGGTTTTCATTTTCTTGTTTTTGTTCCAGCTCACTTGTTTTCATTCTGTCTTTACTTTTTCCAGGTTTCTTTCCATGACTTTCTACTCCATCCTCTCTTACTCACTCTTTCTTTCAGAGATCTATTTTACCTTGAGAAACTGAGTCATGAAACCCGTTAAGTGAATTCGCTTCACGGAACAGCGCGCTTCTCTCTGTGATAATGAAGTGACCTCTGCTGGTTCTCTCCACGCTGCAGCTGACAGACTCGGCCGCTCTGTGATTACACGATTGCAGTCCTGAAATAAAAATCTGTTTTGGAAAAGGCGAAGCTGCAAGCATGCGGTTCATTCAGGGCAGGGAGACGCACCCAAACACACCCTGCATCCAACCCTGACACTGTTTCAGGTGTTCCGCCCCATAATAAACTCAACACTTTAAACACAGGCGCAGACAGAAACACAACGCTGGCTTCGACGCACCACAAATTAGAGACTTTTATTCAGACTAATAATTATATAGTCTAGAGAGAAATCAAGCCTGTGAGCTGAGACTCTACATGTAGGGAGAGGGGGGGGGGGGGGGGATCGTAATTCTGTAAGAATACAAAACTCACATGATTCATCCATCGTTCAGATTTCGGCTTAAAATAATGAAACACTAATCAACAGCTGTGCAGAATATCCGGTGTGATGGGATTAACCTGGATACTGATCATGCTGTGTTTATCTATAAATGATTTGCCTTCTTACCTTTAAAAAGTGTGCAGCTGTGACAGATCCTTCTTCTGTGTGCACGAGCTTCAGTGTTTCCTCATTGTGTTGAGTCCCTGCAAAGCAACACCAGGAGATGAGGGCATTTCTACAGCGAGCCCAAGACGACCAGTCCCACTTACACACACTTCCCTCCCACTGTGGGTAAACCCTAGAGAGAGAGAGAGAGGGAGAGAGAGCATTCGAATGAGAGGGCGTGTGGACGGATTAGTAAAGGTTGAGGAACTTGTATCATTTTAGTTCATGAATGGATCGAGTCGACTATAAAAAACATGCACAAAAGCCACAAATAAAATGACGAGAAACAAATAAATTCAAATTATAAATGAAATGATTTGAAAAATGTTCATGAACACGACCGCTCAAAACTTTGGGATCACTTTCCAACCCCACGCTCGTTCCTGATGTTTATTTCTCTCTACACTGTAAAACAATCCTGAAGGCGTTTATCCAAAACACACAATAATCTCCTCTGAACAGTCGATATTGAGATGTATATCTGCTCCTTCTGCTCCGTAAAGCTTCATAACGGCTCTAATCTGAGGTGCTGCTTGAGGTTAATTGGTGATTTCTGAGGCTGGTGACTCGAAATGAGCTTCTCCTCTGCAGCAGTAAGTTTTGGTCTCGCTTTCCTGGGAAGGTCTTCATGAGAGACGGTTTCATCACGGAGCTCGATGGGGTTTACAAACGCACTCGACACAATACTGTTCTTGTGAGTGTCATGAACTGCCGGGTGATGGCTCATGGCCGTGGGCTGAAGTGAAAGGCGGGCATAGACGCAGAGGATGGTGTGAAACAAAAAGTCTTTTATTTAAACGAACCAAAACATGAACTTGAAACAAAGGATGTTGGCTTACTAATAGGAGCATGACACACACGACATTAACCAAATAACTTGGACAGACTAAAACAATACAGACAAGAGGATTAGCTAGGCCTAACAGAGACCTAGCCTACTAGCTGTTACGCACACTAGCTGCTAGGCTGGATTATAGCTAATCAGACTAGTTGCTAACAAACTAGTAGCCAAAGGTCTAAGGGATGAACAGCAGACTAGGTAGGGGACAGACTAAGAACCTGTGGCTAGGCAGGTTAGTATCTAAACAGACTAAGATCTAAGCAGACATGGAGACTAGACAAACTAGGAGACTAAACAGACTAAGAACTAGGCAGGTTAGTATCATGTTAGTAGCAGGACAGACTAAGAACTAAACATTCTAAAGTGGTACTTACACAAGGGAAAACCAAAACAGACCAAGATACAAACTAATACATTTAACAAAGACAGCTCCACAAAACATGTGCCAACTTAAAGCAAACACAAACTAAAACAGACCGTAACCAAACAAAAGCCCACTTTACATAACAAATGCTCGACCCAGTTTCGCGGGACAAACAGCGATTTATAGAATGTCTAATTAGCTACCTCGGTTCAGGTGAGAACTCATCACCTGACCGAGGTGCCTTCTGGGAAACTGAGTCTACAAACAAAAACTACAAGACTAACCAACTCAAAACAGTGGCCTCTAGTGGTGAACCCTCACAGTGAGAACTGATCCAGAACAACCGACCTTCATGTCTTACAATAACAACTGACTGTTATTGTGGTTGTTGTTATTGTTGTTGTTGTTGTTGTTACATAATTACCTAATGCCATATGTGTTATTTTATATTTCATATATGTGTTCAAAACTTTTGCACAGTATATGAGACCTATACTGATAAAGCTGACAATCTGTTGGTGGTGCTGTGGAGCAGTGGGGTATTAGGGCTGTCTGTGCTCCTTTAGTCTGAGAAGGCCTGATCACATCGTCCACGGCGTTCCGCTTTGTTTTCTCACCTGATTTTCACTTGTTATTTGGAAACTAGACGAGGTGAGAGTAGTTAGGAGTTGTTATGAGGAGATCACATCTTATACATCTTATACATCTTATACTCGCGGCTTGTGTGTTTACATCAACATGAAATGGTGCAAGAACTCTGCGACTACACTGACTTGGAGGAGTACACGTCATCAGTGACCAGCTACATCAACAAGTGCACCGATGACGTCACTGTCTCCAAGAATATCATCTCACGACCCAACCAGAAACCGTGGATCACTGCGGAGGTACGTGCACTTCTGAAGACCAGAGACTCTGCCTTCAGAACGGGAGACAAGGCGGCCCTAAGAACAGCAAGGGCCAAACTGTCCCGGGCCATCAGAGAGGTGAAGCGTGCACACGCCCAGCGAATCCACAATCACTTCAGAGACAGCGGTGACACACGGCGCATGTGGCAGGGTATACAAGCCATCACCAACTACAGGACTTCATCACCTGCCTGTGACAGTGACGGCTCCCTTCCGAATGCGCTGAACAGCTTCTATGCACGGTTCGACATACAGAACGACGTGACGGCGAGGAAGACTGTCCCTCCTCCGAACGACCAGGTGCTGTGTCTCACCACGGCTGATGTGAGGAAAACTCTGCGAAGAGTCAACCCTCGTAAAGCTGCTGGACCAGACAACATCCCAGGCAGAGTGCTCAGAGAATGTGCAGAACAGCTGGCAGATGTTCTCACCGACATCTTCAACATCTCTCTGAGCAGCGCCGTCGTTCCCACATGCTTCAAGTCTACCACCATCGTTCCCGTGCCAAAGAAGTCTTCTGTATCCTGTCTCAATGACTACCGCACTGTTGCACACACACCCATCATCATGAAGTGCTTCGAGCGGCTCGTCATGAGACACATCAAGACCCTGCTGCCTCCCTCACTGGACCCCCTGCAGTTTGCGTATCGTCCAAACCGTTCGACGGACGACGCCATCTCCACCACACTCCACCTGGCACTGACACACCTGGACAAGAAGGACACTTACGTCAGAATGCTGTACATAGATTTCAGTTCAGCATTCAATACGATCATCCCCCAACAACTGATCGGGAAGCTGAGCCTGTTGGGACTGAACACCTCTCTCTGTAACTGGATCCTGGACTTCCTGACCGAAAGACCTCAGGCAGTGCAGATCGGGAACTATACCTCCAGCACCACCACACTGAGCACTGGGGCCCCCCAGGGCTGCGTGCTCAGTCCCCTGCTGTTCACACTGCTGACTCATGATTGTGTAGTGACACACAGCTCCAATCATATCATCAAGTTTGCTGATGACACGGCCGTGGTGGGTCTCATCAGCAAGAACGACGAGTCGGCGTACAGAGAGGAAGTGCAGAGGCTAACGGACTGGTGTACAGACAACAACCTGTCTCTGAACGTCGATAAGACAAAAGAGATGATTGTTGACTTCAGGAGACACGGAGCGATCACTCTCCGCTCAGCATCGACGGCTCTTCTGTGGAGATCGTCAAGAGCATGAAATTCCTGGGTGTCAACCTGGAGGAGAACCTCACCTGGTCCCTCAACACCAGCTCTCTGCATAAGAAAGCCCAACAACGTCTTTTCTTCCTGAGAAGGCTGAGAAAGGCACAGCTTCCACCACCAATCCTCACCACCTTCTATAGAGGAACCATCGAGAGCATCCTGAGCAGCTGCATCACTGTCTGGTTTGGGAATTGTACCATATCAGACCGCAAGTTCCTACAGCGGATAGTGAGGACAGCTGAGAAGATCATCGGGGTCTCTCTCCCCTCTATCGAAGACATCTACACCACACGCTCCATCCGCAAAGCCACCAGCATTGTGGCTGACCGGACACATCCATCACACTCACTCTTCACCCTCCTGCCATCTGGAAAAAGGTACCGAAGCATTCGGGCTTCACATCCAGACTATGTAACAGTTTTTACCCACAAGCCATCCGTCTCGTCAACACAAAGAGACTGGACTGATAAACACACACGCGCACACACACACACACACACACACACACACACACACACACACAAATCACTAAAACAGACGAACTAAATAACATCGGGACTGAACTGATAAACACACATATGCACAATCACACTGATTTACAACCACCTTAATTTGTTCATACCCACCTATCTGAACTGCTCTTTGCAATATTTGCACAATATTTTATTTCACTTTGCGATTTGCACACAATATTTTTGAACACAATGTAAATTGTTTACTTGCTGCTCTCTCCACTACCTCAACCCATACAGTACCTTATCACTAAAAAGGTATTTCTTAACTGTAATGTGTTACGTTGTTGTGTTGTCATGTAGCTCTTCGTTTGCACATTTGCACGTGCACTTTGTTGTCTGTTGCCTGCTGTCTTTGTTGTCTCTTTTTTGTATAGAAATTGATAGTTTTTTAGGTTAACTTAAAAATGTAAAAATCTGCGTTGTGTTGTTAATTTATGTCGTTGCATGTATGTAGCACCTCGGTCCTGGAGGAACGTTGTTTCGTTTCACTGTGTACTGTGTACTGAACTTGAACTTGAACATTCCCTCGTTACCCCCTTAATTGTTCTTATCCTCCTGCAGAGGGAAGGGAAAATGCTATTTAAGATAAATGTCTTCTTTCATGCCTCTCTCAATATGTGCATCAAACGTGTGTCCTTTTTCCTTTGAATGAAGGTTTTCTGCAGAGTTTTGTTTATCCTGTCAATGTCCATGTGGGTTTTTTGCAGGTTCCACAGTTTCATTCCGTTGTCCAGAAACACGCTTGTGGATTGAGCAACCTGAAACTGCACCTTAATAACGTCATGTACACGTTCTGAGTGATGTGATGCATCCCATCCAAAGTGTACTCCCTCTTGGAGGTGGCTTTTCCTGAAGATGAATGATTAAATAATAGAACTCCCACACTCTTTAATCACATGTGTATGCGGTCTCTGGGCCACGATCATTTTCTCACCACACCAGGAACAGCATGAATCTTCTGGTGGCTCAGGAATGACTCTAAATCACTGAGCAGTGCTGATTTATATCTCCACCCTAGACATTTCCCATTAGATGCCAGGCTCAAAAGAAAACTTTGCATGACTAGTGGCTCTAGCAATGCTGTTGGACTGCTGACGGACGTTGTGCTGCAGCCTAAACCCTCAAAATCACTTTGCAGGTTGGACCAAACCTAAAAGAATCCCTCAGAACCTGGAGGAAAAAGCCATGCATGGTTCTTCTTTTCACTTCCTTTCCCACCGACTTTTAATAAATATTCCATACTTCTAGGGTTCCTGTCTTTACGCTAGGTTCCGGTTGGTACTGGATCATTAAATGCAGTTTTCTCGCTATTGGGCTTGCAAAAAGTTGTTTTTGGCCAAGCTCCTAGCACATGGGTACTTGCCAGTGTCCGCCGCAGTGTTAAACTTTATTCAGTTCCAAAGCGAGAATAAGTGAACCTTTTCCTGGATGTAGTTCAAAACGTACACATTCCTCCTGCACTGGAGAGGGGTGGCTGGTTGGTATGGCAGGTGGCACACTCACAAGGATGGCAACAAAAAAAAGTCACATATAATTATAGTGAAATGTTTACATACTGTATACTCATGAGTGTGAGTGTCAGGGTGATATGGGCGTTCCGTGAATTCCTTGAACTGGATTTTTCTGGGCAGAATGACTGGACAACATCTATCTTTATTAAAGAAAAGCCTAAAAATACATTTACGTAGATTATTAATTCAGTGCTGCCGGGACTCCAGAAATGTCTATAAATTTGCCAGGCCTGAGGTCTCCCAACTTCCCGTTAGTAATGATGATGAACTCTAGCTGGAAGCTCCTCTGTGCATCATAAAAAGTGTGTTTGCCAGCACTCATTGGACTGACCAACACACAGAAGAAAGAAGGACAGTCCAAGGAGCTCCAAGCTCCAGATCTGAGAAAGCCATTTCTGAACAACTGCAGACTCCAAGATCAGCTCAAACTATAGTACACACTGCAAGTACAGGTTGTTAGGAGGTGGAAGCAAGTGTTCCTAATGGTGAAACTGGTTCTAATGGTCAGGAACAACCCAGGAACCCCCAACTAAACTAGGAACTAGCCCAACTAAAACCGTTCTTTTAAAATAAATGTGAAGGTGTAAGACTGACTCAAATTGAACTAAATCAAACTTGTTGGAGTAGCACACCTAGTTAATGTTGGATTAGCACGCCTGGTAATGTAGCTGGGACTCGATCAGACGCAGAAATGAAATCGGACTAGACGCTCTGCACATGTTCCACATTTTCCACCCTGGGCTTTGACCCTGAAGTCAAAATGCATAACAGAAGAATAAGCCGCTAATAAAATGGCAGTGTTGTCTGCCTTTGGATGACAAAATAACCACGAGGGATTGTGTCCATCTCATTTGTACAAAAAGTAAAATATACACTATGCGTGAAATGTATGGAGCTGTAAAGTTATCCATGTTTTCCCCACTTGATAGTTACTAAATGCTGCCAGTTTGAGGCTAGCTTACTAATTTGTCAGGTGTTAGGTGTGTGACGTAATAGGTAAAATGGGAAAAGGCACAATACTAGCAAATTGAAACGGGCGATATCGCCACCTATCATAGTGGAGTCAGACATACTTTAGTCAATAAATAAATTTCCCTGCCTTGCTTGAATAACGGGATAAGGACAATAATACAATTGCTAGCCTAGTCAAGCTAAACCGTAGCTCCACTTAAATGTTCATGTGGACGTACTGACAGTCTACAGTCAGCCCAGTTTTACATCACCATGGACTGAAAGTCTGCCCTCCAACATCCACACCTTCTAGCTTGACCACAAAGTCATGTAACCTCAAGAACATTGTAGCAGCTGTTAAGCATGGTGGTGGGAGCATCATGCTCTGGTGTTGTTCTGCTTCTGGTGGAACTGGTGCACATCACTAGTGAATCATGAAGGAGAGGCGGAGAACCTCAGAATTCTTCAGCAGAACCTCAAATCATCAGCTAGAGGGTTGGAAACACTTGGACAAAATTGAATGTTCCAACATGACAATGACCCCAAACCAACATCAAAGCTGGTGATGGAACGGATAAAGCAGACTAACTTTTGGAAGATTTTGGAATCTCAGGACTATCAATAAAATTCTATCTATCTATCTATCTACTTCAGTGAAGTGACACTAAAGTCAGTGTGTTCTGGTATGTATATGTTGTGCACATAAAGTTTACTGCCCTGCTATAGCATCACTCCAGAAATTTGTCCACCCGTTGGCAGGGAGTTGATGACAGGCAAAGCGAACGAGTAGAGGTTGCCGGGAAGAGTATAAAATAAGCGTCAGTGCTGTGGCAGCGCATTACCACTTAAAGAGCAGGACAGGAATAGCTCAGCGGTGCACTGTCATGAGGAGAATAAAAGTCTGAAACTCTCCCTCTGTAATCACAAACTGCACTGCGGCCCGCATCCGCATCCAGATCCGCCTGTCTCTACTTAACCCTTAAACCTCGACTTAAGCCGGATTAAAGTGGAACCATACTAAATATAATGAAAGACACCGTTCGTTCGGATCTACACACCATTCGACAAAATGGGATTTCACATTCCACATCGTTACAATCCAATCCTGGAATGTGGAGTTACTGAATCGTGCGCACCAAGGAGGGGTGAAGGCAGTGAGATTTCCTCTCAAAATAAACCCGAGATACGTCCCAAACCATTTACTCCGTATATAAATCTTTAAATACTGCAGTGAGTTATGGATGTTCTGCATATCTCATTTGGACTCGATCGTGTTGCACTGCATTGTGGGATTTCTGTGCAGTAAATAATGTCCACATGGTTGCGGATCAAAACCAAAATAGTGTACGATGTAGTGGATATGCGGTGGTTTAGAGGGAGCACACACTGAGGTGAGAAAGCCTTTCGGTTTGGACACACACACATATTTATACACACGTATGCACACCCAGCATGGATGGCTGTGCGGAGTGTCTTTGATGCACAAAATCAATGTCAAGCAAATCTGAAAAGTGCTTGTCTATAAAGCCACTTTGCATTACATTATGAATTAGACATGGCTTGATGCGGGCACAGAGTCCAAGTATGGAATGATATCCCGGACATTTTTCAAAAGGAATTGCATTTGCCACTGCGTTTTCCATATGTGGACGAATAAAGTGTGACATAATTCAAATGCAACTGCAAACGTTTCATTACCGTTTGTTTTTTCGCCTTCGCGAACGCACACTGACTGCCGAATTTCAAATGAAAAAGCAACGTCCATTTGCATTTGCATTTCCCATGTCTTACAGGTTACGAGCCTGTCATATTTAAATAGCAAAATCAATTAGCACACCAGCTTTTTCACTTTCTCTGTGTCGCGCATGTAGCCTGCCACAACTCAAACGCAATCGCTAATCCATATGCAATCACATTTCCAACACGTTGCACGGAAACCTGTCAATCAGCGTCAGGGGCGGGTCTATACTGGGGGGCGTGATTGTATGGGGAGTGACGTCACTCGCAGTCGTCGACCAAGACGGGGAAATTTGAGCAATGGAGCTGAACCGCGGTAAAGTTGGTGTTTTGCGCTAAAATATTATCACTGCTAATAACTACAACCTTTTTCTAAGTTTGATTTCATTTTGCAATTTTTTATTTTTTTGCAGGATAGAGTGCATTACAGTACAGTTGGTTTTCACATTTTACATTTCTATAGCAAAAATGTTATTGAATTTTGTTGATTTTTTTATTTTTTGCAATTCATAATAGACTGTGCCGAAGTGCATTCATTCTCATACATATCTTTACAATTATTATTATTTTTTTAATAATAAAAACACCCCAACTCTCATTTAACAAATTATCTGTTTCATTGCCACAAGAATTGTCTGTGTAATCATTTATTTTTAAATGTACATTCAAATAATTATTAATCAATTAAACAAACAAATAATCCATACTGTAGCCTAACAGTGTACTATGTTTGATGTCCTGTGAGGTCTTTATCTGTAAGCTTGTGAATTCTTCTGTAAACAAACGGTTGGGTCTTGGTCATGCACTTTTTAGACGGTCCCTTAGTGACTCCATCGCTATAAAGTGGCGGTAAGCAGCATTTCTGACAGATTTAGCTCCAGCAGTTTGTAACAGGAGAAGATCTAAAAATAGATTTATTTGCAATAGCTTCTCTGTCCACTCCATAGTAAGAAAATATGCGATTTGTCATTTTTGTGTGTTTATTTCTTGATGAACAGATGAGATAATCTCGGTTCACCTCCATTGCTCAAATTTACCCCTCTTGGTCGGCGACTGCGAGTGACGTCACTCACGTCCCAAACCCCACCACCCCCACCCCCAGTATAGACCCGCCCCTGACGCTGATTGACAAATGCAGTTTGCAATTCTTTAACATCCTCACTAAGTAAAAAGCAGTGAAAATTGTTCTTTTTTTATTGTGCGTTATTTATTTCACAATAATCAATGTTTTGTTTTGTTTTTTAATACAGGCATCTTCCAAATGGTTGAGATGACACTTCATAGTAAAAGTATGAACAAAAAGGTGTGGTGGTGTTTGGGGGGATTAGACCTACTTTAAATAGTAAGGCATACTATTTAAAGGCACAGTGACATCTGGTGAATTGGTTCATATCTCAATAATATATCTCAACCGAGTGGTAGAGAGTGCTGAATCAGGTTAAGTTCAGTACATTTTTTTTCAATGAGATATCTAATGGTTGAGCAGATCATTGAAAGTTTAACAGAAATACCAACTCCAGAAATAGCTCCTAAATAATTGAAATGTGAATGCAGTTGGCTAAGTTGAACATTCTGTACCATCCGATACGTGTCATGCCTGTCTTTTGAGTTTGCTGTGTTTTTCCTCGGTTGGGTCACCTGTTTTGTGGTATAACTGTGTTACTTACTACTTAATGTCTCATGTTCTTCTGTACTTTTACTCAAGTACACAGGCAAATGAATGACTTCTACTTTTACTTGAGTAATATTAGCCCTTGGGGATCTTTACTTTTACTCAAGTGCAGGATTTGTGTACTTTGCCCACACCTTCTCAATACTTTATTACCAATTTACTTTAATACT
>CM059213.1:36518723-36563723 GCA_030347435.1 Clarias fuscus
TGTGGTGCAGCGCGAGCTGGGCGAGACCGACCGGCAGGAAGGACGGCACGTGGACCAGCTTATTATGGGACAGATCCAATGTCTCCAACTTACTGAAAGACAAGAGTGGAGACATGTCTCTTTCAGACACAGACCAACCAAGTCAACTACGACCACAGGACCACAGGACCACAGAACACTGACTCGTCACACAGATACTGATGATGACATGGCGCCCCCTAGAGAATGCCCTGACTCCTGCTTTTTGTTTTCGAATTATTTCTTAGTAGACTTCTGACTAAACTTATGAATCCTGATTCTCTGTCCATAATCTGAGTGCTGTGGCCCCCTAGTGGCCCGTGAGGGTACTACAGGTGGGCCACAACACGCCATTTACAATCAATAAATACCTGTTGCAAATTTTCAACTTTTTAATAATAACATTATGTTTAAAAATACATTCAGAACTAATAAAACAAAGCTTTGGAATTTAAATAACATGTTATACGTCATTAATCTTAGTTTGATGGATTGTGAGTTGTGATTAAAGGTTTGGGATTTCGTCGCCCTGTGCCATTATTGAGTCGTGGAATGTCTGAATTAGATCATTTAACGTGCTTATGTTCTTCACATCATCTCCAACCCTTCAGCTAACTCCTGATCTGATCAGTTTCACGTATTTAATTTACAGAAATGTGTGTAAGAGCTGGATCAGGCAAGAATCCATGCTAGATCATAGTCTGATAATGTGTTGCATTTCAGGTGTCGAGGTTTTAGCGCCCTTGAGGGTGAGATGAGCAAGAATTTAATTAATTGAAGAATTTAATTCATTTATTGATTGAATTCATTTGTCTATATATATTAATATGTTGATCTTGCTCCTTTAGAACCAACTACCTATTAAGAAAAATGTAGCCCTAATTTCCAGATGTTTATCTTTTCAAGCCCTCACTTGGCGACATGTGGATTCTAGCATACAAATGAACGATCCCACGTGCGTCTGCTCTAACAAACCGCGATCAGTAAACAGGAAGTGACGGACCGTAGGTGTATCCAGGCTCTCGGTGCGATCCGGTCCTCTCGGATTTTATTATGGCTCAGATTTAAGATCCGCAGGTTCACTGTCTTATTCAGGAGTCCAGCATGAACCACTTCGATCCGGTTGTCTGACAGATGCAGCTCCTACACACACACACACACACACACACACATGTATATAGTCTATACACACATAAGCTCACATAAAGGGGAAAATAAGCCCTAGGACACATTTCGCTAATACTAGTTCATGAACTATATAGAGGTTAGCGCATTAGCAAACACAGTAGCTAGCATATTAGTTAGCACTTAGTATAAATGAGCACGCTCAGCTAAAGCCTATCAGAGGACACTGGGACGCTAAACACGTGCAACCTCCAGCTCTGTCTTAACATTTACAAATTACCGCAATGAGACTAACTGGCTTTAGAAGTATCGTTAGAGTGAGTTCTGTGAGTTCTGTGAGTTCTAGCATATGAGATGAACAATCTGCTGTTCTGGACATGAAGATTATTCAAGGTATGTGGAGCTTAGTCCTGCAAAGTCTCTTGGCCTACTGGAACTAGTTATGAATATTGAAGATGATGATAATGATGATGATGATGATGATGATGTAATGACCTTCAGTGACGCAGGCAGGCCGGAGGGAATGGCTCTGAAGTCGTTATCGTCCAGTCGGAGGTAAATGAGTTTCTTGAGGGGTCTGAAGGCCAGCGGGGAAACGTTCCCATCATGGAAATGGTTGTCCTCCAGCTCCAGAGTCAGCAGCTGGGACAAACCTGCCAGAGCAAACGTCCAAACCACATTCCCGTCCCACTGAGCGAGGGTTTAATAAACACAGAGTCCATCTTACTCTCCGCCAAGAATCTAACTGATGTCCTTTTCACCTCACACCAGCAGAACTTGTGTGTGTGTGTGTGTGTGTGTGTACCTTTAAAGCTGTGAGGTGTGAGTCCGCTCAGTTTGTTGTCGTTGATCTTCAGCTCCAGCAGTGACGGCGGCAGCGGGGGGATTTTGGTCAGATTGTTCCCGTCCAGATTCAGACGGCGCAATTTGGTCAGATTCTGAAAAAAAAAAAAACACACACACACACACACACACAAATGCACATGCACACACACACACACACACACACACACACACGCACTCGCACATTGTTGTGTCTCTCAGCCTTGATGGAGCCAGAATTCATAACACGTGTATGAGAGAGAGAACTTGACATCATGGTGTTTGCTCGTGGTTTGTTTGTCCACGCTGAATATTTTCCCATTTACTCTTAACGATGAAGTGAGAATTCAGCTGCAAGTGAAGAACTGCAGCGCGTCCCAACAAACACACATCACACCGGCTCGATATTCATTCTGGTGTTTGTTCGAGACGGTGTTGGGCTTTAGGGAGATCACACGGGGTTCACAGACCCGGGAGGCCACCATCACACCTGTGTTACACGCATGCTCTTATAAATAGGCGAGTCCGAGTCTGAGCACCGGGATCTTACAGCTAGATCACATCAAAGCACTGCTGAGTTCTGGATTCTGATTGGTCAGGACGTTTTCTATAACAGCAGGTTGCTCTCATTCCTGGAGCTAATAGGGTAATTAAATAGCGGCTGTATATTTCATTGTATACAATAAAGTATCTATCAGTCTATAGAGGAAGAAAAGACTCGGGGACATGCTGTTGTGGGAAATCAATAAACGATTGCTTTGACAAAAGTGTGTTTGTGTGTTTCTCTGTATATGTGTGTGTGTGTGTGTGTGTGTGTGTGTGTGTGTGTGTGTGTGTGTGTGTGTGTGTGTTCTCACCCGGAACACGTTCAGCCCCAGTGAGGTGTCGTCCAGTTTGTTCTTGCTCAAGTCGAGCCACTGGAGGTTGGGCAGGCCGTGCAGCGCTCGCACCGGGATCTTACTGATCTTATTATCTGACAGACAGACAGACAGACAGACTGTGCTTATTATCTGTCTATCTAGCTATGTGTGTGTGTGTGTGTGTGTGTGTGTGTGTGTGTGTCAGCTCACCTGCCAGGTAAAGAGTTCGGATGCCGGCATCTTTGATGAGAGGCATGCCGGTCAGTCCGGTGCTGCCGCATGCGATCAGAGCGTCAGACAGCAGACATCCCGCCGGGAGCGACGACATGTACGTGGAGGGACGACTCACTGGACGGCTCACTGGACGGCTCACTGGACGGCCCACGACGCTAGCTCCGCCTGCTCTTCCTCTGAACGCACCCCCTACGTTTCTAACATCTCCACTGGGTGCCAAAACTTTGGGTTTCTTTGCAGGAGGAGGGGGGGGTCTTTGCAGTACGGGTATCGTCGGTTTGCGGGTGGCAGGCGCTGGGCTCCTGCTGACGGGTGAACTTCTGCTGCGATCGTTACGGAAGACCGGGACGTCGTCGTCATCCTCATCAGGGTCACTATCGTCCTCCGGGTAGTCTTCATCATCGTGGTCATCATAATCAAACAGGTCTGGGAAGATGTCGGGGGGAGGGGCCAGAGGGAGACGTGCTGCAATTCCCAGCTCAGGTGCTTGTGATTTGATCCTGGGTGGAGGTGATGGTGGTGATGGTGACGCATGCTTCTTCTGTGCAGGTGGAGGCTGAGGAACCGACATGTGGAGATCATGGAAAGAGATTAAGAGCATCATCATCATCATCATCATCATCATCATTATTATTTTTATTATTCAGTACTGCAATTATTCACGCATCATACTGTACATTTACAGCTTTATCCCGTCTCGGTGCTGTCTTGGGCTTGACCTCCTTGGCGACCTTTCCCCGCTCCGCTCCGCTCCTTCCAGACTGGGGATGGACTTTCTCCTGTCCGGTCGTTTTCTCCAGCTTCACTCTTTGGGCTGCTTTCTGGTGTCTGGTTTCTAAACCCCAAATAAATACAACATTAAAGAGCCATGTGGCATCAAAATACAGCAGAACATTTAGAAAAAACAAATAAAGTTAAAAACACAACTGGACAATCATGTATAATAAGAAGTGTTCAGGGAGCATAAAGACTGGACTTTGGAGTGACGGAGAAAGGTCATGTGACCTGATGAGTCCAGACTGAGTCTGTTCCAGAGTGATGGGCGTGTCAGGGTGAGAAGGGAAGCGCATGAAGCGATGCTCCCATCATGCATAGTGTCCACTGTACAAGCCTCTGGAGACGGTGTTATGATCTGGGGTCGCTTCAGTCGCTCAGGTCGAGACTCAGCAACGTTATGTGGAGATAACATGAAGTCACATGACCACCTGAATGTACTGAATCACCAGAACATCACGTCTATGGAGGGTTTCTGCTTCACTGATGGCACACGCCGTATTCCGGGACTCAGAGTGTGAGAGAGCGGCTCTGGCAGCATGAGGAATGATTTATTCCCTGTGGGCTGGAATGTATGTGTGTGTGTGTGTATGTGTGTGTACTGTACCTGTATTCTGGCAGGTCACTCCTTGGCACAAAACCGCACCACTTCTACACTGGCACATGTTACACGCATCAGGAGACCAAAGAGCTCCTTCAAAGAGAAGGATCCCGTTCACTAGGCACTGAGTGCTCGGCGCTGACAACACACACACACACACACACACACACATACACACACATCATAATTATACAGTAAAAATATTCAAAACGTTTTTATTTCTAAAACTTCACTAAAGTTTACTGATGACTGAGATCCAGGACGCAGTGTGTTTGTGTGTGTGTGTGTGTGTGTGTGTGTGTGTGTGTGTGTGTGTGTGTGTGTGTGTGTGTGTGTGTGTGTGTGTGAGTCTCTCTGTGTTGAATCTTCCAGGTGAACGTTAGAACCATAACATATGAAAATGTATCCATAATCAGTATTACAGAACCATGATTCCATATCACGTCCTTCTCCGAGCGCTTGGGCACAGTGTACCGGAGATCGAAGCTAACTTCTGTTCTGTGACTTCTTTTTACATTCAGGTAAACTTTTAAGCATGTATACAACCTCTCCAACAACAAAAAAAAAAAAACCAGTCACTCTGTAATTTGCTACAAAAACACCCTGTGTGTGAAGTGAGACTCCGATGACATCAGGAGAACTCACCCGTGTGTCCAGGTGTTTTAAATCCAGATGTCGCTGCCACAGCTCGACTCTTCTGTCCCTCATCCCGCCGGCTCGCTCGTAGGCCGTGTGTGACGCTCAGACACACAGACAGACACACACACGTGTAGAATAAATGCAGATACATGACGTGTGTGTATGTGAGGATTACTTAAGTGCTTAGGAGTGTGTGTGAGAGCGAGCTTCTTATACTCTCAGGCTGTGGGGAGAGAGAGAGAGAGAGAGAGAGAAGGACAGGGAGAGACGGGGGGGGGGGGGGGGGGGGGGGGCATATTTAACAAAACCACTCTTTCAACCTTAAAACTCTACCCTCCAATCAGCCCCCAAATCCACCCACCCACCCACACACACACACACACACACTGAGCTCAGTCAGACAGCAAGGCCTTGCGTACCTGTGGCCGAAGTTATTATTACAGAAACAGATTTCCTCTACCGTAAAGTTGTTTTCTAATCCTGAATCCTGATTGGTCTGAAGTTGAGCTCTATAAGAACAGAAGCTAAACAATACAACATTGACTAAAAAGTACATGCTGGTATTTAATAATGATAAAAAATGAAAAACATGTAATATGGCATTTTATAAGAGGAGTAAAACACTTCGCGTAACATTCCCATGTCAGAAGCTTAGCTTACGCAGCATGTTACTAAATTATGCTAGCTACATGATGCTAAGAGACCACATTAGCTAAACTTAAATAACTAGCTAACCATAAAAGAAACTATTACAGCGGTACCTCGGCTTGCCAACTTTCGAAAAAAAGAATTAAAATTTTGCCTCTGCATATGAAGCATTTTTCGAGTTGCAAATGATCGAACCCGAGCCGAACCGAACACTGACTAAGTTGCGTACTGTTTATGTCCAGGAGCCGTTGTTGTGAAAACTTGTTCGCGTCAGTGGAACGCCAAGTGAAGCGAGTTTACATATTTTTCATATGTGGGTTTTTTTGCATTTTGTGCAAGATTTAGTGAAGACGTACAGCAGCACCGCGGGTCTCAAGAATGTTATCAAGGACGATAGCAAGAAGAAAACGGAGCCGCTTTCAGTTTGGTTTTTAAAGCAGCCGGTGCCGAGAGGAATCATACATTAAGGTTAAGTGAGATTTAATGTCTAGTTATTTCATATTTTACTTCATTTACTCATATTACTTTCCCAAATGTTTTGATTGGTTTTATATGCAAAAATATAATAAAAGTGTTGGAAATTATCTACAATTACATTATTTTCTATTGGAAAATGTGTTTCGCACTATGAAATTTCACCTTAAGAACTCGCTTCCGGAACGGATTAAATTCATATGCCGAGGTACCGCTGTACATGTAAATAGCTAGCTAATATTACACTGATTGATTGGCTCTGGAAAAGATAGTTAGTTAGTTAGTTATTATTTCCCTAAAAAAAAATGACATATTAAATAAAATAAGCTACAGCCAGAGACATCACTGCAGTAGCTAAACATTAGCTAGCTAACATTAGCTAGAGAAGCTAGTGAGTTATTATTTAGACATTTTTTTAAAGCATAATTAAAAATATCCCGGAGCTAATCTAATGTTCCACTTTATGTTCATAAAACTATTTTAGTGGTGAAGTCAGACGAGGTGAAGTCTGCGAGCATGTCTGATCTGATGGACCAATCAGAAGTGAGCGTTCCACAGAGCAGCAGTGTGACCGTGACGGTGGAGTGTGTTCTCACTAACGCAGACACTCACATGGCAGTGAAAGGCAGCTCTCTGTGTGTGTGTGTGTGTGTGTGTGAAATTCCTGTCTGAAAACAGTGTCTCTCTGAGCAAACCACAGTCTGATTTACATAAATATTGCCGGATGGATTAAAGACGCTTCCCCCTGGTGCACTCAGCCGTTAGGTCCTAACTGTACTTTAGTGTGTATTCATATATATATATAAATATATATAAATATATATACACGTACTCATATACTGTAAGAGGCATTCAGACATGAGTGCTACTATAATTCCAACATAAGTGTTATAACCTGAGACGTAAGTTTAGAAGTCATCAGTGTTATGCGTTAGTGGGCGGAGTTTATCTGAATCAGATTCTGAATCTCACTTCCCCTAAATTCTGACCCCTGCACATGTTTCCAGCGTTATCTCGGCTCGATTGAGGAGCAGGGTTAAGTCCAGCGCCCCCGTCTGAATGTTTGATGTAACTACAACCTGTCACAGTGAAGTGCCCTCACGCACACTCATACACACTCACATACACTACGGAACGCCATTCAAATACAGAATTCACCATGTAACAGGCGACATCAGAGGAGAAGTGTGTTAATCATGGTTGATGTGGAGGAGGAAATATCTGATGTAGAAATGGTGCGTTAGGTTAAAGTGTTTGGTGTAGCAGACGAGCGCTCGACCAGATTCTCCTTCACTGCGAAGACTTGTTCTCACTAAACGCGTGATCGGTTAGATTACATCCGCACACATACACACACACATATTATTATACTTACTATGTGACTGGTAAGTAGTAATAATAATAATAATAATAATAAAGTGTAAAATGAGAAGGAGTGCTGGATCAAAGGGGCCAAAAAATGAACACACTTCAACATGAAAAATATATGCATCTCTTCTGATGGTTTACATGAGAACATCAACGATGGTGCGACTACTGAAGTCACCTAACACTAAACATAATACATTGAGGACATTGCTGCCGTAATTCAAGTGTGTGTACATTTTTGGGCCCCTCTGTATTTGAATGCTCCATGGTGTAGTGGTTCATAGTTTGTCCTCACACCTGTAGCATCAAGGGTTCGATTCCCACCTCGAGTCTGTGTGTGGAGTTTGCATGTTCTCCCCGTGATTTGGTGGGTTTCCTCCAGGTACTCCGGTTTCTTCCAAAGAGGGGCAGATTAGGCTACTGTAATTGCCGTTCCCAATTTGCCCATAATGTGTGAGTTTGGATGCATTTACGCCCTATGCTGGACTGGGACATGTCCAGGGTGTACCCCACCTTGTGCCCAGTGTCCCCTGGGATAGGCTCCAAGCCCCCACAGTCCTGTACAGGATAAGCAGTATAGACGATAAAATTTTCTTTTTCAGTCGGTATTTTCTATCCCTGATTTTTTTTTTTCAGGTTTAAAAGTGAGCGTTTGTGTTTTTCAGGCAGTGGTCGAGACGATAATAAAAAGTCTTTCTTGAAAGCTTCTGCTGAAGAAACCCGCCACCCTCAGAGTCATAAAAAACACCTCGCAGGTGATTTCAATGATCTAAATGTGGGCCTCAGAAAATACGCTTAGCAAAGCCACATGACTCTATCATGACTCAATCTGACACATTTTCCTGCATAAACACTGATGTAACATTTGCACTTAAGTTCCTGTTATTCAAGCTCAGTACATAAAACAGGGGAGGTTTGTGATCAGACATAGCTGATTAAACTGTGAGCTCAGACTGAACGGAAATCACTTCAGCTCTTACAGCAGTAACAGTTTACGATGTTTTCCAACACGCTGCACTATTTGCTCTCACATGATGAGTCCGCTCATATTCGCGAGCTGTTTGCTCTAATAGTTCTTATTAGCCAGCAGCTTCTCTTCCTGTTGTTCAATTCCAAAATAACAAAATTAAACAGGGAAGTAGGAGGCGTTTTTAAACATGCAGACAGTCTGCGGACGTTTCCTGTATTTCTGTCTTTAGCGCATTCTCAAAACGTCTACAAAAAGAAAACATGAAACACCATAATAGGCAGCGCTGGGACATTTATAGCCGTGAAGGTGCACTTTAGGATGTGTTTGGGCCGAGTGCAGGCGACCCCTCGCATCACACATTACACCATGCTGTTTGGATATTTTGTTCATGACCAAGTGCGAATCACTGTGTCCAAGGTGGATCTACACACACACACACACACACATACAAACATATATTGACACACAGACACATATATCCTTGGTGGAGCCAGACATGTCAGAAATACAGTTTAGCTCACAGCCAGTGTAAACAGTGCAGATTGTGGACAAGACGCTTGTGCAACCTCAACCTCAGCTCATATATACACATTATTATTATTATTAGTAGTAGTGATAATAATATTAAGAATATGAGGTTGAGTCAAAAATGATCTCCAGTCACTGGTGGCCATGACTTACTAGGCCATGGGAATAAGATAGTATGTTGTGGCCATGACTTACTAAACTGTGGGAATGAGATACTGCGTTGTTTTGGAGTTATGCTGTGTGTCAGTGAATAAATAGAGCCACAGTTGTGGCCACGGCATATGTACCAGTATAATGGGGCCGCACATATGTACCAGTATAATGGGGCCGCACATATGTACCAGTATAATGGGGCCGCACATTTGACTATTTTGTTCCCATGCCGTACTAAGTCATTGCCACAACATATTTTCTCATTATCATGCCTTAGTAAGTCATGGCCACACCATTGTTTCACATTCCCATATCTTAGTAAGTCGAGACGACACCATATTATCCCGTTACCATGTCTTACTAAGTCGTGGCCACAACATAGTATCTCATCCCCACGCCTTACTAAATAGTGGCCCCAACATACCATCTCATTCCAACACCTTAGTAAGTCGTGGCCACAATATAGTATTTAATTCCCACGAATTAGTAAGTCGTGGCCACACCATATTTTCGCCCCAATATCAACAGAGGGGACCTCAGTATGTCTCAGGAGGAAAATCACTATCTAGTATTATTTGTCGCTTTTGTCGCCACCTGGGGACCGGTCGTGTCATTGCAGCTTTAAATGTAAATGGCGTCCTCGGTGAGAGTTAATGGAGTTTTCAGAGCTGGCGATTAAACTGTCGCTTATTAAGCGCCTTGTTTTCATTAAATCGGCGTGAGAGTCAGAAACAGCGCCTGACGATGAGCACGACGTTGCTGTCGTGGTCGGAAAGAATGCTGCACCTTCTCCGCCGTATGAACAGCTTTCATTTACCAGGTTAGCAACCGGCTGGTGTTATAACGTTTTAGTGCAGATGGTACATCCGGTTCTGACTTCCGGGTCTGTCAGAGACTGAAGTGTATTGCTTTTATATCATTCAGAGTAACATATTAGTTAGGGTTTGTTGTTTAAAACATAATTCAGACCACTTTAGATGGAGTAGATTTACGTATTCAAGCCGGACGTGGGTGATTTTAAATCAGGCGCTGTTAAAGCCACACAAAAGGGTCCTTGGGATGCAGAATAAATCAGCAAACTGAAAGTGCTTGAACAATATAGAGCCCTGAATGGTGTGTCAGGGTTGTACAAAACAGTTTTCTGATCTAAAGTGCATCAGAATGTGTGATGTATGAATAAAATTTATATGTGATAGAGATATTGGGATGTACTGAAAATGTTTATTTATGAATATTTAGCTAAAATTTAGAAATTGAGCAATAATTCCTAACATGTGCCGGGCCCAGGGTTCGATCCTGAGGTTTTGTGCAAATCCATTAAATGTAAATATGTGTGGATGAATATAAACTGCCTGTAGATATGAGTAAGTGTGTGTGTGTGTGTGTGTGTGTGTGTGTGTGTGTGTGTGTGTGTGTGTGATTCACGCGATTGTTTGTTTGTTTTTTGCAGATTCCAGTTTAAAGAAGTGTCTGCGGTTCGAGGTTGCGGGTCAGCAGGTGGGTTGGATCCGGCCGGACGTGGCGTCGGTCCTGCGCCGTTATCCAGATGTGTTCTGTACAGTAGGCGGCGCTATAGAGCTCTGCCCAGCGCTGGACTCGTATGAGCGCAGGACGCAGGCGGTGGAGGTCGTGCTGCAGACGCTCAGAGAGGAGGCGGAGTTTAGTTGTCTGAAGGGGTGGAGAAATGAGGTGCGAGATGTGAAGTGTTTAATTTTTCAATAACGTAAGAGTCATTTCGGAGGTGTGATGTTCCACATAATCTCAGATGTTATCTAAATGTTTTTGTAATCTATGCTGTTTCCCCTAATCTGAGATACCTGTTTTAAATTATCTGAGATTTTTCAAGAAGCTCCTCTTCTGATTCCCTCTAAAATCTGAGAGTTTCTTCATGTTCTGAAGTGTTCTTTGTTCTCAAATGCTCTCAGTTATGAGTTGGTCTTCACAACATAATCTGAGATTTCCTCCATAATCTGAGATAATCAACACTCATAATCTATGCTGTTCTTCATAATCTTCATAATATTTATTATGAATTAGCTGAGATGTTCTATATAATATGAGAAATTTTCTGTAATTACAGGCGACCCTCCTAATCTAGGCTGTTCCTTATAATTTCAGATGTTCCCTTTATACTGACAACATGTGTTTTGTTTAATCTGAGATGCTGTCAGTTACACGATGGTCTTCATGACATAATCTGAGATTTTAAAATAGATAAGATATACCTTTATTCATCCCACAGCAGGGAAATTTCTTTGTTACGAAAAGAAAAGAAATATTAGTTATGCAAATTTTAAAAATAGGGACATTACAGTGTATAATATTACAAATAATAATAACCGGCACGGCACGGTGGTGTAGTGGTTAGCACTGTCGCCTTGTACCACCAGGGTCCGGGTTCGATTCCCATCTCTGTGTGCATGGAGTTTGCATGTTCTCCCCGTGCTTGGTGGGTTTCCTCCAGGTACTCCGGTTTCCTCCCACAGTCCAAAGACATGTAGGTTAGGTTAATTGGCGTTCCCAAATTGCCCGTAGTGAGTGTACTGTATGTATGTGTATGTATGTGTGTGTGTGTGTGTGTGTGTGTGTGTGTGCCCTGCGATGGATTGGCACCCTGTCCAGGGTGTACCCTGCCATGTGCCCTAAGTCTCCTGGGATAGACTCCAGGCCCCCCGTGACCCTGAATACTGGATTAAGCGGTGTGGGTGATGAGTGAGTGAGAATAATTGCACTTTCAGACAAACAAATTGCATTAATTCCAACAAATTGCACAATATTAATGCAAAGTTTCTATTGCAATGAATTGCGCAAGAATAATACTGCAGTTTTAATCTGTATAGTAATGTAATATGTAAGATATTATAACATTATATAGAATATACAACAGTGTGAAATATGGAGACTGGTTCACTGGGAGCAGCTCTGATTTCCTACATAATCTGAGATAATCTATATAATACACACTGTTCATCATAATATGAGAGTCTCACAATAATCCAAGTCATGTTCTGTAATCTATACTTGTCTTTCTAAACTGAGATCTGCTTTGAAATGTAAACTCTTTCTCGTAATTTGAGATTTCCTCCATAATATGAGATGATCGCCGTAACGCGAAATGTTCTTTATACTTCAAGATGTTTTTCATAAGAAGGTGTTTCTCAAAAGATCTTTTTTAAATCTGTAGATGTATGCAGTGATGCCAAGGCTTTGCGACGTCCCGCTGATGCACATGGAGAGAGCAGCGACGAGTATATCACTATACATCTTAGACACACACACACACACACACACTCTTCACAGTGTCAACAATGCTAACACTTTAAGACAGTACAGTTTTAAACTGGAGAAAAAGAAATAAAAATAAACATTCCATGTTTATAAACTGTACCACTAGAGGGCGCTTGATGGACATTACAGAGATCCTCAGCAGTGCATGTGCTCTGTAACTCAGAGCTAGCTTTGTGGCGTTACTACGTTAGTGTTAGCTACTTAGATGTTTCACATGTTTTTGTGTCTTTGGAGAAAAACACATCACTTCAGAATGTTATAAAGTTCCTGTGATTAATTAGTGAACTTTAAGGCGTGGTGTGCTCACGTTTGTCTTTTGATTTGACTCGCCACAGGTTTGTTCGGAGTAAAGCGCTATGGTGTTCACGTTAACGGGTTCTGTCGAGACGGAGACGGGAATCTGAGCATGTGGCTCGGCAGGAGATCTGACACTAAACAGACTTATCCTGGAAAACTGGATAATCTGGTATATACACACACACACACCTAAATAAATTTGTTTAATTTCATCTTAACCGAATATAAGGTATTAGAATGAGTTTAGCATAAGATTGAATAATATTAGCATGATATTAGCATGAGATTAGAGGAACGTTAGCATTAGTTTATCATGAGATTGTTGAAATGATTGAGTGCAGTGCTGTTGGTAGCATGAGGGAAAAGCAATCCCTAAACACACGTGTGTGTGTGTGTGTGTGTGTAGGCAGCAGGGGGTCTAGCGGCCGGCTGCGGTGTTAAACACACCCTGGTGAAAGAGTGTGAGGAGGAAGCATGCATCCCTCCATCACTGGCCCAGACAGCGCGACCTGTAGGAACCATCAGGTACACCATCCTTATCCTGTGTGAAAGAAAAAACTTCCTGTTTCTGTTATCATTCTGAAAACGGTGATGTCTGTCAGCGAGGTCATATGTCCTAGCATATCATGCTAAGCATGTGTTTAATCAGCGCTACGGTGAGATGAACTGCTGTGTCGGCAGAAGCGTGGGCGGGTCCTAATAGCCTCAGTAACCATGACAACGGGCGTGGTGGATCGGGTCAGTGGTTTAGTTAGCGAGTGTTGCGTGCAGCTTGGTTCTCTCTGCGGCTCTCCGGTGCTTTAACGACGTCTGCGCTCCGCAGCTACACCTACGAGGACAGCGAGGGCGTGTTCCCCGAGTGCCAGCTCGTCTTCGATCTGGAGCTCCCGCGTGACTTCGCGCCTCAGATTGGAGACGGAGAGGTGCAGGAGTTTTACTTCTACCCCATCGACAAGGTAAAGGAGATCATGTCTAAAAGTATTTGCACCTACTAATTCGTGTTAGGAGAAATAAAATAACAGCTTGTCACGTGACCGAGAAACCATGTGGGAAAGATGTGGGACAATGTAAACTCCTGAAACTGGAGACTCCTTCCAAAATACAGTCAAATGGAGTGGGCATGTCTGTTACTATGGAAACAGTAACCTGTTAATATAAACCTGCACTATAGTCAGAGCAGCCGTCAACTGAGTTAATCAACACCTGACCAATCAAAGGGCAGGATTCATTAGAGCTAGGCACGTTAGAACAGAGACAAAATAAATAGCTGTGTTTGATAGTCATGTGGTTTACAATGCTTAGTCTTTCTTCTAGATGTGTTGATATGTGTGTGTGTGTGTGTGTGCAGGTGAAGGAACTGATCGCAAGCGAGGATTTTAAGCCGAATTGTGCCATGGTGGTGCTGGATTTCCTCATCAGACACTCCGTCATCGAGCCTGACTCAGGTGTGTTACACACCATCCAAACATTCCATGTGTATTTGTACTTGTACCTTACTATTTATTACAGGCCTCCCCAGAGTGTCTTACTGCCCCCAGAGAGACCGTTTTTATTTCACTCCTCCTCCAAATGCGCCATTTCAGTGTCTATTTAAAATTAATTACAGCTGAGCCACGCCCCTCCAGAGAACAACAAGCAGGGGGAGGGGCTCTGCTTATATGAGGTCACATTAGGGAGGAAATCTATTTTTTTTTTCTCTTCTTTTCTAACTTGCTTCAGCTCCAGGTGTGAAACTAATTGGGCTTTAATCAACTAACTGTTCATTATATATTAGGAGTGAGTTAACTCACATCTTTAGGGAGATGTGTACACACTTTTACAGTACACTGGCATCACATTGGTTCTTAACATGCAGCAGTTTATTTAACTTTTACACTACGAGTGTGTGAGAGACAAGCTGAGTCTCATCTTTAACGTGGTTTTGCATTTTCTTTTTCAGAGCCGTATTATCAGGAGTTCGTCGCTGGGCTGCACAGAACCTTATAGAGCATGGACAACTGTCTTAAGCCACACACGCGCACACACACACACACACCAGACAGAATCAAAGATGAGTACGGCGTGACAGAGTTACTCAAAGTTTATTTGTTTATCTGCTTTTGTATACAAAAGTTTAACCGATGCATGAAAAGTTATTATTATTTTATAACAGTACAGAATCCCTCCAGAAATCATGGCATTAAACAACTCTGAAAAAAAAATCCTGATTTGTTTTTAACTATCTTAAAACTTTTTTTTTTTTTTGGAATAAATGAAAGTGATACAGAAAAAGCCAGCAGGAAGTCACATAGCAGTTAAAGCACATAGCACAAATAAGAAGTAGAAAAACAACAATATCCTAACAACACCAGAAGAAAAAATATATATATATATTTATATATTTAATATAAAACTCTGAGACGTTTCGTCATTCGAGCTGAACAGTGACAGATGTGCACATCTGGAGCTGCAGGTTCCGGGACCTGAACAGCTTCTAAAAACGTTACAGTACGTAATGGAGTGTAGAAAGAGTGAGGCGTTAGTATTGTTACTGATAAATGCGCTTTACACTGGAGCCATTCAGCTCCGAATCTCTGAGTGGACGTCTGAGTGTGTGTGCGTGTGTGTTTTGAACGAGCAGTTCCCTTACTGAATTAAACCACAGGATTCCATCCACTGCGGTTCTAGAGCAGCTGATGGAAGGATGTGAGCACTCACGCTCGAGAACGTTGCTATGGGAACAGTGTGTCACAGGGGGGAAAATACAACTCAATCCCTTTACATTGTTACCCCACTTACATTGGGTCCTTTGGCCTACTTTAGTAAATGACTTACCCCGAGGTGCTTATCTAACCCTTAGGGGGCGCCCTCTCTCTCTCTCTCTCTTTCTATTCATCCTCCCTTCTGCATCTCTCCCTAGCTGTGGCCTGTATTTCTTTCCCTCCCTCCCCCTCTCCCTAATTAATCCCTCATTCTCCTTTATAGGAGAGCGCAAGCGTTCTTCTTGCCACGTTTCTTGGCCTGCAGCGCCGCCCTGGTTGCCATTTCGAACACATCCCTGACGCCATCTTTAGTTTTGGCAGAGCACTCTAGGTACCCGGAGGCGTTGATGCGGTTGGCCATGTCTTTACCCTCTTCTGCTTTAACAGGCTCCTGTTTACAAAGTAAAAGAATTAAACTGTAGCACCGCAATATCAGTTCTAATATTAGGGCTCGTATACCACTGATCCATAATGACCTGTTTCATCTTGGCAAGCTCCCTCCGTGTGTGATCATCATTCCGAAGGTCCTTTTTGTTTCCCACCAGGATGATGGGAACGTTCGGACAGAAGTGCTTCACCTCTGGTGTCCATTTCTCTGGAATGTTCTCTGTGAGGACACAAAAAAATTGCATTAAGTACAAAAGGTCTACGGATAAAGTCTGGGCTTGGGTCTAACTGGAAGTGTGAAACAAATTAACTTGTGAAAAAACAAGACTTTGGTTGACCTTGTAAGATCAGACTAACTAACCACATTCACTGACCCCCTGAGATGACAAGGACTGATAAAAATCAGAACCATAAAAATCCAGGCTAGCAAAAAAAATTAAAAGCTCTGTGACCAGGCTAAAAAAAGCTCTGGCTTAACACTAATTAGAATCCTTAACACCGACTGATGGACTGACTGCCGTCCAGAACTCACCACGACTATAATGATCAAACCCATGAGTCAGAAACCCTGGGAGACATTACTAACCAAGAATCAGAATTAAAGACTGGTACCAACCAATAAAATGGAAGACACCTAAAGACTAACAGGTCATCAGAATATAAAAAAGACTTGGATTAAGCAAGAACTGAGCCACACCCAAGAGTCAGGACCCCAGAGACCAGTAGAGTCCAAAAGACCAGGAGGGTCCAAGAGTCAGGACCCCAGAGACCAGGAGTGTCCAAGAGTTAGAACCTCAGAGACCAGGAGAGTCCAAAAGACCAGGACCCCAGAGACCAGTAGTGTCCAAGAGTCAGGACCCCAGAGACCAGGAGTGTCCAAGAGTCAGGACCCCAGAGACCAGGAGTGTCCAAGAGTCAGGACCCCAGAGACCAGGAGTGTCCAAGAGTCAGGACCCCAGAGACCAGTAGAGTCCAAAAGACCAGGAGAGTCCAAAAGACCAGGACCCCAGAGACCAGGAGTGTCCAAGAGTCAGGACCCCAGAGACCAGGAGTGTTCAAGAGTCAGGACCCCAGAGACCAGGAGAGTCCAAGAGTCAGGGCCCCAGAGACCAGGAGGGTCCAAGAGTCAGGGCCCCAGAGACCAGGAGGGTCCAAGAGTCAGGGCCCCCAGAGACCAGGAGTGTCCAAGAGTCAGGGCCCCAGAGACCAGGAGGGTCCAAGAGTCAGGACCCCAGAGACCAGGAGGGTCCAAGAGTCAGGGCCCCAGAGACCAGGAGGGTCCAAGAGTCAGGGCCCCAGAGACCAGGAGTGTCCAAGAGTCAGGGCCCCAGAGACCAGGAGTGTCCAAGAGTCAGGGCCCCAGAGACCAGGAGTGTCCAAGAGTCAGGGCCCCAGAGACCAGGAGTGTCAGTCAGGGCCCCAGAGACCAGGAGTGTCCAAGAGTCAGGGCCCCAGAGACCAGGAGTGTCCAAGAGTCAGGGCCCCAGAGACCAGGAGAGTCCAAAAGACCAGGACCCCAGAGACAAGCAGTGTCCAAGAGTTAGGACCCCAGAGACCAGGAGTGTCCAAGAGTCAGGACCCCAGAGACCAGGATAGTCCAAGAGTCAGGGCCCCAGAGACCAGGAGAGTCCAAGAGTCAGGACCCCAGAGACAAGTGTCCAAGTGTGGGAACCCAAGTACTAGGAGTGTGAAATATCAAAAGACTTGAACTAAACACAAGACAGAGTCCTAGACAAAAGAGTTACCAAAAGTCAAAACCTCAACTACCAAAAGTCAGAGGCCAGAGATTCTGAATACGAAAGAGTCAGAACCCCAGACCCTGGCTATAAAAGCCTGTTAAAACCTCAGAAACTGGGAATGAGTCAGAAACACAGGCCAACTGGGAATATCTACAAGTCACACACTTAAGAGGCGGGGCTTAACTGAAATAGATCTAACGACTGAGACTAACCAAGAATCTTAGGAATAGCAAACAATCATTAAAAACAGACGCTTCTTAACCAGACTGTTCCTGTAGTGTGGAAAGTCTATGTTCTCTGTGTACGTTCAGTTGTGGAGTCTCTCACCCAGACTGTCAGGGCTGTCGATGGAGAAGCACATGAGGATGACGTCAGTGTCGGGGTAGGAGAGCGGCCTCAGTCTGTCGTAGTCTTCCTGTCCTGCCGTGTCCCACAGCGCTAGCTCCACCTACACGTACACAGCAGGTGAGTTAGTCGCGTTTGTTAGTAAATGCAGTGGAATCCAGGGTCGAGACACTCACCTGTTTACCGTCTACCTCGATATCTGCCACGTAATTCTCAAACACGGTGGGGACGTACACCTCGGGGAACTGGTCCTTACTGAAAACGATGAGCAGACAGGTCTTTCCGCACGCTCCGTCCCCGACAATCACCAGCTTCTTGCGGATCGCAGCCATCTGAACACCGGGAGAAATTGGGACAAAGTGAAATCAGGACACTGATACAGAAATCTGTGACCGAATTTAACCTACCGGATATTTTATATTTCATGGATTCTTAACATTTTTAATATGGGTAAAGATGTAGAAATGTAATTTTACCCACATATGAAACTTCCTTAGACTTTGAATTAAGCAGAATAAACTATTTTTTACTATATATATTTTTTGTTCTGTGGAACTTTAATTTTTTATCCAGCCGTTACAACACAGCAAGTTCTCTTTTTCTCCCCACAGCTAAAATAACCGAACGTTTTGACATATCAAAGAGAGTTTTATTATAATGTGATCACTTCTAAACTTTTATTAAGTTTATATATTAAGTGATTTCGCCAGAACTCAGTTTCTTTACTTTGTTTCCGTCATCATGATTAGCATCGCTGTTTTCTTTCCCATCCGTATTAAGAATTCTCGCCTTCTACGGTCAGATTGGCCAAAAACTCAAGAGCCGAATGACGATTGGCCAGATTATCTCTGGACCGCGAAGCACCAACCAATTCCACGACAGAAGGCGGGATTTAAATAAATACGGGTGGAACATAAAATAATGCAAAGTAGCTTCCTTGCTAATTACCGCATTTGGTATTTTATTTTAAAGTCTGCGATGTCTCGAGAGTTTATCCGACGTAGTTTTCATGGAATTATATTCAGGATCACCATGGAGATCAACCCAAGAGGTTTTTAACAAAAATAGGGTATGTTTTAAAAGAATGTTTTTTACCGTTTTGCTTTCGAGTGTCGTCCCGCTTTCTTTTCCTGTTCGCGACCAAAAGGCCCCGCCCACTCAGCGCTGTTCGGTTCCTTGTGACCAATCAGAGCAGAGCTACGGGCTAAAGCGGCCCGAATACCGGAAGTGCGGTCAGGGGTTTACTTTTGTGAGACCAAACCAACCAAGCCAACCAACCATTAGAATAAAGAATAAATCGTTAATAACTCATTAGACTGGTTAAAGTTAACTAAGGAGTTAATTAAGGGACTTGCTCTTTATAGATATATATATATATTTATTTATTTTTAAGTTTTATTCTTCTGCTAAGCTCAAATAGATGAGGACTTTAATTTCAGGTTAAAAGGATTCTTCAATGTTTTGTTAAATTGGTTTTAAATTGATAATAAAAAAAAAAAAGAATAATTCTGACCAGGTGAAGCAAAATAAAGGGAATGATAAAAACAAACATGAATAAGCAAAAATGATATGTAAATTATTGGTCTACATTTTTTATGGAATAAAATGCGTTAATTTTCTTTCTTTTTTTTTAAATACATAGTTCTATTTACAGATGTAATGTACTCAGTAATTTTACAGTCACAAACGCGTGTGTGTGTACACATGGCTGAAATTGAAAGAAAAATCACAGGAAACTGAATGATAAAGGTTTTGTTGTGATATTTTACTAGAATTAAATGTACAGTCAAACACAAATGAAGAATAAACAGAGGGTCGGTCGCTGTTCTACTCGTCTGAGGACGACGGGAGGACGATTTTGCTCGGGTCGTAGTAGTTCTCGTCGATCAGAGGCAGACCCTGCGCCTCTCTCAGGATGACGAGCCGCTCGGCTTCCCGGCGCGCCCACTGCCTCATACTGCGGGGACACGACACGACACAGGCATGAGGTTAATTACAGGAAGGAACGAAATTCTGAGAAAAATTTTGGGTCAAATGGGTATTCAGCATTAAAGAAATTAAATGATTATAGAATTAAATGAGAATCCACACAAAATGTTCACGCGCAGCAGGAGAGATTAGAGTCCGGAGACGTGACGAAGACTCGCGCTCACCCGTGATCTGGTAAATAGTGGATGAAGGTTCCACCAACAACAATAGCCATTGAAATGCCGAAGAAAAACGCCAAGCGCATGTTCCACTCGTCTACAAACGGGTCGTCGGAGAAGCCATGGTAGTCTGGGTTCTGTCGAAAGAAAACAAAAGTATTGATACCCCTCTCATGGACCCGGTTTATTCCTTACACAGCAGTGACTTCATTCTGCAAGCACATTACTTCTCCTCAGTGCCTACATTACCATCATGCACGATTCACATCTGCACACTACATTACTGATTTCTGTCACAGGGAAAAAAAAATCTTTCTCCAAATATGATAAACAACAAAAACACAACAACAACAAAAAACAGGAGAGTTTGTTGATGCGGTTTATTTTTACCTGAGATTTTGGAATAAACCACACCCTGTCTGTCGATCAGCATTCACCAAGCTTAGATAAGGGTGTTTTTATTTGTAAATTCTTTTAATTTGCATTGTTTGTTTGTCATATATTTTGTACATACCATGTTGGATTTTTTCTTTTTTTTTTAATCTTGTCATTTCATATTAACAACACTTTCGATCCAAGAGAAATGTATGTGTAGACAAATAAAACGAGACCTTCAATTAAAGGGAAACGCTGTGGTATGAGGCGGGGCCGGGGCGTACATATCTGATACACGTGACTTGGATAAGAATCGGAATCAGCAGGCTGTGACGGAGTAGCGTGAGGAGTTCACAGCAGCGCTAATATCAGCTGATAACGTGAGCTGTCCGGCTTTCTTCTTCCTTCTTCCGGACCTCAACAGATACATCCGTCTAACTGCTCGCCGTCGTCCAGAGCAAAACCACAAGCAGATTTTTTTTGGTGCCTAAAATCCGTTTGGAACGAACGAGCGCTTACAAATTACACGTCCACATTAGAGTCAGATAAAGTGTGATTAGTGATGTAAGACATAGTGTAACTATGAACGGTCATGACACGCACATCCAATCTGACCGGGAAAAAAAATCTGAATTGAACGACGTGGGTTGTGATGCGAGCGTAACCTCCAGTGCTGCTAACGCTAAGCTCCTGTGCTGTTCCTGATCGTCCCACCATCACTCCACCTTCACTCACCGTCACTCACTCTAAATGTCAGGGGTGTGTGGGAATCACTGCACCAGAAATCAAACTAACCTTAAAGTGTTAACTCCTTTATTAACCCTTTCATGAACAAATGAAAACTTATCAGGAAATAAGTTCAACAATCCTGTGACGGATTGGCACTCTGTCCAGCGTGTACACCGCCTTGCCCCCCCCCCCCCCAAGTCTCCTGGGATAAGCTCCAGGTCCCCCCGCGACCCTGAATACAGGATAAAGTGGTATAGAAGATTAAACACAGAGGGCCTCTATCCGTGGGCGTGGTGATCATGTGATTATGTACGCCTACACACTTCTGCCCTCACTGTCGACAAAGTGTTAAAGTGTCCTCACTATAGTCCTGATCTACAAGTCCCTTCTGATGAAGAAGTCAAGACAGCGATGCATTCGCGGCTCGCAGCTCAGCCTAAAACAGTTTTAATGAAGGAATACGAAAGCTTGTGGACAGATGGACAAAACGTATTGAAAAGCAAGGAGATTATGTCGAACCATTGTCTATTGAGCTTTTCTGAATGTTCAGTTAATTAAATTCTTCAGCCAGATCATTTTGGACTCACCCTCTACTAAAGTTTGTCTTCTGAGGCATCCATACATGCTTCATAAAGCGTGTAATATCTAATCCCATCCAAATACGGCTTTAGGAAGTATTACTTATTCCAACGTGACATTTAGTGTGTGAGAATCTGCAGATTTTTCATAAATCAAGAAGTAAATATAGCGCTACCCAGGCAGGAAGTTGGTAGTATTGGTGATATTTTGGGGTGGCTGGATCCCATTGTCTCCATTTACATTAGTTCCTATGGGAACATGATTTAATTCGTATGCCGATGTACCGCTGTAATGTATTTTTGTTTGATCCCTCCGTCACCAACTTTTGCACGAGGTTAAGATGTGATGCTGGACCACAGGCTCTATGGATCAGGAATGAACGAAGTCCTGTGAATGAGATGTTACTATGGAAACGATCACACATCACCGCGAGCGCGTTAACACCTTCTGACCAATCAGAGCGCAGGACTCAGCAGCTAATCACGTGATGAGAGATCTGCCTTAAAGAGTTTTATCCGGACTCCTGTACGGCTGCGTGCAAAAGTATTTGCCCCCTGATGTGTGCGTGTTTCCGTCGCTGCGTTAGGAGACGCAGTGACGTCACACACAAACACACACATAAATAGAAACTGTAGACAGACAGTTTTAAACAATCTATCCGAACGTTAAGCTCATGCAGCGCTATAGCAGCTCGAGCCCCCCGGTGTCGGTCATCGGGCTTGTTTACGGTAACACGCGCGCGCGCACCTTGTCGAACGGGTTGACCTCTGCGTGCCCGTGGCTCTCGTCCTCGTGCGTCACCGCCGGCTGCAGATCCGTCACGCTCGCGGCTCCGGCGGCGCTGGAGGTCCGGCTCTGAGTCACCGAGCGCCGCAGGTGGGCCGAATGGATCCGAGCCCGGCACAGACCCGACCAAACCCGGCTCAGCTGCGCAGCCATTTCTGCTGTAGCTGTCTGCCTTCAGGACAGCAGCGCCTCTTCCGGATGTAAATAACTACTACTTCCGGGTAAAAAAAAAAAAACATAATTGAATTATTACGTATATATATAGATATTGATAATAAAAAGGGGAAACCGTTATTTAAAATAATAATGTATAATATTATACATGATCGTATCAAACATTTATATCTGTTTAAAAAATATGAACTGTTAAGAAAATTCTGAGATAAATTATTTGATTCAATCAAAATGTACCCTAAGATTTTAGCACGACGTTGTGGTTTATTGATTTTATTTCAAAGCACAATATTCTTTATTTTGTATTATTGGTATTAAGCTACCATCGGCTAGAAGACACTGCGCATGCGCACAACGCACAAACGGGAACGCGATATTTTCGTTAGCAAGAGTTTTGATTAGCACCAGCGTCTTAAAACATCCCATTGCTGTTTAATCATTAATACAAAAATTTGTGTTTAAAAGCTATTTAAGTATTCAAGGATCAACTGAATATTACCATCTTAAAAAACATTAAAACCAAATAAATAAAATAGATTAATGAAGAAGGTTTTATAACACTACATTAAATACTCCAAAGTGGAATGAGGCATTATTAACCTTAAAATAAATTCGTGTTTATACAGCTAACATTTGTATTTTTTATTTTTTTTTTAATATCTTTTTGTGGATTCCATGGTCACAAAGGACTTAAGTAAACTGAGCTGTGGTATAACAGCGCCCTCTGGTGTACAAGTACACTAACCAACAAATACTGCTTTCAGGCTCTTTATCTACAGTTGGAAATATTATGGGTGTGCAATTCTATAGCTATAAATTCTATATAATTTAAAGTTAAAGTCTGAAGATTAAAAGGAGATTGTAATTAAATGTTAAAGTTTTTTTGTTCATATTTATTTTCTTTACACCTAAGCCTTATGCATCAAAAGATTTACTGACTTAGGCATCACTCACCGAAGGCAAGTGTCAAAATTATTCAAAGATTTTACTAAAACCCCAGATTTTACCCCACTGTGTGTGCATGCGTGTGTGAGAGAGCGCGACAGGAGTGTGCATGGTTTTGACTTGTTTTCTGCAGCATTAGCAGGAAGTGCAGAAACCACAATGGCTTCAGAGTTTCAGCGTGTTTCCTTCTGTCTTCTGCGTCCTGCAACTCAAGATTCAAATCTGAACAAGAAGAAAACACCGAGCCCCTTCGGCTTTGTCTTGTGTGTTGGTATGACCTGTAACTCAGCGTGTGGTGTGTTTGTGTGTCTTCACTTGAGACCCTGGTTTTGTGCATGATGGTGATTTTATTATACACGTAGCCTTTACATGCAGATGAAGCAAACAAAAACGTAATGTGGAATACAGAATAAACATCAACTTTGTTTACAAGCACACGTCAGGCCTCCGCACACTCAATGACACTGAGGTGTAGAAAGATGAAGATGAAATCACTCTCTTGAGCTTATTCACTGAACTGTTATGAACTAACGACGAGTGCTCCCGTGCTGCAGGTGGCGCTGTTGAAATTTCATGATCATTTCCATGCTGACTGGAAGATGAAACATACCGTAGACCATGAGGGGAAAAGGAAATGCTTTACTTTTTTACATTTTACAAAAATAAACTGAGGGATAAAAAAAGTTTAGCATGCTAGTAATACATGAGGGATCCGTGTTAACCATGAAGGAAACCAACTTTTCCGCACTTGTTGAAACCTCATCCGTTTGCTCCACAGTACCATCAGGTTGTTCATGGAGGATAGCAGAACGTCGTCACCTCATGAAGTGCGCCGAGGCCGAGTCTCACCAAAACGAGTGGAATCAGCACACGTCTGTGTGCATAATCTACATCGTCTGTACATCTACAAGCAAAATTCAGGATGAAAAACGTGTGTGTACAGTTAATATCTTACACAATAAGTGTGTAAACACAGGAGCCGTGTTTAATTCTGGACTTTCTGCATTAAATGCATCTTAAAGAAAGCGTTAAGTACTGAGGTAAGTCACTGTGAGTCTGTGGGGTTTCAGGAGAGTCACGCTGCTGAAGTGATGGCTTCAGTAGTGCTCACTCGCTCTCTCTCTCTCTCTCTCTCTCTCTCTCTTTCATATGTATATTTGTGATCATTGGTCACACCAGTCAGCATCCTGCCAGTGAAAACTGACCCTGAGGGATGGATTCGGTCAGCCCCGTCCCTCAGTGTGTGTCCATGGTTCCGTTGGAGGCCTTTGAGAGTCGGTTCTCCGCCGTGTTCTCTTTGCCTTCCTCGTCCTGTTCGCTGCTGGTCCGTCGGAGCCGCAGCGCCGGATCCTTCTGCGGCGGGATGCGGAAACTGGAGTAGCCTCCTGTGGACGACCGCTTCTCTGAAAAAACACACCAGGGATTTAACTTTTACTGAGGTACTGAAGCTTGAGTCCATGTAAAGAGAGAGAGAGTGAGAAAGAGTGAGGGGTGTCTGGGTTTCATCCCTCATTCCAAAACCTGCAGGTAAGTAGCCTTAATACGGAACACTAAGAGTCGAGGGTTGTTTTTGTGTTGTTTTTTCCCAAGCTGGAGGTCGGGAATTACGAGTTACGAGTTTCATTGAATGCAGAAAGATACAGCAATCGTATATTTAATTATGTGCAAATTACATGTAATCTTTAAATCAGCCCCGCCCCGCCCCGCCCCACTCCCCATATAACACATACACACACATATGTACACACCACTACCTCCTGGTCCAATAGGATGCATCAGTCTATTCATCTGTACGTTCCAGTGTTTGACGTTAGTGCTCGCCTGCCGGAGCTTCCTCTGAGCAGCCTGACACACACACACACACACACACACACACACACACACACACACACACACACACAGTTGATGCACACACTCAGGTATGAACACAAACAATCAAATGATAAACCTATAATTAAATAGAAATTGTGTGTGTGTGTTTACTGACCACCACATCCTGCTCGACCCTGTGTCTGTTAGCTCTGATCTCATCCAGCTGTTTCTGCGCCTCCTCCAGCGCTCGTGTTTTGTTCTCCATCTCCTGCTTGAGCTCCTGCTTCTCCTTCTGCTCCCTCTGAATGAACTCCTCCTGCTCCTCCTGCAGAGTCATCAGAGACTTCATCTTGTCCTCCTCCTCCTCCAGCAACCTGCAGAGTCATCCTCATCCTCATCACCATCATAATCAACATCATCACCATCATCAACTCTTCCCCTTCCAGCAACCTGCATTAACACTTGGGCCATCATTCATTCACATCATCGTCACTCTCATCGTAATCAATGCATTAATCAACACTACCACCATTAACATCACCACCACCACCATCGCCATCACCACCACCATCACCATTATCACCACCACCACCATCAACATCACCAATACCACCACCATCAACATCATCACCATCGCCATCACCAGCACTTCCAACACCGCCATCACCAATACCACCATCAACATCACCATCACCAATATCACCATTATCACCACTATCACCACTATCACAACCACAATTGCCACAACAACTACCATGACACCATCACCAATACTACCATTAACATCACCGCCATCACCATCAAAATCACCATTATCACCACCACAACTATCCGGATCACCACAACTGCCATGATCATCACCACCACCACCATCACAACCACTGCCATCATCATCATCATCATCACACCACAAAACTAACATTTCCACCACCATCTACTCTACCTTCTCCAGAATCCTGTTATAAAGCCACAGTAATTTCCATGATCCCCATCCACACCACTATTACCATCATCAGTTATCATTATTCCTCCTATTTCTACACATTTTACCCAAAAGATACACATCTTACTACAGATGTACTATTTTATTACCTAAAAATAAACAAGAGTGTTCTTAGTTCCTCTTTATATCTGTGCCATCCTGTAAGCCCCGCCCCCTTCCTCCATCCCCTCACTGTTAGTAACATCAGTTTTATATTCTGAATTCATCAGAGAATCCACTGACATTAACACAACCGGTACAATCACCATCTTCATCATCATAACTTTCATGTTTTGCTTTAAACACTTTCACCACCTGAAAATAGATAAGTGTGTGTGTGTGTGTGTGAGAGAGAGAGAGAGAGATCAGCACTTCCTCTGGTCACTTCCTGATGAACGTTGTGTAAATGCTTTATAACGGAACTCATGCTGCATTTGTAATCCATGCATCAAGCCCTTATAGCTTTTCAGATCTGCGTTGTCAGTATGTGTGTGTGTGTGTGTGTGTGTGTGTGTGTGTGTGTGTGTGTACCTGGCTTGTTTGTATCGGTGCTGCTCTTCATCCTGTCTCGCTTTGATCTCCTGCCTTAGTGCTTCCTCTAACCTTTGCTGCAGCTCCTCCAGCTCTCGGATCCGCCTCCTCTGACGCTCCGCCTCCTCCTCCTTCAGCGCCATCTCAGCCTGCATAAACACACGAGCCTACACACACACACACACACACACACACACACATGAGCACTTACAGTCTCCTATTACGGTTACACAGTCATATACCAAACACAGTCATCCTAACCAGCGACCTGCCCGTACCTCCTGCGCCTCCCTCAGCTGGAGCTCCAGAGCTTGTTGGAGCTGTTCGTGTTGTTCGCGTCTCCGCTGTTCCTCTTGTTCCAGCAGTAGCTGCGCCTGCCTCTGCGCCTCTTTCAGCAGCTCCAGCTCAGCGTTCTTGCGCTCGCGTTCTTCCTGCAGCAGGTGGAGGTGCTGCAGCTCCTGCTCCTTCTCCTCCCGCCTCCTTTCTCTGCGCTCACGTTGCTCCCGCCGCTTCAGCTTCAGCTCCTTATGCAGGGAGCACTTCCCTTCTGCGTAGAGCCGGATCGCCGTCTGGATCGCTGGGGGACCAAACACAACATCCTGCGTCAGTCCACTGTGGACATGTCCCAAACCGCACCCTACTTAACTCCAGGAGCCACTTAAACACCATCACAGACATCTCGGTCATCGCTGTTCCTAGCGCTCTGTTCCTAACTAGTCTATTGTGGACGTGTCCCAAACCACACAATGGGGCTTAATGGTTCCACAACTGGCCAGCTGAATGGAAGGTCACGATCTTAAAGCATCATCAAGCTGCCGCTAAACAAGGCCCTTGAGCTTGATTGCCCAGTCGAATCCGGTCTCTCAATCGTATGTCACTTTGTAGAAAGTCAACACTGTACATTAATTGCAGACACTGACGAAGACCTCTCAAAGGCAATAGCGTTAGACCTGGGTCCTAATGAGCAAGCCAGGGGCCTGAGTTGACATGAGGAAGAACCCTTGAGAGGGACCAGACTCAAAAGGGAACCTGTCTTCTCCTGGGTGACACCGGATAGTGCCATTATGAGTCATTACTTTTCCACAGCGGTGTGCTATAAACAGTCACACGGCTATAAATAGCTACAGCGTCAAACAAGGCTGAGCGAATCTTCTGACCATATCAAAGACTTTTATACAAAACCAGACTTGGGTATAAAGTCCTCTGAGCAGATCTTTAGTGCTACATTATACATGAAACTCTTTGGTGAAGCCGTAAGTCCATGGTGGAGTTTTGTTCTCCTCATTAAGGCCACATAAACACCTCATCACAAACCTCTTAAATCAGGGGTCCTCTGTGGACACGTCCCAAACCGCACACATCGCTTACGCAACAGACCACGTAAACTTTAACACTCGACGTGTTTTAACTCTCACACCCTTTGCCATATATATATATATATATATGGCAAAGGGTGTGAGAGTTAAAACACGTCGAGTATATATATATATAGTACACAGAATCCACACTCCCAAGTGTCTCACCCCATCCAATTTAATTCTCTGTTCCCAAAAACAACAACAATTGTTTTTCTATTTTGTTTTGTTTTTTTAAGTCTGACGCTGTAGACCTTAAAATCTTATAATATCACAAATTTTTGCCGATTTGAACTGAGAAGAGTGTTTAAATCAGCGTTTGAGCTTAAAAAGACAAAAAGAGAAGTAAGATGAGGCGAGTGGAGTGAAGGACGCTGACCTGTTGTCCACTCCTGACGCTGTTTGGTGTCTGAGGCGCTGAGCTCGAACGACTTGGAGAGGGTCTTCAGACAGAACATACACCTCTTCCCATCTCTGTCTGGTAGAACCTGCAGAACACGCATGGAAAGGGCTGATCTAACACCAAGTCTACCTTTAAATCTACCTTTATTTGTACTTCCAAACACATCAAGCTTTACATTTTCTTCCCGCTTATTTGTTGACCCGAAAATGCAATGTTGATCTTCAATTTGTTGAGATAGAAGATGGCCACAGGACTTAAACCGGCCTATAGGACAAGACCACATGTACCTCTACGCAGCAGTTGGTGTCCAGTGTGATGCTTCCCTTGCGCTCCTTGCGGTCCTCACTGACGTAGTAGTCCAGAGAGCTCGGCTTAAGCGTGAACCAGCGCTCCGTCCAGTTCCTCCTCAACTGACCCTTCTTCCACAGGTAGCCCTGAAACATATAATACACACTGTAACTGAGATTACATTACGTTACAGTGCTCTTTCACGGTCGCATTCCTGGACAACAAGAGGACGGACCAGAGTCTTCCCTGCCTTTGTAAACGGAATGTAATTTATGAAGCGGATTTTTCCACTGAATTGTCCCAGAACACTCGCAGCGCTTCAGACGTCCCTTGATTCCAAATGTATCCAAGTTTCTCACTTTCATTTCTTCCTCATCTCCCAGTCCACTAGCTCTACAGAGCGCTACTTCCTCTAGACTCCCAGGATCCTATTTTCTTAGTTTAATAAATTTCATACATTTCAATCCCCTAGTTTCTCATGTACTTTCCTCAATTTTTTATTACAGGTTCACAGGTTCCCCATCTCCCAGTGTTCATTACCACCATCACCACTATGAGAAGGTCTATTCCCTGACACAAAAGTACAAGTACAGCAGTTTTGCCTCTGCACTCTACCTCCTTCAGCACGTCTCCCACGATCTCGCGATACACTTCCTCGATGGCCATGCTGATCGTTTCCTTGGTAAGTCCTCTGGTGAGCTTCCCGGAATTCATCATCTCCAGGAACGCCCACACGCTGAAACCGTTCTGCTGAATGGAGTCCTGGGAAATAAAGTCCTCCAGCTCCACACAGTTCAGCTCCACACTCATGGCCATGCACAGCTTCTTCAGTAGGTACTCCACCTAAAGGGGCACAGTGTTACAATGTGTTATAGCACTTTTCTCATGTGGCGCGGCAACTATTACCACATCACATCCACATGACATCTATACTGCCGAGCAAGACATGCGATAAGAAAGTGTCTACACTCATCACTGTTCATTATTACATGCAGGAAGGGGCACCACTGATTGTAAAATAGGAAATCAGTAGAGCTAGAATAAAAGGTACTCGACCCAAGTTTAGATAGTTCTAGATGCAATTGGGAACCATCTCACGCAGGACTAGAGCTGGAAGAGTGCCAGTGAGAGTTAATGGGTATATGTTAGAGCAAAAATAACACCAAAACTAGAAACTGAGAATGAAAAAGTCTAGTAGTTGCGTACTCGAGCTGTGGTGAGCAGTCTTTAACACAACAACTACCTAACATCTGGAAGTGTGAACAAACACCTAACACACTCCTCCTACGCAGTATTTGTGTGATGGGTCAGTCTAGAGCAGTGACTAGTGGTGTAATAGTGGATCTCTTAGAGCGGGAAGCCTTGAAGCACCTCAGTTACTCAAGACTTTAAATATCTGGTCAGTGACGCATCTATTCTGGTCCTTCAACACTGACAGAAATAAAGGTGACGACTGTTCATCACTATTCTCAATGACCAACCTGTTGTCTCTATTGTTGTCAACAACCAACAAGTGGTCATCATTGTTCTTAATAACCAATCATTCATCATTATGGTTTTGGACCAATCTGTGATCACCATCTCTTAACAACCAGACCATTTTGCTCAAGACCCAATCAATGATCAGGATTGACCTTATGGTCCAACCAGTGATCCCCTTTGACCTTATGGTCCAACCAGTGATCACCTTTGATCTTATGGTCCAACCAGTGATCACCTTTGACCTTATGGTCCAACCAGTGATCAATATTGTCCGTAGTCCTTAAAACTCAGAGCATTTTAGCCATTTTTTTTGTTTTGCTATTTTATTTAATAAACATACTGTATATATACTGTAGGCCTCAGGATTTTGCAGAGTAAGCGATCCTTTTTTTTTCAGCACAACATAGGCAATATGAGAACTCAATTGTATTTTATTTTAACCAACTATACAAACATAACTGAGCAAAAAAATGTAATAAATAAATAAATAAATAAAAGGTCCACATAGGCAAAGAAATAGCACAGATTCACATGACTACATGTTTTTTTCTGGTTGTTTTTAGTTGTTTCTATGACCAAAATAATAATAATAATAATATACTCATTTCGTGAGTTCTACATTTTTGCAATGTCATTCAAATATTCTACTAGTCTTAAAATGAACCCTTTTAAAACTAATGATAACTTACCTTCTATCTGACATATTCAAAAGAAAAAAAAAACCAATACACAGTTTGTTGTCTGAAGCGTCCCGCTTAACACACACCAGCAAGGCTTCCACAGAAGCACATACATTCTTTTAAACTCATTGACCTGCGCTGTGCTACTGACACGGATCTGTTTTAGGGGTTTTAAGATCGCCACTGTTCTCATTATCATCGATCTCAATAACTGATCTTCATTGTTCATTAATGAGCAGCCGGTGCTCGTCAGTGTCCTCAACAAACAATTACTGATCCTTTATTGTTCCAGATGACCAATCAGTCATCACCAATGTTCTCTATAACTAATCACTGAGTGTTGCTTGTCCACGCACTCATGTCTCTGTTCTAGGCTTTAAACTCCCTCCTTAGTGCAGTTTACAGTAATAACAGTAAGTTAAATTCTATTTCATTCTAGTCATATTCAGAAACTCTTCCTTATTCATGCAGCATTATAATGTGATTATTCATGGCATTTGCAGATTAGTCGATGACACCGTCTGGTGACCTTTGCTGACTTTATAAGCATGATTTCATATTTTCCCCTGAAAGGAACTGGCGACGCTGAAAACGCAGCAGCCTCATACATTGTGCTGTATCGTGTCGGGTACCTGATCGACAGGGAACTCTGTGCAGTAGTGTGTATACAGCGTGGACAGCGTGTGCTCAGACGTACGGTGCGACGATAGTAAAAACTGATCTGAACAAATGTAACTATGCAAAATTATTATGCAACACAAATTTCAACTATTTTCTCACACGCACGCACGCACGCACATGTACACACACACACACACACACACACACACCTCTCCCGCTTGCAGCAAATGAAACTGCTAAATGCCACGCTGCCTACAGGAAATAACCAAACTGTAACCTCACGGAAAGAGAAGCGGAAAGAGTGCAAGCATGAAAAAGAGAGAAGAAAACGTCGACCTTATTTTCTGTGCTTAGCTCGTGCAACTAACACACACACAAACACACACACATATTTACATTCAGTACACCACAGAGCTGCTGTTTGAGTTAAAGCCCAAGTCCATTACAGTGTGTCTACTGTATAGCAGGTTTAACAACACTGTACTCTGCAGCAATAAAGGCATTGGGATGAGACACAGCGGAGTGACTGTCTCTCTCAGAATGAACTTAACACTGAAGCAACACAGGAACAAAAGTACTTCTGTTTACTCTACGCTACTTTCCTGAAGGTTTTGCGGAATCCATGCGTCACCAGAGCTGAACAACAAACACAAATTCTTTTCCCCGCGCACAAAAAAAAAAAAAAAAAACTTCAGAGACACTTCAGTAGCTACGGCCGCCAATTTAGCTTCCTATTCATATTTTTTATTTTTCTCACTAGGTTAGCTTTCACTCAGTAGTATAGCTTTCAGCTATATACAGCTAGCTAAATCTAAATCTAGATAAACATAGATTCTATCTACTGAACATTTCTCTAAAGTTAGCTTTCTTTGAATTAGAATATCTTTTAAAATATACAATTTTGTCTGAAGTTAGCTAGGGAGTTTGTTTGGACTAAGCTTTCAGTAGATCCTTTTAAATTATATCATATAAAAACTCATATTATATATATATATATATATATATATATATATATATATAGCATTTTAAAACATCTGACAGTTGCCCAAAGTGCTTTACAAGGTTAAAATAAAACGTAAAAAATTAGGAATAAAACCGGCAGATAAAACGATCATGTTCTAGTCTGAATGATATGCAAGAGTAATATACAAACGGGACATTCACTAGCTAGTTATGCTTTTGGGAATTTACTACCTTGAGAATTTAGTAACTAGCTTTACACCTGCGCTTCTGCTAGTAGCTTTTCTTGCGCTCACTAGGTTAGCATCGCTATGTTACCTTTCTGGATTGCATTGCTCGGCAGCTAGTTTTGACACGTTAAGCTGTTTTTCCTCCTCACTCGGTTAGCTTTCTCATGAAACAATAACTGTCGCTCACTTGTTGTCAGTCATTAGCTGATCCTTTACTTCATGAGTTATCTTGCACTCTACGCATGCTAGGTTTGTTTTAATTTGACTCGCTGTCTCTTAAAAAAATTTGCGTTTTCTCACTAGGCTAGCTGGTAGCTGAGTCATGTCAACTGGACTTCTTTCTCATTAGGTAGAAACATTTCCCGTAGCACCGTCAGACTTCAGAAACTACTTGGATGACTAATGACACGTACAGTATCTACCTAATGAGAAAGAAGTCCAGTTGACATGACTCAGCTTCCAGATAACCTCACCTAACACATATAAATCACTTGGGAGATTTGCTAGCTGAGGTTTCACAGCAGTAGGCTAGGTTGAGGCCACTTTCTGTTACTAGATTACCTTTTAGTTGCTAGGGTATCTAACATTTACTAGGTAAGTTTTATGTTTAGTTTTTACATGGTACGTGTGTTCTCCTCACTTTTTTTTAGCTTTCACTCACTAGCTCGCTTTTCCACTAGCCAGTCCAGTCGTGGGATATCGGTTGTAATGATAATCTCTCACAAATTTTATTTACCGTTATCTTCACCCACTTTATTGCTAAACTGAAACAGGAGGGGAAAAAAAGAGCCTCTGAACCACACTGAAGATAAAACTGTGGCACCAGCACATTTCAAAACCCTGAAGTCTTATGGCGCTTTCTTACTTCCTGTCCCAGCACACCCTGAGGTTAGGCTTCAGAAACGCCTTAACACTCACACACACACACCACTGCAGCTAGAACCACTGTGCTATACTAACCACAAATACTAAACATATCAGGTAGAACTCCTGAACTGCTTCATAATTAACCGCAGCGAATTTAGCCAACTTTGAGCTTCTAGCATGTGAATTAGCTGCGTTATTATTTCATTATCGAGTTTGTAGCCTGATGTGTCTCACCTCATCAGGGATCATCACCAGCGGATATTTGTCCTCCGAGAGGAAGATGAAGAGACACCAGAGCCGGAAGGCGTCTTTCTGAGGCAGGATGCTGTCCCCCTTCGGTCTGTAGTTCTTCTTGGCTGTGAGAGTCCAGCAGAGCTCATCCACGTCCTCCTTCACAAACCTGCCCTCCTCCACCTAAAGTCACTCACACACGCACACACACACACACACACACACACACACACACTTCAGGTCAATCACCATGCTGTTATTGTTCTCCTCTTTGGTCAGTGTTGTTCTGGCTCCTTTGTGTCAGTAATGTTTTCGTCCTGTGTTGTCGGTTCTGTTGGATCAGTACTCTGGTTCTGTTAGAGTGCCCCTGATGAGCTTCTGGTTATGCTGAGTCAGTACTGTTCTTTTCTGATTGGACACCATAGACCCTGTAGTAGACGCACTGAATCATTTTAGTTGTTATTTGATGTCTTGATTTTTCTGAGTTAGTATTAGATGTTATGATTCTTTAGTTTTTTTTAGTTAGTACTAAGCATGTAGTTATTTTGATAAATTGTAAGCAAATTTTAACATTATGGTTCTTTTACGTCAGTAGTAAACATTCTGATTCTTTTGAGTCAGGAGTATACAGTACAGTATGTTCTGATTCTTTTTAATCAGTCATATATATTTATTATATATGAGTCATTAATAGTTTTTTTAATTAATTTCAGCCAGTCATATATATTCAGATTCTTTATAGATATTAGTATATTCTTTTATTACTGTGAGTCAGTAATAAATGTTTTGATTAATTTCCAACCAGTGATGTATGTTATGATTCTCCTGAGTCAGTGTGAGTCATTTGAGTTATTGGCTCAGCTGCATCAGATGTTTGGATTAATTTCAGTGAGTAATATATGTTACAATCCTTCTGAGTCAGTAGTAAATATTCAGATTCTTTTGAGTCATTGATTGATTTTGATTAATTTCAGCCAGTGCGATTGCGAGCCATTAGTCATTAGTATACGTTATAATCCTTCTGAGTCAGTAGTGGACATTCTGATTCCTTTGAGTCATTAATAAATGTTTAATTCATTCAACTAGTGATTTATGTTTTGATTCTTTTGCGTCAGAAGCACGTGTTTGTTTTTTGTTTTCATAATGAATGTGAGTACTGTGGGTCAGTAGTAAATTATTTGATTCAGGAGTTTTCTGATTATTGTCAGACACGGGTAGACATTATGATTCATTTGAGTCAGTAGTTAATATTCCAATTCTTTTTTTCTTTTTTTTTTGTAGATGGTGTTATTCAATAGAGTCAGGAGTTAGTTTAGAATATTACATTAAATTAGATTCAGCTTCAGTCATGGAGCAAAGTATTTATTTGACTCCATGAGTAGTTTGATTCATTTTTCGTCTCAGTAGACATTCAGTGTCGTGTGAGTCAGTAGTGTATATTTATATTTTTTTGAGTCATAACTAGGTGTTTGGATTCATTTGAGCTTTTAGAAAGCGGTCCGGTTTGTTCTGGTGTCGGTCCTGGTGTGTGTTTTGAGTCACTTGCTTGTTTTCAGTTCAAACACAAACATTTGAGTAAGAAATCAGATCCAGGGAACGACACATGAGGGATTCGGTGTGAATCTCCTGTGCGATAGAGCTACAGAGGAAAAAGGAAGAGAAAGAGGGACAGAGTAAGTAGTAGAGCGCTCAGACTTTCAGGCCCTAGTGCACTTCTCAGGATGAGTCACAGATCAGGAGAGAGAGAGAGAGAGAGAGAGGCAGGTGGTACCTTATCCAGGATGTACTTGTTGAGGTACGGCATGTAGCCCTGACTGGACACCGGCCCGTCGTCATCATCACGGAAATGTTCCTCCAGAGCAGCCGGGTCGTGAGGAATACACAGCACTGTACACAGATTATGAGACAGAACCTGGAAAACACACACACACAATAAATATTATGAAGCCGAACCTTGAAAAACTACACACACACATGATATTATGAAACCAAACATGGAACACATACACACACACAATTAATATTATGAAACAGAACTTGGAACACTCACACACACAATTAATATTATGAAACAGAACTTGGAACACTCACAAACACACACACACACACACACACAATAAATATTACGAAACCGAACCTGATCACATACACACAAAAAATACGTAGCATGAAACTGAACCTGGAACACACACACACACACACACACAGAGAAACAATATTATGAAACAGAACCTGGAAAACACACACACACATTATGAGACAGAACCTGAAAAAAAAATGAAACAAACACATACAGTACAAGACAGAACTTCGCAAAATTAATAATATGAAACAGAACCTAGAAAACACACAATCACAGACAAAAAAACAACAACAAACACACACATATGCAAGACAGAACTGAAGCACACGCACACAAAATCAAATTATAATACAGAACCTAGAAAACATACACATACACACAGATTATGAGACAGAACCTCTGACAAAAAAAGAAACAAACACACACATACAAGACAGAACTGAAACACACACAAACACACCTCACTGTAGACAGATTGTGAGACTGAACTTAAAGCACAAAACACACACACACAGAAAGATGATGAGACAGAGCCTAGAATGAACAATGATCAGGTTGTGTGAGTGGTGTTCCTCAAGGCTCGGTTCTCAGCCCGCTACGGTGACATCACATACCTTATAATCTACAGATTTACACTTAAACACACATACACACAGCTCCGGTTAATCAGTTGAGGCTTGACAGTGATGAATCTGAGCACACACTGATTGTAGTGGGCGTGGACAGAGTGGCTCAGTAGTAGGTCACATTACCAAAACAGTTCTTCCTGTGCCAGGAGCTCAAGAACTTTCCTAGAACCTTCTTAAAGGTCAGGTTTCAGTTGTGTTTTTTTTTTTAACTCTCAGGAGATGATAGAAGACAGACAGATATATATATATATATATATATATATATATATATATATATATATATATAGTGAGAGACAGACAGAGACAGATAGACATAATGAAAGACAGACAGAGACAGATAGACATAATGAAAGACAGACAGAGACAGATAGACATAATGAAAGACAGACAGAGAGAGACATAGTGAGAGAAAGACAGAGAGACAGATAGACATAATGAGAGAAAGACAGACAGATAGACATACTGAGAGAGAGACATAGTGAGAGAAAGACAGACAGAGACAGATAGACATAATGAGAGAAAGACGGAGAGAGAGAGAGAGAGACATAGGGAGAGAAAGACAGATAGACATAATGAGAGACAGACAGAGAGACATAGTGAGAGAAAGACAGAGAGACAGATAGACATAATGAGAAAAAGACAGCGAGAGAGAGACATAGTGAGAGACAGATAGAGACATAGTGAGAGACAGAGAGAGACATAGTGAGAGACAGAGGGAAAGACAGAGACATAGTGAGAGACAGAAAGAGAGACAGATAGACATAATGAGAGAAAGACAGACAGAGAGAGAGAGAGACATAGTGAGAGACAGAGAGAGAGAGAGAGAGACATAGTGAGAGACAGAGGGAGTGACAGAAAGACATAATGAGAGAAAGACAGACAGAGAGAGAGAGAGACATAGTGAGAGACAGAGAGAGAGAGACATATTGAGAGAGAGAGAGAGACATAGTGAGAGACAGATAGAGACATAGTGAGAGACAGAGAGAGACATAGTGAGAGACAGAGGGAAAGACAGAGAGACATAGTGAGAGACAGAAAGAGAGACAGATAGACATAATGAGAGAAAGACAGACAGAGAGAGAAAGAGAGACATAGTGAGAGACAGAGAGAGAGAGACATAGTGAGAGAGAGAGAGAGACATAGTGAGAGACAGAGGGAGAGACAGAGAGACATAGTGAGAGACAGAAAGAGAGAGACAGCACATCACTTGCAGTTATTCCTGCTTCTCATGTTAACAGATCGACACCTGCGTGTCTATAAAAACAGACAGATTCAGAAATCGACAGATAAACTGACAGGAATACAAAACAAAACAAAACAACACTCCCGTCCAGACAGGGTTGAGGTGCAGCTCTCACGTCTGAACAACATCACAGGAATTGATTTCACTCTGTAGCTCAGATATTAGGAGCTTTTCTTCTTCTTCATCTTGTTTTTTTAACAAACGAACACATCATTGTCTCAGGACGAAGGTTTTTCAAAGTCGCCTCACCTTCACCAACGCTGTGTTTCGGGTGAGCGATCAGATTTGAGACTCGCAGCATGAAGACAGCGGGGTTACGCGGCTTTACACTCACTCACTCTCAGTTTTTATTCTCAGAACCAACTTGGCTCATGTGGGTGTGATTGGATGGATACTCAGGGCTACAAACACACAACACACACACACACCTCAACCACAATGTCCATCAAAAATCAAAAGATTTAGAAATAATGTGTTATATTGCCCAGGATGCACTGGTGTGTGTGTGTGTGTGTGTGTGTGTGTGTGTGTGTGTGTGTGAAGCCTGAATTATCAGGGTTTTTTTTTAAATAAACATCTTAATTAATTCAGCATCAGGAGCAGTTCTGTCTGTTCGTTTCCAGGTAAAGTAATAATGTACTGATTTAACCTCATGTTTAACTCACATCTAACCCGAGTGTGTGTGCGCGCACACGCACACACACACACACACACACACACATACAGAAATGTTTCTCAATGAAAGCTCAGCGATGAACAGATCAAACCAAACTGCAGCTGAACCCCGGCTTAGTGTTTCTGACGGTTTCAGAATTTCTTCTGTATTTTGACTTCAGTCTAAGATGGTGCTCCGTGTGTTATCTGATCAACACACACACACACACACAAGTTAAGAAGCATCACCACATCCGGTGGCTTCACACTGACGCCCGAAACTCAGTTGAAATTGATTTTTAAAAACGACATTTTCTTAACAGTGTTCCGTCAGCGTGACAGGAGAGCGCTACATTAGTTTGGGAGGCGACGACAGAACATTAAATCAAAATCAGTTCAGACACGTTACAGTGAAGACCAGAGACGCCAGGCGAAGGAGACGGGACGCTGCACATCTTCCACGAGAAGGATCGCCACGATAACTGCGTTCCACTATTAGTAACCTACGGCTATGACAACGCACAACAAACAGAATAACAACCGGATGCTAGTTAGAAATTTTATTAACAGTGATAGGTTAGCGTTAGCATTGGCATTAGCATCACACACTCAATAAATGAGCTCTCAGAGACAGTTTTTAACTTGCAAACCTACAGTCTGGATGTTTACACTGTCGTCCAGCTTTATGCTTGTTTGTTTTGACAAAGAATTTAAATCTATGATTAGTGATCATGGAGACACTGTGGACACCGCGGCGGCGGCGCGGCCCTACTCCTGTCTCAATTCCTTTCTCACTCTGAGATCTGTGTTTTTACGCTCTAGCTAAATTTGAATCCCAACTGACTGATGATGTCATAATGAGGACCAATCAGCATCCGCTCTCACAATCAAACTACAACACACATTTCCATTCTCTCTCTCTCTCTCTATGCATCTTTTGTCTTCTCGAGCTCACTCTCCGTCCCTTCATTGTCCTCTCTAACCAGTCTAGTACAGCGGCTCTCACTGTCAGCGCTGTTAACCACAGACACGACATTTTCACACTAAACACGTTCCATGGCACGTTATTATACGAGGGGTGTTCGAGTCAAAGCAGGACATTTGATTGTACAGAATAACAGAAGACAGTTCTGAGAGTAAAAACTCCCTTTATTTCTCTGTATAATCCCCTGATACACTAATGCACTTATCACAGGGTTTCACTAGAGCTTGGACACCATCAGGGTAGAACGTTTTCTCAAAACGCCGGCCTCCCAGGAACTCCTTTAACATCTGGAAATGTTTTCAGGACCGTACTGGGGATGAGACGATAACTCCCAGACGAGTTCCTGTAACGTTCAGGTGGTGTTGGTGAAAGAGTGTGTGTACAGATCACACAGACTGATGCGTCTCTTCCACAAGTTATCCATCAATTTTCAGGGATCGGGCGCCGAATGTCCACGGGATCGACTGCAGTGAGCTCCAAGCCACCTCGGCCGGGATCGTCAATCTCAGACGTGCGGCCTTCTCTAAAATGTCTGCACCGTTCAGATGTCCTACTGCGACTAAGCGTCTCATCACAAGCACAGGTCTCACCGCACTCTGCTTGTAAAGTGTTTCACATCGTCATATCCCAGTCCCGGTTTGACTTGAACACTCGTTGTAAACAAAATGTGTTATTATTCCGGCTACTGTCCGTCTCCTTCTTCTCCTCAAACCGGAATATCAACCTAGAAGGGACGATTTCAAAGTATTGTCAGCTTTTCAAAGCGTCCCAGAAACACCCAGCGAGCGATCCTGATCTCGCCCTTCCTACAGCTACCAGAATTAGAGCTCGGTTTGTACAGACAGGAGTGGAGCGAGTCACGGGCTGCTCGACCCCTGGGCCTCCTGAAAGACGTCTTCATGCTGTTTGAAGATCTTTTGAGAAGAACAACGCTGAGTGGCAGAAGAGCACGAGAACATCGATAAACCATCTTTATCAGCCAAAAGGACGATCCTAAGAACTCGCAGCTAAGAGTGAAGAAGAGGAACGAGAGACGACGTCGGTCTCTTTATTTATTTACACGTTTTCTTCACTTAACAGGGTGGAAATGTTTAATAACAGGACTCTGGTGTGTAACATCAGTTGGAGTGTTAGTGTGTCCTGTTGTGTGATTAATATGTGCGCAGATTTAATCTACCAGCTTTAACACACACACACACACACACTCTCTCTCTCTCTCACACACACACACTTTGCATCCTACTTGTTTTTGCAGTTTTAAATCTCTATCGCTCCTGTCTGAGATTAATCACTCGGCTACAGGACTGCTCGTCCTCCTCTCTCACCTTCTTGATTCAATTTTAAAAAACAAAACAGAGAGAAATCCCCTCTGACGAACCTCAGTGCTCAGATACAGAAGAGTAGTTTAGGAGAGCTTACGGGGAATTTTTTAAATGACATTTTTCCCCCCTTTGAACTAAAAAACATGCAGCCTTCTCTTTCTTCTTTCCTTTCTGAATATTTTAAACATGGATGAAAAAAAGAAAAGAAAAAAAATCCTGCTTTGATGTAGAGAGCTTTTCACTTTGTTTAATTAAAAACAAGAAAACATTTTCCTTAAATATTGACTTGAGACACTTCTATTAATTAAATAAAATTTTTTTAAAAGTAGGTTAAAATGAGATTTGAGCAGCTGCTGCACACCATGTGGTGAAGGAGCCCACACACACACACACACACACACAGGAAATGAGGCTATAGAAGTATAGAAGGTTTTACTAAATTAATAAAACAAAAGTAACATTATGGAACAAAAGCCTGCCATCACTAACAAAGCTACACACCATGCACAAACACAATCAAGCATGCGCGCGCACACACACACACACACACACACACACACAAATACACACTGCGTGTGTGTTGTCAATGCCTTTGTGTACTCTCTGGTTCTAGTTTTAGTTCTTCTGGTACTCACCTTCAGCTGAGACTTGGACACTTTGCCGCTCTTCTCCACGTCCAGTGCTGTGAAAGCGAACCAGATGGACTTGAGGAGCTCCGAGCGCAGGTCCATGACTGCACACACACACTCGTGCGCGCACACACACACACTCAAAGCTTTCTCTTCCTGCTCTTTCACTCTATTTCTCTCTATCAATCAGCCACTAGGGTTAAAACCAAACCAACATACAGTCTCTCTCACACACACACACTGTACTGAGGGACCAATGGGGACGTGGCGCCACTTAGTGACTGTCACACACTCACACACACACACACAGTGTTTGTAAGAACTGCACAACGTGGTTGTTTTATTTCAAGATAACTGATACAGGATCTGTGTTATACATTCCTCTGCAAAACGCTTGGATTTCATCATCTCATGTTTTTAACATGTAAAAATTACATCAAAGAAAAAAAGAAAAAAAAGGATGATTTCTGAGAGTCGATATGATACATGATTATTCAGATCAAAAGCATCAACGTGTCGAGTCTCCAGCTGATGACGTCACTCATTCACTTATAGCCAGGAGAAGTGCACATACAGAGCACACGCGCGCACACACACACACACACACACGTACGGCTGGTTTTATATGCTAAAAACTACAATGGAAAAAAACAAACAAAACATTTTTTCATTCATTCATTCATTCATTCACATCCGATTGGCTGTTCAAGTCCACACCATGATTACATCATCGACGCCGCATCTGTCCTTCTCCGTGTGCGTGTTTGTGTGTACTTATGTTTGTGTGTGTGTGTATGTTTTGGGTGATGAGGGCGTGGTCGTTGTGCGTCACGGTGAAGCCGGGGCCTTGCTGCTGTACCGCACCTGGTACCTATTGACGGTTTGACCTTTGACCTGTGACACCACGCAGGTGGTCTTGCAGGGCAGGAGGTCGTCGAGGTCCTCGCCGAGGAGCCAGTCGTGGACGGAGCGGGCGGCGGCCGGGGGGACGTGCTCGCTCTGCCACACCCCGTGCCACCGGGAGAAACGCTCACGCTGCACCCGGGACACGCGCATGTGTGTCTGAGGGAGAGAGACAAAAAAAATTATAAAAAAAAAAGAAAGAATGAGACACAAAGGACAAAAGGTGATTTCCTGTCTGTCTGTCTGTCCAAGCGTCTGCCTGCCAAATAGTCTAAAATAGTCTGTCCATCTGTGTAACCAAAGAGCTTCCTGTCCACCTGTCTACATGTCCATCTTCCGTTAGACTACCAGACGGATAGACCAATATTCCCGTCTACCCGTCCACCAGCCCATTAACCAACCCGCCCGCCCGTCCACCTCTCCGCCCGCCCGCCTGCCCACCTCTCCGCCCGCCCGCCTGCCCGTCTACCTCTCCGTCTGCGTATGAGTAACAGTGTGATAGTGTGCAGTATGTAGTGTGCACTACCTTCCTGGACTTGATGAGCGCCCCGCGGCGGTACATGTAATCCTCCGAGTTCATGACGAACACCATCTTGTGTGTATTGAGTTTGAACCTGCAGTCGAGGTTTCCGGCACTTTCCACACCGAGCTGATCCCGCAGCTCGCGCCGACTGCGCAGAGCCTCTACCTGCCGCAGCTGCCAGCGCCGGAACTGACGCAGGTTCCTGCAAGCACACACACACACACACACACACACACACACACACACACACACACACACACACACACACACACACACACACACACGGTGAAAGAGAGAGAGGGATGAATCACACACCAATACAAGTAGGTAGGTAGCTTAAACAGGACCTCTGTGTGTGTGTGTGTGTGTGTGTGTGTGTGTGTGTATATGTTACCTGGGCAGGAATACTGGTTTGAAGTAGTAACCTTCTCCCTGTGAACACGCCGACGTTTCAGTTCCAACAAACTGCTCCATATAGTTCGACAAGCACTGCAGAGACACACACACACACACACACACACAATTACATAAGGATTTAAATCATCAACATATTAGCAGACCCTACCAAGAACAGCCACACACACACAGATTACCTGTACTTCCAGTGGATCGTCAGCCTGAGCCTCCTCAGTGTCCAGCAGCTCGATGGTCATGGTCACCTCACCTTTATTCTGGATAAACATCACCTGCAACACACACACACACACACGCACACACACACACACACACACACACACACACACACACACACACACGAGTTGGCCAGTTTATTTATTTTTCTCTCACTCTGTTTTTTTTTTTTTATTCTTCTGGTCCACTTTTTATGAACGTCACCTGATGACATCACCACAAGTCACATGACAGTGACGGACCAATCAGGCTCTTTGCTTCAGTCCGCTTCTCTTTCATTCTGTGTACATAATGAATATATTCCTCTCTCTCTTTACATTTCTACATCCTTCTTCCTCTCGTCTGCTTCGTTCTTTAATCTTATTCTCACATTTTTCTTTCCTTTGTTCATTTCTCAGTCGTCCTTCCTCTTTCTAACTCCGTTTACTTTCCTCCTCCCTCACCGTTTCCCCACATCATCCCTCCATCCAGACTTTTGTTCTTCCTCTTTATCCAGACAAGATTCTGAAATGCTGAGAGTGAATCCGACACTCAAACACACACTGTCCAGGTTGCGCGCGCGTGTGTGTGTGTGTGTGTGTGTGTGTGTGTGCGCGTGTACCTTAAAGCAGTTCTCCTCAGCCATCACTCTCTCAGCCTTCCACTGGTAGCTGGTCTCCCAGGCGGCTCTCACACACTGAGAGGAGAGATTTCCCCCCGCGGCGCCGCGTCTTCGCTCACACACGTACAGCTCAGCTACCTGTACACACACCTCGTCGCTCACCAGGTGCTGTAGCTGTATATACACACACACACACACACACACACACACACACACACACACACACACACACACACACAAAGATTAGTTGCAGCAGTGGTACTGTAAACAGTTCAGGATTCATAATGCAACAGGCCACGCCCAATTTACTGACTACTTCCTGTTTTAATAAACTGTAACTCCTCCCTCACCCCCCCCACCCCCCTTTTTGTCTCATCCCTCTTGCTCTCTATCTCTCTCTCTTTCTTGCCTTCTTTCTAACTTTGTCTCGCTTTCAATTGACGGATGTCACTGTCTGTCTCTCACTATACAGACACATGCGCGTCTCCTCAGCTGTCTCACCGTCTCTTTCTATCTCCTTCTCCCTCTTACTGTCTGTCTCTCCAACTGCATGCATGTTTCTCTCTGCGTCTCATCTTGGGATGCCTGGATGTCTCTCTCTCTCTACTCT
>CM059213.1:36568723-36606223 GCA_030347435.1 Clarias fuscus
ATCCGGGAGGCAGGAAGGCGTTGAAGCCCAGCACGAGGTCCGGGTGGCCGTGGAACAGCTGAGAGACGCGGTTGATCACGCCCGGCGTATCGATACTGCAAGACACCACATTAACCCGACCAATCAGGAAGCAGCAATCACAAACAACCAATCAGGAAGCAGCAATCATGTAAACAATAAATGAGGAAGCAACAATCATATAAACAACCAATCAGGAAGCACCAACGATGGTACACAACCAATTAGGAAGCATTTTACATTCTGTACTTCTTTTAAAATGTTTTAACTTTCACAGAATTTAAAAAGGTGAGAGCATGTTAACATTTTACAATTTTCAAAGATTTTAAATCTGCACAAATACAAAATTACCCAGATTTTTAAAAATATTTAAAGCTTTTCAAATTAAATAGTACAATAATCATCTAAACATGTTTCTGCACAGACTAAACCTCAGATCTCGTAACTCTGGTACACGGCGTGTGACTGCGCATCACCTCTGAGACTTAAACTCCTTCATGATGTCCAGGAACTTGTTGTAGATCCCGGGATCGTTCGCAAAACGGATTTTAACCTGATCCAGGTACGACAGCGCATCTTCTACCTGTGGAGGAAGGCAAATTTTTTTTTTACCAAAAGTCTAACCAAAAATTTAATCATCAATAGTTTTTGGGATCACGCTTAGCTCCTCCCACTTTAATGAACAGCAGGAAGTAAATCATGAAAGTCTGTATTTTAAAATTAGAAAGTTTTAAGAAACTTCATAGTTTGAACACTGTAGTTTAACACACATTAAAGGTCAGTAAAACAGTGATAAGACGCGTTTAATCCTTGACCCCGCCTCTTTTACACACAACATGTAAACCACACAGGAAAATCCTTTCGGATGAGGAAGAGCAAAAATTGTATCCTGTTCATTAAAAAACGCCTGTGATTCGTCGACTGCAGCGGTAGTCACATGATTGGCCTGTTAGAAATCTCCACACATAACTAGAAATTTTTTTCTTTCCATTATGTATTAATCAGTGCACAGTAATCGGTCAGTTCTGTCAAATTTTAGCTGTTCCTTTTTTCCCCCTTCAGCTGTCCCCCCCCCCCCCGTTTCGTTTCAGCTGTCCCCCCGTCCCCCGTCCCGTTTCAGCTGTCCCCCCGTTTCGTTAGCCTTGCCCCCACCTCCATCAGTAGGCTCTTCAATTAACCTTGAGAGGAGCCGCAGTAACCCTGAGTTCACACCGAACACGGTGAGAGGCAAATTTCGCTCTCGCCGCTCTGACATAGACCGAATGCCTTTCTTGTATTTAATGGGGCCGCAAAGCAATCAAGCTTGTTAATCTTGTGGAGACTGACGAAAACGTGTAAGGAAACAAGAAATTGATTGATAGAAATAACTGTATTGTAGAAAAACAAATTTTCTACAAGCCATTTGTATGGTGTGGCTTCTGTTCATTGTGAATTGTTAGTCTAATTTTATATATTTCTTATTATATTATATTTTGTATTATTATAACATTATTAGAATCACTTACTAGACTTTGTCTTTAATTAAAATAACATTAATTTTAATTACAAACTCTCCTAGGCTATTTAAAGTGCAAGTTTAATGCAACGAGCATTTCGCTTGGTAACTAATGTCGCCGGAAGTTTACAGGACTGCGTTCCGCGGAATCCGCTCAAGCGGAGGACCTCTACTTTTAATTGGTTGCCGCTCAACCGCGTCATAGCTCATTACCATAAAGATGAGCTCCCATTGAAAAAGAATGCCTTCCGGCCTCTTTGACGCTCTCGCCGCGTTCGGTGTGAACGCACCATAAGAGGAAATCACTCAAATCACTCTGTGCAACATTATCTGCTTATCCATTTTAGCTGTTTATTTGCACTTTAAAGAAATTGTTTGTTTTTTGTTGTTTTATTAGCACATGATTCTTCAAACCTGATTAACCAATCAGTGAGGAGGTGGTCTTTCATGACTGTTGGCTGTTTTGGGAAGGCACGAAAAGCCAGTACAGTATGGGTTTTATCTGGTTAATGAAGAGGAAGTAAAGGGCAACGCTGATGTATCAGAATTAGAGGAATGTGTAAGAAAAAGGCCTAGAAAGCGGTACTGTTGGGATGTACAATGTTAAGACTTAACTGTGTTAGCACCCAAATGAACAGCTCAAGTTGTTCTCACATCTAACTTGTATGTAAATTCAGATTTTTAGGATAAGATGAACAGCTAAATGTTTTCAAACCTCACGGTGGCCAAATCGGTTTTGGGTTACTGCTCCTGCTGTTACCAAAGAGCCAATGAACAGATAAAACAACCAAAAAGAGTTAGCTTAAAAATAAAAGGAACAGCCAATTGTTTCTCTTATAACACAAATGAAAAGCTAAAGTAAATAAATACGTACAGTCGACCACCACCAAGCTGCGGTTCAGAGTTTCAATAAATTTACTGTATAAATTTATTTAGTACTGTAGAGAGAGAACACAAAGCAACCGTAAGAGGGGAAAAAAAACAAAAAAAAAACACGCGGCTTGTGATGGTGAATAATTACTGACAAAGCAGTACAGTACTGTACAGTATACAGGTCCTTTTTTTTTTGGCCACATCCAAAATGTAAGTTTTTTCACAACTCGTGGGTGCTCTAGGAACGTAACCCCTGCTAATTCCGGTGGTCGACTGTATCAGTTAATCAGCTTAATAGATTCTGTTGATGTTGAAACCAGAATGAACAGGAATCAATAGCTAACAAAGAGACAAATGTTAGAAAAGCTAAAGCGAATACTTAAAACAGCTAACGGCCAGTTTAGATGAACAGATATTGCTCCTGATGTATTATTAGAACAAACGAACAGCTAAAACCGCTAACGGTGTTATTATAGCTAAAATGGTCAGCTAAAATGGATTAACTGCTACCATAACATGGTTTCCTGTTACTCTTGCTGGTGACATTAAAGCCCAAATGAACAGCTAAATACCACCCGTGGTGTAACTACAGCTGAAGTACAGAGCTGAATGTTTTCTTAAACCCAGTGAACAGTTACATTCTAGGCTCATGTGAGAAATGCCTTAACTGTGATACTAAGGCTGAAATTACAGCTTGAACGATTTCTTAAGGAACAAACAAGCAAAAAGCAACATTCTGAAACCTAAAGCGAACAGCTAGAACAGGTGCACTACATGAGTTAATGGGTTTCCTGATGATACTCCTGATGGTTATTAAAACAACTGAAATGAAGAGCTAAATCCATTAAGAACGTCATTAAATCTACAGAGCAGTTTTCTTAAACTCCATTTGTACTAAAATGAACAGCTGAGGGAGTCTCTTAGAGCAAAATCAAACAGCCGAAATTATGAGCTGGGGTCTAAACAGATAACGCTAAAGCGAACAGCTGACGCTGCGGTTGCAAATGAAGCGAACAACCAAAGGTTAAAAAGTTAAAAACACCTAACAAACTGCCGAAGGTGTTCCAGAAGCAAAAAAAATACCAAAAAAAAAAAAAGGCAAAAACAACAAGCAGTTACTGAGCCTAACCTACCATGAACGGGCAAAACCATTAACACTTAAATCAGCAGCTTAAAGAGCTGATAAAACTGTTAGGAAAAACAAACGGAAAAGCTAAATAGGAGCCAAATAAACAGCCAGAGGTGAACAGCTAGAACAGCCAGAGGTGAACAGCTAAAACAGCCAGTTAGAAAGTTAAACAAGCAGTTAAATCATACGAACAGCTAGCACTACACACGAGTTATTGCGGGTTTTCTGTGTGTTGTTGTTACGTCTACATCCTCATGTTTATTAAACCCAAAAACAAACAGCCAAGACCATCAAGGAATGCTGTTAACAGTAACACGAACAGTCGGATCAGTTACAGCTCAAACCGAGGACAGCGTTGGGTTCAAAGAAAACGAACAGCTGTAGGTGTTTCTCAGGATCAAAAAGAAATGCTAAAAACCGCAGACGTTTTCGCTACAGTGAACAGGTGAAGTTTTATTTTCTTAAAACAAAAATGAAAAGGAAGAGCCAAAACGGTGAACAGTGTTGCTGACCATGAAGTGAACAGCGCGAGTGAGTGTGCAGTGCAAAAAGCTAGTGAAAAGCAAACTGAATGGGGTTCTCTGGGATCCAAAAGAAAAGCTAAAACCACTGACGCTCTTGCTGAAAAAAAAAAAAAAAACCCTGAAAAGGAACAGCCAAACAAAGTGAACAGTGCTGTTCAGAGTGAGGGCAAACTGAAGGGGTTTGCAAGGTCCAGATGAACAGCCAAAACTGCTGAAAGTTTTTAAATGTTTTTTTTCTTTCTTTTTTCCTAAAGAAGCCCAAATTGAAGAGCCAAGGCAGATGAAGAGCCAGCAGTCCACGGGCTTCCTGTTAGCGGTGGTTAATCAAAGCCCAGAGGAAGAGCTAAAGCCGGTCTCTGTGAGGACAGTGAGAGAGATGAGAGATAAGTGTGTCTCCTGTGAAGAGCCAGGAGGAAGAGCTGGACAGCGGTGTATAAACACAAAGAGTGAACAAAAGATCAGCCTGTTCAGACAGAAATGAGAGAATGAAAAGTGAGTTAGCTGAGCTAGGGTAAGCTAAACTCATCCTGCAGGGCTTCGGCATTACTGTTCATCTGACTATATTCGCGATTATAATGACTCTGATTGCAGACAGGGGACGTGGACTCGGTGATGGAGGTGAAAGTGATGCGAGCTGAGGTGAAATAAACTGAAATGAACAGATACGGAGTGAAGTTCGAGACTGCGGAAGGATCTGAGAGGTGAAGCTAATGCTAACGCTAACGCTAGTTGCTGGGGGTTTATGGCTCTGAGACACAACAATGGTGCAGCGGGGGAAGGAGCCTCGGCTCTCGCCCTGTCCCCGGGTCTTACCTTGAGTTTCTGGAAGTGCTGCTGGTGTTTCTGGGCGGTGAAGGCTTTCTCCTGGAGCGGGGTGATGTGCTTGGTGCTGCTGTGAGCCTGGATTTTCGCCATTGTGCTCAGAGCAGCAGCCACAACACCACACCGGGATTAGTCTCTCTCTCTCTCCCTCTCTCTCTCTGTCTGTGTATGTTAGAGATCCAGCAAAGTTACAAATAAAAAACAAAAACAAAAGAAGGGATGACTTTGCGTGGTCGCCTTTTAAATACCTGCTGAATCCAGAAGAATAAATAAATAAGGAAAGAAAAGAAGAGTCTTGGCCAAGTGGCAGAGCCTCGGCTCAGGAGAGAGAAACTAGCCAAACTACCTCTACATCGCTGCGTTTCTCTCGCAAATAAAACCCGCTCCAACTACGCGCAGACACGAGAGAACGACTTCCGGATGTAAATGTATGATTATTGTTGTTATTATTGTGAAATGATGAGGATTATTATTATTGTTCTCGTTGCGAATAACTAACAGCGAGCGGCGGCGGCGGTCTCTTTAAATCTGGCCGCAGCTGAGCGCGCGAGCGAGAAAAGGGGAGGGAGGGAGGGCGAACCGCGCACGCGCACTCGCGCGAGCGGGGCGGAGCGCGGAGGGACGCGGGAGGGCGAAGTGCGCACGCGCGCCGCCGCCGAGGGAAAAGGAAAAGAAAAGAAAACCGCGGAGACTGCCGAGCCGCACCGAGTCTGGATCGGGAATGAACCGAACTCACTCACTGACTCAATGACTCACTCGTCGTCTATTACCGCTTTATCCTGTGTACAAGGCCGCAGGGGCCTGGAGCCTGTCCCAGGAGACTTAAAGCACGAGGCGGGGCACGCACACACACACACACACACACACTACGGACAATTTTAGGAACCCCAGTTAGCCTAATCTGCATGTCTTTGGACTGTGGGAGGAAACCCCGAAGAGCAGGGAGAATGTGCACACTCCATGCACACAGACCCCAAGGCGGGAATCGAACCTGGATACATACTGGAGGTGCAAAGGCGACAGTGCTAAGCCACCATGTCGCCCTATATAAATGGTTCATTCGATCATTTATTTGATTCATATAATAAAACCGAAAAGTGGGCGTGTCTGTACATTGACGAGATTTGCGAAAATAATTATTTGTGGGGGCGTAAGTTGAGCAATAGAACACATCAAGATGGTTTTTGGAATTTTTGTCTTTCTGTTAGTCTTTTTGTTTGTGCACGCATCACGTAAAAAAAACTACTGAACTCATTTTAATGGGGTTCTCACAGGTGTATTTGGCCGAGCTTGAGGCAACATATAGGCTTATTTTCATCGCAATCGAGACAATCGGGGAAGAGCAGGTACTCTAATTGGAAATTTAAATGAAAATTACCCTTATATCATATCTGTGAAGATTCTCAGTCATCTCAGTTGAGTCATGTCAATTGGACTACTTTCTAGTTCAGTAGAAACGTTTCACTACTCAACAAAATAGCTTCTTCAGTCCGAGGTAAATTGGAAAGTTCCTCGTCCTTAAGTCCTCCAAGGTCAAAGGATCCTCCCCTATCTGAAAATGCTTTTTATGTGAACAAGCGATTTGTGTTTGGTGAGGATTGTGGCGTCTTGAAGGTGCATTACGGCCGTTTCTGTCTCGTCTGCATACTCTGTGTATACACAGTTAGTTATTATTGTGTATACACGGTAAACTATGGCGTTGATTGGCTCTGTTGAGTGATACATATAGCCATGGGCATCTCAAGGGAAAAAGCGTTATTTCATCCAAAAAAAAAAAAAAAAAAACGCTAGATGCTGTGACATAATCTGGCTCATAACTGCTCATTTAATTTATGGCACAAGTTTAACTTCAGGAAAATACCAAAGAACTGCCAAAGTTTTGTGTGTTGCTGTGACAAAATCTGGCTGGACAGACATACAGGCATACAGAAAGTTTTCTGATGAACTAATGATTTTTTCAAGGTCGATATATATATCGTCCTGTTTGAGAAGGGTGAGATTATTCTCCTGCATCGAGCAAAGAAAACAACTAAGGAGATGAGACTACTGAGAACTTACAGGACTGGGACTAAACAGCTGTGTGTCCATAAGAAAACCACTTGTTTATGAGACTCATCAGAAAAAAAGGCTTCAGTTTGCTAGGGAGCATAAAGACTGGACTTTGGAGTGACGGAGAAAGGTCATGTGACCTGATGAGTCCAGACTGAGTCTATTCCAGAGTGATGGGCGTGTCAGGGTGAGAAGGGAAGCGCATGAAGCGATGCTCCCATCATGCATAGTGTCCACTGTACAAGCCTCTGGAGACAGTGTTATGATCTGGGGTCGCTTCAGTCGCTCAGGTCGAGACTCAGCAACGTTATGTGGAAATAAAATGAAGTCACATGACCACCTGAATGTACTGAATCACCAGCACATCACATCTATGGAGAGTTTCTGCTTCACTGATGGCACACGCCATATTCCAAGGTGACGATGCCAGGACTCATCAGGCTCAAATTGTAAAATACATGATTTTCACACATGGACGTTCCTCCACAGAGTCCAGATCTTAACCCAGTTAGAATCTCCGACTCTCACATCATCAGGACGAGACCGCAGAGAGAAATGAACGCCACTCTGGACTGGAATCAATGTTGTGACGTGGCCTGAGCTTATTGAAACCATGACACAGTGAATTTGTGCTGTAATCAAAGTAAAACGCGTTCCAACAAAAAATTAGTGTGTGTGAGTAATATGTAAATACACGCTGATGTACTGTAATTCAAACCATTATATACTTACAGATTTCTTTTTAAATATGTAAATATTAGGCGGCATAAGACATTGACATATTATTTCTATTACAAATATAAATAAACATTACAGATCAGTCCAGTATAAAGAAGAACTTATAACACTTCTAATACTGAGGACAAAGTATAATACTTCATATTATTTATATTATATTATATTATATTATATTATATTATATTATATTATATTATATTATTATAATGTTTATATTTGTGTTAATTGACAACTTGTACACAATGAGTAAGTAAATATTTTCATTTATTCCTTTATTCTTTATATATCTAAAAATAAACATGCCTAAACATCCAGTGTAGGGTCACGGGTGGCCTGAGGCCTATCTCAGGCACAAGCATACACACACACACACACACACACACAGCAGGCAATTTGGAAACACCAATCAACCTAGACTGCATGTCTTTGAGGAAACCCGTCAAGCACAGAGAGAATTAGAAAAAACGTCACACACATGCACAGAGCGGAGGTGAGATTCGAACCAACAACCCTGGAGGTGCAAGGCGACAGTGCTAACCAATAGTTATGCTAAATTTTATAGTCTTATATTAACAAGACATTTAATCTGTTTGGGTTTACCTACGTTATTACTAGAATCAAGGTAATATTTACATTATGATTTATATTTTAATATTACTTGTAAACGTAATGACACCCTCCCCATTCTGAATGTCATGTATACAGTGTATATACAGTACGTTTGTCTCTATAAGTGTTTATACCTCATTTACATTCAGTTTCAGATCCTCTCAGTTCAGCATTTGGCTCCTCGTTCTTTAGTCTATCGCCTCTACAAGTTTGTTATAATGATAGAATAAAGTCTTAATAAAGCTCTCAGCAGTGCGCTTTACTGTTGCTCAGGTTTGTTATCTTGCTGCAGGATAAACCCAATTTTTTTTTTTCATTAACAAATCCTTAAAATAATAGAACATTTTTAGGAATTTGACCCAGAAATTGTGAGGGATGCAAACTTGAGGCATGCTTTTCATTCCATTGCGAAGCCTTTACATTTAACAACGGAATATCTAAAATACGTTCACATTTGCCTTATTTTGAACAACATTTTACTCATTCGATTAGTTTAGTTTTTTTTTTTTGTCTGATGAAGTAGGAAGTAAAGTGAAGGAAGTGAGAAAGGAAGTGGGAAGATGAGAGAGGAACTAACAGTGAAAAAAGGAAGGTAGTGAAGATGTGAATGAAAGACGAAAAAAGCTCGAGAGGGGAGTATATGAGCGACAGTGACGGAGAAAGGAGTGGACAAGGAAACATAAGGTATGAGCAAGGAAGTAAGAAAGGAAAACTAGGAATGACGGAGGAAAGGGTGAGATAGGAAACTAGGGTGTGTGCAAAGGATGAGGAAATGCAAGGCAGAAAAGAGAAGAGATGAAGCTGAGCACGGGCATGAGCAGGTCAGAAGTGAAAGAGAGAAAAGGAGAGAGAGAAGGAAATGTAACATGGTCAGGGAGGGAGTGAAAAAGAGTGCAAGTGTGTTAATGAGGCAAGCAGGAAGGAAACAAGAGCAATAAAAAGGAAATGACGGTGTAATCTGAATCATAGGAGGCGGTGAGGAGGGGTAGGGTAAAAGACCTGAATAAATAGGGTATAAGTGAGCAGGAATGGGACAATGAGAACAGGATCAATTGTAAAGAGTGAGTAGGATGTAGTGAGACTAGGAAATGATTAGAGTGCCGCGAGTAGGCAGTGAGTAGAGTGTAGACATAGGGAGTGAAGAGGGTGTAGGGAGTGAGTAGGTGTAGGGAATGAGTAGGATTTACAGAGTAGGGAGTGAGCAGGGGGTAGGGAGTGAGTAAGGGGTATAGAAAGTGAGTAGCGTGTAGGTATAGGGAGTGAGTAAGGGGTAGGGAGTGTGTAGGGCATAGAGAGTGTGTAGGATGTAAGCAGGGTGTATGGAGTAGGTAGGTGTAGGGAATGAGTAGGAGGTGAGTAGGGTGTAGGGAGTGAAGAGAGTGTAAGGATTCAGGAGGGATTCGGCTGTAGGATGTCAGTACAGTGTATGGAGTTAATATGGAGTATTAGTGTATGGAGTGAAGTTTAAGGTGTAGGGTACAGGGAGTGAGCAGGGTGTAGGGTGTAGGATATAGGTGAAGGCGTTAACCTTGTGCTGAAATAAAAAACTCAGAGACGGAGGCAGGTTTTAAAAATAGGCGTGGTTTATAAAACCAAGTTATGACATCATCACCAAAGTGTTGTACAGAAATAGAAACAAGAGCATCGTTTACGAGCATCATAGTTCACTCCACGTTTACACACGACTCCGCGGGACACGTTTTTCTTCTCCGTCGAACACACAACACTTTATTTATCTATCCATCTATCTATTATTAATATTATCCATCGATTAGCTAACGAACATCATCGTCACAATCGCAAAGTAAGAAACAGATACAACATCGAGATAGAAAAGATGCAGAAATATCAACAAGCACGGACCATCGTGGGTGTATAGCGTGCACAGAACCCCACACGAATTAATGCCCCCCCCCCCTCCCCCCAGTGAGGACACACACGATGTCGGAGCTTGTAGGTGTAAAAAATGTAATGTACAAAAAAATGAGCCTCGCGATTGGAGGTTATTGACACCGAGTGACTCGTGGATATTCATGAGGTTTCCGTCTCCATGTGGCCAAAAACACGAGTCTACGAGGACATGAGCCGATATTTACATCACGATATGGTATTTCAGCAAAATGATAAAAAACTGAACTTTGCTAAGGCTAGCTAGCTATGACGCGGTTTAAACCAGAATTCGACTACTAGCTAACATAAGGTTAACTTTGTCGTCATGCTAATTTAAAATTAGGTTCATTTAATAACTTTATAGTCGTACAGAAGACTGAAATGATGAACAGATGGTGTACGTGTGTGTGAGAGACTTCCCACCATTAAAAGTATAAAGTTCTGTTTTCAGACACACACACGCAAAAAGAAAAAAAGAAAAAAAAAAAGAGCCATGTTGGCTAGCTAGCGAGTATCAAAGGAGCTAATGTTATCTGGTTTAAATCGAACTGAAATCATTTCTTTATTCACCCAGGGATCTCCCTCCTTTGGCAAAACATGGACATTAGTAATGGACCGGCACGTGGAATGGAAGGAGTCGACGTTTCCACAGTCACGAGATCGTCACGCACGAGACAAGAGTCCCGTCGCTAATCATAATACTGCTCTATCCATAAATAACAAGACAATAAATTACCCATCATTCCTATAGAAAATAAGTTAAATCTATTTACAGGGAAACATCAAAGTAGCATGCAGGTGAGACGAGCACTGGCACAGCGACAACAGTGTGTGTGTGTGTGTGAGTGTGTGTGTGAAAGTGTTTGCAGGTGTGTATGTGGTAACAGAGAAGCTCTTTGGTGGTGTCAGTGGATTATTTTTGACACTGTAAAAACATCACTTTTAGACTTGTGAAGAAAAATAGCACACACGTTCCTCTAAAACGTTCATAAACAACTGTTTTTTTCCCCATAACCCAGCTTTTCACACACTGCTCATCCTCAAGACGTTATTTGGGTACGAACACAAAAAAGTGAGAAAACGATGAAGAGAAACAGAATGAATTTATCTTTTCAACGAGTCAAATGATGTGACTCACCACAGCAATACGATTCGACTCTTTTCAGCGAGTCAAATGATTCGGCGCAAATGACTCGATAATAAGAATCAAATCGTTCCAGTGGGTCAAATCATTTGACTCGCCTCACCAGTAACTCACCAGTGACATTCCGATGCTTTTCAGTGAGTCAAATCTTTTCAACTCCCAAAATGACTCACTGATATTTTTGTTTTTAAGTTCAGGATTTTTGACAAACAAGAAAGTTTTTTTCTTTAAAAAAATATAAGAACTGAATGGCTTTGATCTACAAAAAAATTTTTTTTTTGTTAAATTCACAAATTAATCGACTCTCTTAAGTTAATGTTGAGACCCGACTCTGTTGTGAATGACACGTTACAACCAGAGACTGAAACAGCAACATATATAATGAGAGAGACAGAGAGAGATTGTGCTCGCAAACTTCAAAGCTTCTCTGAACTTTAACAGATTTTTATAACATTAGCGTAAATGCTAACAGTCAAGCAGCTGGAAAACTTGGATGAGCAGGACGGAGAAATAAAACACACACTCTTCCTAACATGCCTGTGTGTTCGTGTGTGTGTGTTTAAAAAGCAGCAAGAGCTTTCCACCCAGACATTATTGTTGCTCTTCTTATTGTGTGTGTGTGTGTGTGTGTGTGTGTATATGATTGTGTGTGCTTATGTTGAAAAGTAATTGACAACTTTTCAGGAGGTCCTAATGTTCCGGTAATGTTTTTCCTTCTCATTTTTGTTGGAAATAAAAACAAAATTAATTATCTTAATTCTAATAAGTAAAGTGAAGGTAATCGGAGGCCACGTCCCAAACCACACACACACACACACACACACACAAGTGTGATAAACAGTGAGTACAGGGGAGTACAGCACTAGCGTCACACTTTGTAAAGTTCAAAATTTTGATTCTAAGTCACTGCTGCCCCTATATAAGGCTCCGCCCCTTAAGCATGTGTCGCACAAAAGTCTCCGCCCACAAGAGCACCTCACTTCATGAAAAATCTCCACCCCCTTGACAAGCAGTCTAAAATGCTTTACCTTTACTGATTACATCAGCTTAAGCGAAGATTCCGCCCACACATACTGTCTACCCTCTCGACTAGTTGAATCCGCCCACATTATTGACACTGCACCGACTCAAAGTAGCTCCACCCCCTTTGACTAGTGTGATCTAAAAGGCTCTACCTTAACTGATCATCTAAAATAAAAGCTCCTCCCCTTAACCCATATCATCTGAAAGGCTCCACCTTTATAGATTACATCATCTGAAAAGAAGGCTCCTCCTACCCGAGTGGCTCTACACAGAACTGATAATGCTCCGCCCCTTTCACGCATGTCAATAAGAAAGTTCCACTTTTATGAATCACATCGTCTGAAAGGACGTCTTTGGAATCCTAAAAAAAAAACTGTTATGTCACTTATGAAAGACAGAGGCTCCACCCCCCCAACTTTAGCTACCTAATGTGTGTTTTACGAACAATTTACAAAGATTTATTTCAGTCCAGGGTTTCAATACCAGCTCTGTTGGTCACATGCTCTCTGAAGCACCATATAAGTGCAGTACGAAGACCCCACCGCGCTTCACAACAGGGACGACGCCGCCCCTCAGTGGGGTAATGCGAGATTTGGGACGCAGCCATTTCTGCATTAAAATGTCACGTGCTATACTTTGATGAAAAATTTCAGCTTTTAAAACCCAATCCGACTTTTAAGAAGATGAGCGGTAAATACAGAGACGAAGCTGAAGATTAAAGTTAAATGAAATTAGCTCAGACAGGAAGTGATGCGGCCCTGCGTAGCGAACATGGCACCGACGCGCACTTTCCCTGCAAGTGCTCTGCGAACACGCAACTACAGACAAAGCAGAAATAGAAAAATACAACACGTAGTCAGTTTTAAAGTAAGTGTGTCTGTGTGTGTGTGTGTGTAGTCCAGAGTTCACACATCGGTGTTTGTTGCATTTCAGTCCTCCACTGTAATGATGTCATTTCCTGTAGGTGTGATTATTATTATTATTATTATTATTATTATTATTATTATTGTTAAGTTTGTAAACAGTCACATGATTGATAAATCCTTATAAAAGAAACTAAACTAATATAAAAAACTAACAATAAATTAAAAATAACAGTACCCTGTGTGTGTGTGTGTGTGTGTGTGTGTGTACGGTTAGTGCTTTGAGAGGTCTCTTGATTGTTTGTGCTCGATTACTGCAGTAGTGTGTGTGTGTGTGTGTGTATGAGTGTGTTTGTGTTTGTGTGTGTGTGTGTGTGTGTGTGTGTGTGTGGTGCTCTTCAGAGGTGGAACTCGTTTCCGTTGTTCAGCTGAAGGCTTCGTCGTCCGTGTCGTCAATCAGCACCTTGGTGTCCTTCTTGGACCTGAGACACACACACACACAATGCAGTGTTACCAGATAATACCGTGTTTTACATAAAGATGACATCAGGTATGGGCGTGTCCTAGCGTGAGAGCAACAATCACAGAGTATTCTAATTCCCTGAAACTCCGCCCACTATCTGTCATTCCTTTCATCTTTATCTCTATGTTTTTTTTAGTGCGTTATGTGAAAGTGGCTATAGTGGTTCTGGTTCGGTTCTAAGCGCGTGCCTTGGCTGTTCTAGAACATTCTATTCTGTAATGAGAATCGTGGTATCATGTTTTGGCTCTGAAACCGCGCGAGTGTCGACCAGGACGTACTGGGAGTGCAGCAGTGGGCGGCGCAGTGTCAGGCTGTAGCTCCGCCTCCAGGGCCTCTTTCCCTGCCGGTGCTTGACTCCGTCCTCGTGGTCCATCATCTGCTCGAGCAGCGTCTGGTCGTCAGCGTTCAGAGGAGCCACGGAGATGTCTCGCACCGCGCGGAACTCACCGCAGTTATTCAAGTGCTCGTTCTCCAGACGGAAAAAGTTCCACACGAAACGCCTACAACACACACACACACACACACACACACACAGATAGTGTAACCATAAGTATCCTACACAGTGTGTGTGATTGTGTGTGTGTGTGCGCGTGAGTACCTGAACACCTCGAGCGGGGCGAGAGTGGTGGCCACGATATCGGCGGAGGCGACGGTTGTGATGTTGGTCAGAGCGATCTGAAGAGTCCAGGAGAAACGCAGGATCACGGTCCTCCACCACGGCGCAGTAATAATACGCCTGCAGGAAACAGGAAGTGATGTCATCATCTCACACAGACACATATCCAGCAGAAATAAAAAAAAACATACTGGGTGAATAATTCATTTGACACATGATATAACAACATCCTGTGAGCTCTCCATTCCTGGACAGCGCCAGATCGTACGTGATGTAAAATAATCGCCATGGAAAAATCACGTGATCAAATCAGACATCTCTGGGTTACAGGGTTGTGGGTGTGAGCTCATAGGTTCATGTATTTAGCTCTGTGGTTGTGTGTGTGTGTGTGTCTCACCTTCTGTGGATAGACGATCTCCTCGCGGAGAAAGGTGTGCTCCCCAGCGTTACGATCGAACAAACCCCAGTCCATCTTCAGATCCCAGATCAGTGTGTAGAGGGAGCTGATGGTGGAGAAGATGATGAGCAGGTAGAGGAACGCATCGGCGTCGGCGTCACCCTGGTCTGAGAGAAAGAGAGAGAGAGAGAGTTACACAATCACAATCTGTCATTATTATTAACAAGTCCGAGTGTAAAGAGCCATTCTAGATCCCTGTTGTTCTCACAGTGACCACCAGAGGGAGACAGGTCCCTATTAATACTGCTCATCACACTTGTCCTTCCTGTACTTGGGTTAGTTCTTCCTGGGCTGTTTTTTTTTTTAAAGAAAGTTTTACTTCACACTCGATACTTTATACTCTGTATTTTTAAAACAGCTTGTTTGTTTGTCATCAGAATCGGAAATCATTTTATTTTCCATACACAATAATAACACACATACAAGATACTTTAACGCAAACTAATATGAAAGAAAGTACTTTAAAAAAGAAATAGACAGACACACAGACAGATAGAGAGATAGACAGACAGGCAATGATTTATGATTAAATAATTAAATATATAAGGTATGAAGGAGTCTCCAGTGTCAGAGCTGAAAGTTTTCCTACAGCTTCAAGTCAAAGCAGTTCATCCTTTCTTGCGGTTTCTTGGTCACATGACCAGTAAAAGACAGAGAAAGAGACACTTTATCTTGGACTGCAGAACTAAATGTCTGAACTCTTTAATTTTACATACATTTATTTATTATTACTCTTTTATTGTGTTTTATTTTCTCTCCTTATTTTCTCCTTAACTCGATCTACTCCTGTTATTTTCTCGGGCCTTATTTCTAAGCTTTGGCAATATGAAGGTAAATATCTGCCGCGCCAATGAAGCAGCTCTGAATCTTGAGTGAAGAGAGACCGGTGAGGGAGCGAGTGTTTGTAGCTGCTGTAACGTAAGTGACAACAGGAAGTGATTTGCTTTACCAAAGTTCTGTTAAAAAAAACATGTTCTTTATTAAATCAATCAAGTCTCATACGGTTTTGCTTTTGTATAAATCAGGACTCAATGAGACGCTCATGTGTGAGTTAGAAGCTCTCTCTCTCTCTCTCTCTCTCTCTCAGCGAGACAGACCCGAGTCTCTCTCTTTCTCAGACACGAGAAATAAAGAGACGAAGCTGTGAGAACCTGCAGCCCTGCTCTGATTACACAAAGGTTAAAGTGTTTTATTTATTTATTTATTTATTTTTAAATATATCAGATAGCAGAAGCAGATTTTGCTGCCGATAAACTCCCGAGGGAGCGTCACATCAAAGAACAAATTACACGCAGCAGTGAAACAACTGTAAAACAAATAAGGCGTGAAAAAAGGCAATCACAAAAGACTTTTACAGCGAGGATCCGCTCTCAGTCGGAGCCTCATCTGTATTCCTCAAGCATCACACACTCGTCTGTCTCACTGCGGGCGAGCAATTACAGCCCCGCCCCCTCCTCCCACACCACTCCGTCCTCTTTTATTCTCTCTCTCTCTCTCTCTCCTCTCACCTACTGCACCCCATCTCTAACATCTGCTTCCTCCTTTTATCTCCACATCTGTATAGAGAGCATTGTTCTGAACGCTAAACCACACACACACACACACACACACACACACACACACACACACACATACACACACACTGAGTGACTCTACCAACTTTATAATGTGAAACGTTCAGTATAAAGAACAACAAGCTCCTTAATGGTCTGGAAGTGTTGATTAATTCTCTATAACAGCGGCTCAGACGGTAGCGCAGGTTTATATTGATGTACTCGCTCTGATACGTGAGCGTTTCTATAGCAACAGCTCATTCACAGGGACAGTGTGTACAGCTGTCTATAATCAATTTGAAAAAAGTGTTTGTGTGAAACGAGGGGAAGGAGTCTCCAGTGTCAGCGCTGTGTAACAGTCAGAGGAAAAACTGCGTAACTTTTTCACATTTTTCATTTCTTTTTCAGGACAGATGAGTTTGCGGTTTCTCAGTCACATGACAAGTCGCGTGTTTCCGTCTTATTGTCTTCTACAGGTTTACTGACGCTGTTAGGAGTTAGATTTGGACTTCGTTAGTAAGCGAAAAACATGCTTTCATGTTTGCACTAATTATATTTTCAAACACTGTCGCTTTTATTTGGGTTGCCAGATTACACTGACAAACTCCCGCTAGGGCACTGCAGAAACCCCGCCCACTATATATATATCCTGTATATGTTGATTCATGAAAATTGGAAAAGAAGTATTTCAAATATTTAAATATTAAAAAGAAAAAATATATAACATTAAAGTAAAAATTTTAATTGTACAATAAAATAAAAATAGTAAAATAAAATACAAAAAAAATCTTGCAAGAGTGAATAAAAAAAGCTGTGTCCATATCATTAAAAAAAGTACAAAAAAGAAAAGAAAATCATCATTGCTGCTTTATTTAATTAAATATTTCACATAAAAAAAAACTTGACATCTGAAATGATTCTAAGATCATGGTTGGTCAACAGTTCTTTACTTCAAGTGTTAATTAAGATCTATCAGTTAAAAATCTATATAAATAAAAGAAAGGTTTAGTCTGTACATGAGGTCAGAACTCACTCTTTCAGCGATATCTTTATATTTCATACACTGGAGGACCAGAAACTCATCTCAAACATTTACTGTCTGTCTGTAATAATTTACTTTAAAATAATCGACTAATACGCTACTGTCTCAATGTAAACAAACACCTGCAGCAATAGATATTAATTAGAAAAGATAAAGTGAATATTTTGACTGGGATTAGTTCATATTTTCACTTTGGCTGAAATAACAGCGCTGAAGTGGTATAAGTGAATTTTAACACGCTGGAGTCGTTTTAAGTCAAAACTTCATCTTTATCTCATCTGTGATTCACTCTCCGATTACCGAACAGGGAGTGTATTTGTCTTACGATGAAAGAAGTCTAGGGGCCTCCGCTAGTTCGATTCCCGGGTGATGCTGTAACCTCTCGCAGCCGGAGGCCTAGAGAGAGCTGATTGGCCGAGAGGGATGAGAGATACTTAATACTCCCACATTAATCACGGCTCTACAGCCAATCAGGGGCGTCTGTGAGCTCCGAGTGTGTTACTCCGCCCCCAACGGTGCGTGAGCGAGCGGTTCGAAAAGATGCGCTCGGCTGGCGTCACGTGGTTCGAAGGAAGCACATGATAGTCTTCGGCCCTCCCGGCTGAGTGGTAGTAGCAGCCTTAATGTGGAGCCCCCTAGTGACGGGGAGGAATTGGACACGACTAAATTAGGGAGAAAATCGGGGGGCGGGGAAGAAGTACAACTTAGTGTAAACAAGGCGTCAGATACTCAACCTTACAGAATGTGATTTCTTTGTATTAATAAGTTAGACAGAGAGTTCTGCTGTACAGAGAGACACACAGACATGTATGTGGGCTTCAACCTGAAATAATAATAATAATAATAATAATAATATCACTCATTACATTAAGGATCAGCAGATTATTATTAGATTTGACATTTTATCTACAAACTCTTTTTCTACAAACTCTTTACTTGTTAATAACACTATTAAAAAGTAAAATTATATTCATCTCATTTGTTTTGTTGCCTGTGCGTTTTGTCATCAGCTACCTCACATATGGTTATATATCACATATATATGAGTCACTGCTCATAACCTCAGCAAATATAATATAATGTAATATATAAACATGCTGAAGGTTAATCTCAGACGTTTAGGATTAAGATCAGACTCTCGGTGTCAGTGTTAGAGACGCTGAGGTTCTCAGCAGCAGCACTAACACACCCTGAACCCGTCAGAGAGGAAATGAATCCGGTGATGGAGTGAATCCCGCAGCGCTGCGGTGACTCAGCAGCTCTGCTCATCGGCTCGGCTCCGGCCCGGACGCATTTCCTCCTTCTGAGTGAATAATAAACAGGAAGACTCGCGAGTTCACCCAGCAGCGTCCGATATCACGACTAAAATCTGATCCGCGCTGAAGAAATCACGAGACCCGCCGCCTGAGCTCGGCCCGAGCGAGCGCCAGAACGGAGTTCAGTATGAAGGGCGTTGTTTACAGGAAATAAATAAATAACTGCTCTGTATATAAATAATAAAAAGGATCAAGCGGCTTAGTGGAGCGTTTTAATCCGATCGATCCAGACTGCGGTTCTGTTTCTGAGAAGATACACAAGTTCTGAGACAGAGAGCGAGACAGAGAGAGACAGAGAAGGGGGGGTGGGGGGGGATGAGAATGGCAGAGATAAACAGACATACAGACTGAGATACTGAAATACAGAGAGACGGAGAGAAACCAACATATGTACATAAAGAGAGAGAGAGAGACACACACACAGAGACAGAGAGACTGTGAGTGAGACAGAAAGAAACCAATAGATAGAAGGTGTGTGTCTCAGAGTGTCTCTGCAGGTGTGTGTGTCTCAGAGTGTGCAGTTGTGTGTGTCTAAGAGTGTGTCTCATAGTGTGCAGGTGTGTGTGTCAGAGTGTGTGTCTCATAGTGTGCAGGTGTGTGTCTCAACGTGTGTGTCTCATAGTGTGCAGGTGTGTGTCTCAGAGCGTGCAGGTGTGTGTGTCTCAGAATGTGTGTCTCAGAATGTGCAGGTGTGTGCCTCAGAGTGTGTGTCTCAGAGCGTGCAGATGTGTGTGTCTCAGTGTGTGTGTCTCAGAATGTGCAGGTGTGTGTGTCTCAGAGTGTGTGTCTCAGAGTGTGTGTCTCAGAGCGTGCAGATGTGTGTGTCTCAGTGTGTGTGTCTCAGAATGTGCAGGTGTGTGTGTCTCAGAGTGTGTGTCTCAGATCGTGCAGATGTGTGTGTCTCAGAGTATGTGTCTCAGAGTGTGCAGGTGTGTGTGTCTCAGAGTGTGCAGGTTTCTGTCTCAGAATGTGTGTCTCATAGTGTGCAGGTGTGTGTCTCAGAGTGTGCCGATGTGTGAGTCTCAGAGTTGGTGTCTCAGAGTGTGCTGGTGTGTGTCTCAGAATGTGCAGATGTGAGTGTCTCAGAGTGTGCAGATGTGAGTGTCTCAGAATGTGCAGGTGTGTGTCTCAGAGTGTGCAGGTGTGTGTCTCAGAGTGTGCAGATGTGAGTGTCTCAGAGTGTGCAGGTGTGTGTCTCAGAGTGTGCAGATCTGTGTCTCAGAGTGTGTGTCTCATAGTGTGTGTCTCATAGTGTGCAGGTTTGTGTCTCAGTGTGTGTAGGAGTGTCTCAGGTGTGTGTCTCATATTTTTCAAGACGTGTGTTTCAGAGTAAGTGTGTGTCTCAGTGTGTGTAGGTGTGTAACTCTTACCTTTGTGTGTGCTGTACAGGGCGGCAAACGCCACCACAAAGAAGGTGGTAGAATATTTCCCAGCATTCACCAGGTGAGGAAACGCCCGCTTGGTGTCACGGTAACGGCGGAGGCACTGCACAAATCGGAACCAGGCGGGCAGACACTGGATGATGGCGCGCAGTCCGTACGAGTAATTGTTACATTTCCTGTCATCTGTATATATACACACACACACACACACTATGTGGTACAGATGTCATGTATATTAACGCTTTATAACTGAGACTAACGGTGCAGTTGTTGGTTCTGTTGGCTCAGTAGCGTTCTGGTTTGGGTTCTATGGAGTGTGTGGTGTCATGGTTCTGGTTCTGTAGTGCCCGGTACCTAAATTCTCAGGAAGCAGGCCGTCCATGTTCCCCCACTGCAGCTCCACACTGTAGAAACACACCAGGTACTCCAGATCCATCAACACAAACACCAGAGAGTTCAGCTGATCAGCCAGCCAGAAATCAGCAAATTCCACGCGGTGGAACGGCGCGGTGAACACGCGGAACTGTGGAGAGAACACGCCCAACATCAGCAAGTTCTCATAATTCAGCGTGGGAGAGGTAAGCTAACGATGCTAATCTAACAGTGGTAAGCTAATGAAGGCTAATGCACTAATGATGTCACTTACTCTTACCAGATCATTACATTTTGTCATATTGTTTCAACCAATGGCAGTGTTTTAAAGGCGGGACTTCAACTTGTTAAGAGATTGTCTTGTCTTTTAATTAATTAAATAATATATGTGATATATTTACGTAATATATTAATATAAATAATATGTTTTTGTGCCTAAAACTAATAACATATTATTAATTAAAAAAAGCCACAGAAAAATCACCTGACCATCAACATTTCAACAGTATTTTTGAAAAAATAAATAAATATGAATTTGTAATTATTTAATATTTATCAAAAGATAATATATATTACATAATTGATGATCTATTATACATTATACTTATATAAAACTCATTATGATACATGTTTATTGTTTGCAATTTAAAATAAATATAATTATTATAATTATATATAATTATTTATGAATACAATTAATTATATTATAATCATAAATAGCTTTACAATTATTTAGTCATTATTAGTATTAGCATAAATTCCCATATTATATTCTACAGTAAATCTCGTTTTACTTTCTCCTGCAACATGAATTAATTATAAACACATTTATTGTGTTGCACTTGTATGTAATGTGTTCTTTTGAACACACACACACGCGCGCGCACACACACAAACACACACAGTGGCCGCAGGCTAAAGCTGACATTTTCCACATCGAAGAATTCCATTTAATAACGTTCCTGCTGTCTCACCTCTCTGACCCGCGCACAGACCACGAGAGCCGCCTAAGTGTGTGTGTGTGTGTGTGTGTGTGTGTGTCGATAACGTTCCAGTAACGTTCCAGCCCGAGTGTGCAATGAAGGTTGTGGTTCCTGATCCAATACCAGATCGGGTGTGTTGTGGTTCATGTTCTGTTAGTAAAGCTCTAGTTCTTCATCTAATCGTAAGGTTCTCACTGAGCTGAAACGGTTCTGTTCGGTCAGTATTTGGTTTTTTTGGGTTACGTTGTTATGGTTCTGTTGAGCTGCACAAGCTATGATGCTTTGGAATCAGTACTGTACTCGTTATGATGAGTGAGTGAGGCTCGGGTTCTTGTGGGCCAGCATTGTCCTGGTTCTGTTCGAGTCAGTACTGTCCTGGTTCTGGTACATCAGTACTGTCTGTCAGTACTGTTCTGTTTTTGTGACATTTGTAACACTGTGGTTCTGATTCTGATGGTTCTGGTTCTTGTTCCGTCTGTAGTGATCTTGTTGCAGGTTCTGTTTTCTTCCTACTATATTCATGAGTGTATGTTTTAATACTGCCTCTTATTTTCTCTGTGTGTGTGTGTGTGTGTGTGTATGCGCATGTATTTGAGCCATAAATCCACACAGTAACTGAAACATAATTGAAACAGAGACTGCAGATGGCTGCGTGTGTGTGTGTGTGTGTGTCAGCTCTGACATTGTGGAAACTGGATATAAAAACGTCACTGTGTGTGGGCTTGTGATCTGCAGGTGTGTGTGCGTGTGTGTGTGTGTGTGATATCTCTATCTCAGTAATGATTGCACAGCCACAGCTACCATCTCTGCAGAGACTGAGCTGTATTCCATTATCAAACACACACACACACACACACACACACACACACACACACACACACACACACACACACAAGAGAAAGCAGCAGCGCTTGATGAATACAAGCCGATCAATTCAGCCCTGATTGAATTCATTGTCCTGCTCACCTGAGCCTAATGCATATTTAACCCTTAAAGCGAGCGTGAGCGATTCGAACCCAGTACGCTGTTTGTCTTTGTTATTTTGGGACTCCACCTCCTCCCTACCCCTCCTCACAGTGCGCCTGCACCTCCTCCCGCACGCTAGATAAAAAAAGTGTGTTCATACACAGCATTAGGCCCGTAAACAGCGAATAAACAAAGTAGCCCACACTGCTCCAGCCAATCAGGAACAGGGGGCGTGTCCTTGCTTGTGCATGTGACAGGTGAAGGGGCGGGAACAACCTCAAATTAAATTAAAAAAATTCTACATTGTTACTGAGCAGCGTGTTTCTCTGTTACATCATCGGTATTTATAAACAAACTTAGCATATGATTCACTCCTACCACACGGGATGAAAATGTGTGAATAGTTCAGAGAGCGCCACCTGTAGGAGAGTTGAGTGGATAATGGACTAATTAGCGCTGGCGGTGTTTTGAGACGAGTATAAGCGTGTGGAGTTACTGGATTTGATATTCATTTGCTCACAGAGTTTGGAGAAAAAGTCAGATTTTAATTATGTAAAAATGTGTTTGTGTTGCGTCACTCTGAAGCTTCTGCACTCAGAATGGTTTATATCTGAGGCTGATCGTCTGATCACCGGTCTCGACCGATCACACTGAACACTAGACGAGTCCGATCACACTGAACACCAGAAGAGTCCGATCACACTGAACACCAGACGAGTCCGATCATACTGAATACCAGACGAGTCCGATCACACTGAACACCAGACGAGTCCGATCATACTGAACACCAGACGAGTACGATCACACTGAACACCAGAAGAGTCCGATCACACTGAAGACCAGACGAGTCCGATCACACTGAACACCAGAAGAGTCCGATCACACTGAAGACCAGACGAGTCCGATCACACTGAACACCAGACGAGTCCGATCACACTGAACACCAGACGAGTCCGATCATACTGAAGACCAGAAGAGTCCGATCACACTGACCACCAGACGAGTCCGATCACACTGAACACCAGACGAGTCCGATCACACTGAACACCAGACGAGTCCGATCACACTGAACACCAGAAGAGTCCGATCACACTGAAGACCAGACGAGTCCGATCACACTGAAGACCAGACGAGTCCGATCACACTGACCACCAGACGAGTCCGATCACACTGACCACCAGACGAGTCCGATCACACTGAACACCAGAAGAGTCCGATCACACTGAAGACCAGACGAGTCCGATCACGCTGACCACCAGACGAGTCCGATCACACTGAACACCAGACGAGTCCGATCATACTGAACACCAGACGAGTCCGATCACACTGAACACCAGAAGAGTCCGATCACACTGAAGACCAGACGAGTCCGATCACACTGACCACCAGACGAGTCCGATCACACTGACCACCAGACGAGTCCGATCACACTGAACACCAGAAGAGTCCGATCACACTGAAGACCAGACGAGTCCGATCACGCTGAACATCAGAAGAGTCCGATCACACTGAAGACCAGACGAGTCCGATCACGCTGACCACCAGACGAGTCCGATCATACTGAACACCAGACGAGTCTGATCACACTGAACACCAGACGAGTCCAATCATACTGAACACCAGACGAGTCCGATCACACTGAACACCAGAAGAGTCCGATCACACTGAACACCAGACGAGTCCGATCACACTGAAGACCAGACGAGTCCGATCACACTGAACACCAGAAGAGTCCGATCACACTGAAGACCAGACGAGTCCGATCACACTGAACACCAGACGAGTCCGATCACACTGAACACCAGACGAGTCCGATCATACTGAACACCAGACGAGTCCGATCACGCTGAACATCAGAAGAGTCCGATCACACTGAAGACCAGACGAGTCTGATCACGCTGACCACCAGACGAGTCCGATCACGCTGACCACCAGACGAGTCCGATCACGCTGACCACCAGACGAGTCCGATCACGCTGAAGACCAGACGAGCCCGATCACGCTGAAGACCAGACAAGTCCGATCACGCTGATCAGCGCTTTATACACACTACACACTAAAGCCCCTCTAATGACGTCACCTAATTAAATGTACGTTTGTTGTCCTGAGCGTCCACACTGAGAGAGTCCTCACAATGACGTAATGTGTGTGTGTGTGTGTGTGTGTGTGTGTGTGTGTGTGTGTGTGTGTGTGTGTGTGTGTGTCTCACCAGCAGCTTGAGGAGCCAGAAGCGGGATTTGTAGTAGGCCATTTTGAACGGGTTGATGAGGAAGAGGAACATGAGGCCGTACAGGAGGAGTGGACTCGCCTGCATCGGCAGCCCGGTGGAGTCGGCATAGAGACACAACAAGATACTCACACACCATAACACACCCAGGAAACCTGCGATCTACACACACACACACACACACAGTGTTTAAAAACAGACTATTTATTACAAGAACCAGATGTAATAACAACTACAGTGTGTGTGTGTGTGTCTGTGTGTGTGTGTGTGTACCTCAAACAGGTGTTGATGAGACAGGTTGTTACGTGGGTTCAGTTCGAATATGAGGACGTGATTGACTCCAGCTTGTCTCCAGCCGTAGGTGTTGATGCCCAACAGGAAGAGGAACTGGATGAGCAGGAAGCCGCCGCGGTACATCCTCACCATCGGCCATATGTTCTTACCGCGGAAATAAAACGCACCTGCGGAGCAAAAACCTACCGCTTACAGTCAGTCCTTAAAAAAACATTTTAATGATTCATTTAAATGCAGCGCGTTCCTTATAATATTAGTCTCAATTAAAAACCACGAGCAGCATTTAAACACTACAAACTCACTTCAAATACAAGAGTTTAACATTACAGAGTTTAATTATTATTTCTAAACAAACTTATCAAATAATTCACGCCTGCCACATGGGATGAGGGTGTAAATAGTTCAGAGAGCGCCACCTGTAGGATTATAAAGCAACAGCGACATTTTACCTCCACAAAAGTCTTAAAACTCAACTCGACGGCGAGTTAGTGGGCTGAGCGTCTGTGGGCTGAGTGAGTGCGCGGGCTGAGCGAGTTAGCGGGCTAAGCGGCTGCGGGTTGAGCAAGTGCGCGGGCTGAGGGGCTTCTAATGCACGTGATATTTAACTAATAAACGCTGCTGTGTTCTGAGACTGGTGTAAGTGTGTGTAATGAGTGTGTTTGAGACTAACTCGCTTACAGTTTGGAGAAGACTAGTATGCACTAACTAGGGTGGATCATAAGCGTGTCATGAGTCTAGTGTAGTGGTTCTCAAACATTTTCTGTCACTTAAGGGGGGCGAATTTTCAAGCCCCACTTGTCAACAAATGATAACGAAATCGGCGAAGTTTACTATTTACTGAAATATCAATTTCTAAACCGATAATATCAAATAACACCTAGTTCATAACAGATCAAATACATGTGCAATTGTTATAACAGACTACTTTTTATCACGTATCTCTGGGTGGTGTGGAATCAGCTGCTCTGTAATCGTTTGTAGTTTTTTTGCACTGTGTAATTCTGTACGCAACCTTGAATGAAGCAGTTTGTACTTTGCTGTCCACTGATTCAGATTTGACCCTGCGATTCTTCTGCCAGCTTTTCTTTCAGAGAAGTCGAGAGGCTTATTAATGTGACTGGGGTGTGTTGTCTCTAAGTGTCTTCCTAATTTGTTGGGTCTCATGCTGTCTGCTACCAGCGGTTTAGGACAAAAACACACACGTGTCTCTCCTCTGCCACCACCATTCCCACCGTGAATCCAAGCGCAGGATCGGCTTCATCAGATTTACTTTTCGGCTGCTGTTTGCTTGATTGGGCTGATGGTGCTGAATCGCTGCTTTTTTGTGATCCATGTAACAAATGTATCCACTGATGTTATTCTGTCCACTACGTCGCTACTGACCCTGTTTGTGACCGCGGTAAAGTTACTTTTATATTCGCATCTCCGGCTTCAATAGCTGCGTAAATAAACCTGCAAATAAGATCCTCACATATACATATATTTCCTCACTACATTGTCTTTAAGCCACACCCACCTTTTTCTCGATTAAGCGATTAAATTATACATGTTTGAAAGCATAAACCCCATTATTCTCTACTGCGCCTTTTGTTCAGCACCTGAAGGATCAAAAGGTCTTTGTATGTGATTGTTTTGTTTTGAGTGTACGATCTTCATTGTCAATAAAGAAAAGCATGAATTATAATAGTACTTTCCTATTATTTTCCACTAATTTCCTCCCGTTCATTGCGCCCCACCTGTCATGTCTATATTCCCCACTAGTGGCGCGCGCCACACACTTTGAGAAGCACGGGTCTAGTGTAAAGTAAGCGAGTAACGTAGGAAAGTGCAGTGCTGAATGAGACGCGGCCGAGGTTCAGAACTCATGATTACTGTAACACTAGTGTACGACACTGTAGTGTGCTTTAAGGCTGTAGTGTGAGGAAGAGGACGGTACCGCTTAGGATGAAGGTGACGGTGAGGACGACGAAGATTCCGCAGTACAGTCCGACTCTGAACGTCGTCCATGCCGGAGCGGGCTGAGAACGAGAAACGCAGCACAGGTTAGGTGTATGCAGGTTAGTATATACTGTATGTGTGTGTGTGTGTGTGTGTGTGTGTGTGTGTGTGTGTGTGTGTGTGTGTGCGTGTACCTGTGCCGCCCCCAGTGGTGGGACTCTCAGTCTCTTCATGGCCCTCTGTCGGTCTCCGCCCTCCAGCTCTGTGGTTACCAGGGTCTTAAACACACAGGGTCAAAGGTCAAAATACTTTAACCAAACCAAGTGTGTGTGTGTGTGTGTGTGTGTGTGTGTCCAAAGCCATTCTGTATTACTGATAACCAAACAGGGCTTAACATATAAGTGGTGTTTGCGGTTTGGGACGCGGCCGACTAGATTCCAAACACACACGGTCCACATGCCACCTCTTTCCCGACGCAGCCTGCAGGTGTTGGTGGTGTACCAGCTGTGTGTGGTTTAGGACGCGGCCGCACACAGCTGCCAGATGCTGTATTAGCTACTCACCACTATTTAATAAAACACTACGCGGTTTGGGACGCAGCCAAGTAAACACGCTAATCTACACCTGCGAACTGTGATGGGCCGCGTCTCAAACCACACATTAGGATGACAAAAGATTGCGTCCTTATAAGCTTGTGCTATCAATCAAGTGATGCTTGTTTTGCTACAGTGCTTCAGTGGTTATGGTAGTATCACATAAATTTTATTAGTGTGTGTGTGTGTGTGTGTGTGTGTGTGTGTACCTCTGTCTCAGAGATGAGCTGTGTAATCTTTTTGCACGTGTAAAACGGCGCGATCTCCACGTGTGAGATTCGCCAGTCGGCTCCGCGCTGCGTCTCCAAGATCTTATCATGCTTCTTCAGGATCTTACGGAACCCAGTGAAGTTCAGGTTCTGCAGAGGAAGGCGAGGAGAACCAACAGGGTTACCTCAGATACGCAGACATGATGAGGACGAGGAGAAAGTGGACAGTGGGAGGGACAGACAGAGGGGCAGAGCGATAGACAGGCTCTGCTGGAGGATAACGCTCAGTTAAAGACAGACAGACGAAGAGACAGGCGGAGAGACAGATGGAGAGACAGACGAAGAGACAGACGGAGAGACAGATGGAGAGAAAGACAAAGAGACAGACGAGTGTACCTCGTAGTTCTGCAGGAGGATGAGGTAGAGACAGACAGAGAGACAGATGGAGAGACAGACGGAGAGACAGACGAAGAGACAGACGGAGAGACAGATGGAGATACAGACGAGTGTACCTGGTAGTTCTGCAGGAGGCTGAGGTAGAGACAGATGGAGAGACGGAGAGACAGACGGAGAGGCAGACGAGTGTACCTGGTAGTTCTGCAGGAGGATGAGGCTGAGATAGAGAGACAGATGGAGAGACAGACGGAGAGACAGATGGAGAGACAGACGAGTGTACCTGGTAGTTCTGCAGGAGGCTGAGGTAGAGAGACAGACGAAGAGACAGACGGAGAGATAGATGGAGAGACAGACGAGTGTACCTGGTAGTTCTGCAGGAGGATGAGGTAGAGACAGACAGAGAGACAGATGGAGAGACAGACAGGTGTACCTGGTAGTTCTGCAGGAGCATGAGGCTGAGGTAGAGAGACAGACGGAGAGACAGACAGAGAGACAGATGGAGAGACAGACGGAGAGACAGACAGGTGTACCGGGTAGTTCTGCAGGAAGATGAGGCTGAGGTAGAGAGACAGATGGAGAGACAGATGGAGAGACAGACGGAGAGACAGACAGGTGTACCTGGTAGTTCTGCAGGAGGATGAGGCTGAGGTAGAGAGACAGACGGAGAGACAGACAGAGAGACAGATGGAGACAGATGGAGAGACAGACGGAGAGACAGACAGGTGTACCTGGTAGTTCTGCAGGAGGATGAGGCTGAGGTAGAGAGACAGACGGAGAGACAGACGAAGAGACAGACCGAGAGACAGACAGGTGTACCTGGTAGTTCTGCAGGAGGATGAGGCTGAGGTAGAGAGACAGACGGAGAGACAGACAGAGAGACAGATGGAGAGACAGACGGAGAGACAGACAGGTGTACCGGGTAGTTCTGCAGGAAGATGAGGCTGAGGTAGAGAGACAGATGGAGAGACAGATGGAGAGACAGACGGAGAGACAGACAGGTGTACCTGGTAGTTCTGCAGGAGGATGAGGCTGAGGTAGAGAGACAGACGGAGAGACAGACAGAGAGACAGATGGAGACAGATGGAGAGACAGACGGAGAGACAGACAGGTGTACCTGGTAGTTCTGCAGGAGGATGAGGCTGAGGTAGAGAGACAGACGGAGAGACAGACGAAGAGACAGACCGAGAGACAGACAGGTGTACCTGGTAGTTCTGCAGGAGGATGAGGCTGAGGTAGAGAGACAGACGGAGAGACAGAGAGAGAGACAGATGGAGAGACAGACGGAGAGACAGACAGGTGTACCTGGTAGTTCTGCAGGAAGATGAGGCTGAGGTAGAGAGACAGATGGAGAGACAGATGGAAAGACAGACGGAGAGACAGACAGGTGTACCTGGTAGTTCTGCAGGAGGATGAGGCTGAGGTAGAGAGACAGACGGAGAGACAGACAGAGAGACAGACGGAGAGACAGACGGAGAGACAGACAGGTGTACCTGGTAGTTCTGCAGGAGGATGAGGCTGAGGTAGAGAGACAGACGGAGAGACAGACAGAGAGACAGATGGAGAGACAGATGGAGAGACAGATGGAGAGACAGACGGAGAGACAGACAGGTGTACCTGGTAGTTCTGCAGGAGGATGAGGCTGAGGTAGAGAGACAGACGGAGAGACAGACAGAGAGACAGACGGAGAGACAGATGGAGAGACAGATGGAGAGACAGACGGAGAGACAGACAGGTGTACCTGGTAGTTCTGCAGGAGGATGAGGCTGAGGTAGAGAGACAGACGGAGAGACAGACAGAGAGACAGACGGAGAGACAGATGGAGAGACAGATGGAGAGACAGACGGAGAGACAGACAGGTATACCTGGTAGTTCTGCAGGAGGATGAGGCTGAGGTAGAGAGACAGACGGAGAGACAGACAGAGAGACAGATGGAGAGACAGATGGAGAGACAGACGGAGAGACAGACAGGTGTACCTGGTAGTTCTGCAGGAGGATGAGGCTGAGGTAGAACTCGCTGAAGGCCAGTTTCAGGTCTTTGATGTTGCGGTGTTTGTTCCTCTCCTCGTGGCTCAGAGCCAGAACTGTCTTCCTGCCTTTTCCCATGAAGCTCTCTCTCTGAACGTCCACAGAAGACTGCAGCTCGTTCTGCAGCGTGGAGAAACGCCGCTGCGCCTCTGCTAACTTTTCTACACACACACACACACACACACACACACACACACACACACACACAGGAAAGATCATTGCTGAGATCGCTCCTTGAGCAGTTTTTTATTTCTGAAGCAGGTTGACCTGTATACCTGTATACCTGTGCACACACACACACACACACACACACACACTGTAACGATACACCCTTTACTTTCCCTTCACGGTGTGATGGTGGTACAGTGACACCTCGTCCCACCCGCTGCTCCTCACACTCGTCCTCCTGCAGGGGAACCGAGCTCCTGATATAGACTTGGCATTCCTGGAACACTTTCAGGAGTGTGTGTGTGTGTGTGTGTGTGTGTGCGCTCGTGTGTGTGTGTGTGTGTGTGTGTGTGGAGAGTAAACAGGCGTCTCTGTTTCACAGGAAGTATAGGCCGGCAGATCAAGTTGCGCAGACGTGTGAATACCGGGCAGTGTGTCACCGAGTGTGAGAGAACCCCAGACTAAACACACTCTCGGGGGACAAGAAGAGTGGATCGGGCATTAAATCCACACACACACACACACACACACACACACACACACACACACACACACACACACACCTCTGCATAATGACTTCTGACTAAGCAAATAAACAAATTTCCTATTTGTGTGCATGTGAGTTTGCAAGTGTGTGTGCGTGTGTGTGTGCGTGTGTGTAAGTGTGTGTGTGCGTGTGTGTGCGTGTGTGTGAGTGTGTGTAAGTGTGTGAGTGTGTGTGTACTCCACCACGCCCACACTATTAATAACCAGACAGAGAGACAGAGAGAGAGAGAGAGAGAGAGAGAGAGGGGACTGGAACAGGGGCACATAAGGGTCAGAAAATGATTAACTGTGTGTGTGCGTGTGTGTGTGTGTGTGTGTGTGTGTGTGTGTGTGTGTGTGTGTGTTGGGACAATATGAGTGTGTTTCAGGTTTAGACAGATTACTGCCAATGCAAGACTTCCCAGAAGAGAGGTTTGTGTCATCGGCAGCTAATTGTAATGTCCACACACACACACACGCACACACACGCACGCACACACACACGCACACACACACGCGCACACACACACACACACACACGATTTATCACTCACTTATCATGCGACACTAAACCTGAACTGTACATATTACGAACACGAGTTAAAAATAAATCTGTGTATTTCAGAGGAGAGTGTGAGCTTGGCGCTGAAGGTCACACACTCCGTTAAGGACATGCAAAATGCTGACCAAAACACACACACACACACACACACACACACACACACATTGATAAGGCTGGTGTAAATGGAAGGTAGTATTGAGGATTGAATCACATTCATTATAAATTTATAGGGTTCTTTTAAACACACACTTTCTCTCTCTCTCTCTCTCTCTCTCACACACACACACACACATACACACACATACACACACACATACACACACATACACACACACGGTCATGAGGTTTATGAAGATCATTTACCTGAGTAGAACGTGTTGATCTTGGACAGCTCCTTCTCGCATGTCTGAAAGAACTTCTCCTCAAATTTAGCGTAGTATCTCTTCACCGCATCCTCGTCCGTCACTGAAACAACAACAACACACACACACACAGGTCAGTTTGAAGAACCCTAAAATCTTTAACACCAGTGTTGGGGGACGTTACTTTTTAAAGTAACTAATTACATTTCAAAATTAATGTCATTAAAAAGTAATCCGTTACATTACTGCGTGACTTTCTGATAAAGTCACTAGTTCGAGTACTTTTCCATTGCAGAAATGAAAACTCCTTTGTGCTTCCTCGTGCATGTTGTTTTGGTCAAGATGCTTGTTTTGGTGCATGTTGTTTTATAATTATTCTAGAATCATCACTCAGTGAAGTTTGGCGCATAATCTGTTAACTACTAATACCCCTATCTCACCTATGCGGTTTCGCGCAGTGGCCGTAAGTACGGTTCATCATGATTCACCGCCAGTTTCGGCGCTGTGATCAGGTTTCCATCTTTCTGGTCCTCGCGGACCTTGCAGAACTTCATGGAACATCAGGCGGTCACTCGCGGCGGCTCACAGAGCCTAACACGCTTCTCACCACGAGTCAAACCGCGTAGGTGAGATAGGGGTATAAGAGCAGGAATAACAGAGGGGGCGGGTTATCGGGGATGGGGCATATAAGGCGACTTTCACACACACACACACACACACACACACACACACACACACACACTAACGGAATCGCTGCTGTCACGCTCACGGATTACATAAATTATATGAATAACTGATTACATTTTTGAAAAAGTAACTGAGTGCTTGAATGGCGGAGCGAACGCGTTAGAGTACTCATTACATCAAAAAAGTCATCCGAGTCCTCTAACGCTACTCTTACTTTGTAACGCCTTACAGCCAACACTTTTATCCAACAAAGATAAATCCACTGGGTGTTATTAGCTGCTAGCATCTGGGTAAGTTAGCGCTTAGCTCTGTGGTTAGCGTGTCGGTTAGTTAGCGTGGGGTTACACAAGGATGTGCTGTGATTAGCCTGTTTCTCTTTCACTCCCCCTTAATCATTCTATTTTTCTCAAGCTTTCTCTTTCCCTTTGTCTCTGTCTCTCATGTTCCCTGTCTCACTGTGATGATGTCTCTGTCTCTTTCTCGCTCTCTCTGTCAGTAGCATGGTGGTGCGATGTGTGCATCTGTGTAATGCGGTCATTACTGTGTAAACCCTGAGACATTTTTTTCTAGGAGAGTGAGACAGCTGTGAGGTTTTCTCTAAGAAAGAAAGACAGCTGTGAGTTTTTCTCTGAGTTTTCGATTCTGAGACAGAATCGTCCTGTCTCTTATTTTCCATCTGAACGGCTCACTCAGCGCTCTCCTGTCGCTCCGTACTCTCTCTCTTTATCTACTCAATTCAGCAAACATTCAATCATGTATGAGTGTGTGTGAGTGTGTGTCTGTGTGAGTGTCTGTGTGTGTGTCTGTGTGAGAGTGTGGGTGGGTGTGTGTGTGTGTGTGTGTGTGTGTGTGCAGAGATAATTTACAGGTTTTGATGTAAATCTGTATCTTCACTCGATTTGAAAACCGACCTGAACTCATAAATCACCTTCTGCAGCACTGAGCACTAGTTAGAGGACTAGTAAAGATTAGAATGGAGTACTAGTGACTAGTAGAGTTAATTACTCCATCACAGCAGACCTGAACCCGCGCTTTGTCAGTGCATGAACATGTAAACAACGCTTAAAGAAGCAGGAAACCAGATTCTATTTGTTTATTTGTTTACTTGTTTGTGTGCTTGTTTACTTGCTTAGTTGGATTAATAATTTTAAAATAAATTAAATGAAAAAAAAATTGCATCATTAAAATATGAAGTGGCAAAACGAATCATTTGAAATTAAGTAAAATGTTTTGGGGGAAATTTAAAACACTGGATTTAAAACATTTTATTTAAAAAGATGAACAAAATAATCAAATCAAATCAAACAATATATATATATATAAACTAGGTGTCACATCTGTGCCACCTCAGTCCGGGAGAGAGAGATCGGGTTCACCGGATTACTGAGCCGGCGCTTTGTCCCCCCCTAGTGTGTCTACGTGTGTACTTGTTATCAATGTTTAAAGCAAATTAAGATCACCTGTGTCCTCCCTGTGTGTCTCTATTTAGGTCGGCCGAACCCGTACACACCTGTCCGTTCACCGTCGTGCACTCATTGTTTGTACATGTCACAGAGCCTAACAAACCTGTTCGTTTCTTCTCTCCCCCCAGGACTGAGGTATATCAGCAGAGCGAGGCTGGATTATAGACCTAGGTCAAGGTCACGGCTGAGGGAAGCTCAGCCATACTCCGTTCACGTTAATTTTGTCAGTGGAACTGTGGTCTAAAGTAAAGACCCACATCGTCACTACCAGCCTGCCTGCGCCATACCCAGCCTGGGGAGTGTTATTTTGTTTGTTTTCTTTTGTTTGTTGTATATATATTAAATAAAGGCAAAGTGCTTGAACACCCTGCGTTTGCGTCCGTCTCCAGTGCTTGAAGGGACATGACAGATGAACGGACCTCACAGGACGCAGCAGGGATCCCCCTGCCCGAAGACGACCCCCCAATGTACGAGTACCTCCGGTACCAGCAACGGGAGATCGACGGCCTGGCGAGAGCGGTTCACGACCTCGCCTGTAGCGTGAGTCAGCTCGCGATCGCCCGACCTCCCTCTTCTCCTCCGCCTCGGCGCGCCGCACCGTCCCCACCACGCTCGGCTCCCCCGGAGAGATACACGGGGAATCCGGAAGGATGCAAGCGGTTCCTCATGGCCTGTGAGCTCTACCTCGCTGATTTTCCAGAGCTTGCTGAACAAAAGAAGATCAGCTTCATCACTCAGCAGCTCACAGGGCCAGCCATGGACTGGGCCGCAGCAGTGTGGAGTGCGGGGGGGGACATTACCACCAGGTACGACCGGTTCATCCACGCCTTTCGCGCGGTTTTTGACCATCCCGATCACGGCAGGTCGGGAGAACAACAATTGCTTAGGCTGAAGCAAGGGGCCAACACTGTGGCCGACTATGCGGTCAAGTTCCGTATCCTAGCCGCGGAAAGCGGGTGGTGTGAAAAAAGCTTGTTAGCCAGGTTTCGAGAAGGACTGCAACCAGAAATCCACCTGGAACTCTCGTGCCGCGATACAGGTATGGAACTGAATGAGTGCATCAACCTGGCTATCAAGTTGGACCAGCACCTCCGCGGCCAACGGCGTCACACCCCCGCGAGAACATCGGGGTGGGGGTCCGAACTACGGAACCGCGCCGGCATCAGCCAAGCACCCCGACCTGAACCGCGCGATGGGGCGAACCCCGAACCGATGGACATGAGCTCATCACGCCTGTCCACCCAAGAGAGGCAGAGGAGAATGACTGAGGGGTTGTGTTTGTACTGTGGGGGGGGCCGGCACCGAGTCAGCTCTTGTCCCCTACGCAAAGTAATGGCTCACACACCACCGCGCACTCATCATCCTTTTGTTTTACAAGCCGTATTGTCTTATAATAATTCTGATGTGTCTGTTTTCCCCCTTATAGACTCGGGTTCGGCCGGAAACTTCATCTCCCCATCTATCCTTTCCTCGCTACGAGCTCCCGTGTCGAAGCTTCCGTTGCCGATCACAGTGAAAGCTCTGGATGGCAAACAATTGATTAATTCGCCCGTTGAGTATCTCTCCGCGACCCTTCGATTAGCTTTCCCCGGTCATACCGAGGAGCTAAAATTTTTTGTGCTGCCTCGAATGAACCAGTCCGTCGTGCTGGGCCTCCCATGGCTCAGCTTACATAACCCGAATTTTGATTGGGCCAGGTCACGCATCACATCTTGGGCCCCACGATGCGCTAAAACATGCACGCCGGCTGCATTGTCGGTCCTAACCACATCAATAGAGAGTCCGCAAGCCCTAGTTTCGGTCCAGGTGCCATCCGAGTACGTGAAATTTAGGGACGTGTTTAGTGTTAGGGCAGCCGCACGACTTCCCCCTCACCGACCGTGGGACTGCGCGATTGAGCTTCTGCCGGGGAAAGCACCGCCTTGCGCACGCGTTTATCCGTTGTCCGTGGTGGAGACCCGGGCAATGGAGGAATACGTGAGGGAGGCTCTCCAGCAGGGGCTCATCAGCAGGTCCACGTCACCAGGCTCGGCAGGGTTTTTTTTTATTGAAAAAAAAGGCGGAGGTTTACGTCCCTGTATTGATTACCGTGGGTTAAACGCGGTCACAATAAAATACAAGCACCCGCTGCCACTGGTGCCAGCCGCGATCGACCAACTCCGAGGCGCTTCCATCTATACCAAACTTGACCTCCGCAGCGCATATAACCTCGTTCGTGTTCGCAAGGGCGATGAATGGAAGACGGCGTTTAGCACGACGTCAGGTCATTACCAATACAACGTGATGGCTTACGGACTGGTAAACGCACCTGCGGTGTTTCAGGGGTTCATGAATGACGTGTTCCGGGATATGTTGAACCGTTATGTGATAGTGTACCTGGATGATATCTTGATATACTCGCGGTCATATTCCGAACATGTCTCTCATGTGTCCGCCGTCCTTTGTCGTCTGCGCGAACACGGGCTCTATGCTAAAGCGGAGAAATGCGAATTCCACAAGAGGGAGGTTGCATTTCTCGGCTACCGCATAGGGCCATGGGGGGTCGAGATGGAGGTGGCCAAGGTGGAGGCGGTCCAACAATGGCCGGAACCACGGTCAGTCAAGGCGCTACAGAGCTTTCTTGGGTTCGCCAATTTCTATCGGCGTTTCATTCGGGGCTTCAGTACGATGGCAGCACCACTCACTAGCTTGTTAAAAGGGAAACCGAAACAACTACCCGCGCTTTCACCGGAAGCGCGCACGGCATTCCAGCGCCTAAAAACAGCATTTACCACCGCGCCCATATTAAAATTACCTAACCCGGAGAAGCCCTTTGTAGTCGAGGTCGATGCGTCGGAAGTGGGTATAGGAGCGGTGCTGTCACAACGCCAAGGCCATCCCGAGAAACTCTATCCCTGCGCCTTCTTTTCCCGTAAACTAACACCTGCCGAGCGCAACTATGATATCGGCAACCGCGAACTGCTAGCAGTAAAAGCGGCGTTAGAGGAGTGGCGGCATTGGTTGGAGGGAGCTAAACACCAGTTCGTGGTACTAACTGACCATCGAAACTTGGAGTATATCCAACAAGCCAAAAGATTAAACCCTCGTCAAGCCCGTTGGGCGCTGTTCTTTACCCGCTTTCAGTTTTGCATCACTTATCGACCGGGATCTAAAAATAAGAAAGCGGATGCGCTATCCCGCTGTTTTCCGTTGCCAGATCAGAATTCGGACCCCGAACCGATCCTGCCCTCATCACTCGTAGTGGCTCCGATCATATGGGACATCGACGCGGAGGTAGCTCAAACGGCTCGGTCCAACCCCGTGCCGGAGGGCTGCCCCCCGGGCCGAACGTATGTTCCGGAGACACTTCGCGAACGAGTGATAAGAGAGGCCCATTCTAGTCTAGCTTCGGGACACCCAGGCATCACTCGCACACTTAGACTCCTGGAACCAAAGTTCTGGTGGCCTAAGATGCACGAAACCGTAAGAACAGCAGTTTTATCTTGCGCTGTCTGTGCAACAACAAAAAATCCTCGTTGTCTGCCAGTTGGGAAACTAATGCCCCTACCCACACCTAACAGACCGTGGTCACACATAGCAGTGGATTTTGTAACGGATCTGCCGGTGTCAAAAGGGTACACGACAGTCCTAGTAGTGGTGGATCGTTTCTCAAAGGGTTGTCGCT
>CM059213.1:36613723-36628723 GCA_030347435.1 Clarias fuscus
CTCTTCAAATAGGGCAATGAGAGATTTAACCTTCCTTACAGCTCTGTTCTGACTGCAGCCCACGTGTGTGTGTGCGTGTGTGTGTTTGCGTGTGCGTGTGTGTGTTTGCGTGTGTGTGTCAGACTGCTGCGTGGGAGGTGGGGGTCGGAGTAGTCTTTAAAAACACTGGATAAACTTAGCACAGAGCTAATGTGTGTGAAAACCCTTGACCATGCGAGACTGTGTGTGTGTGTGTGTGTGTGTGTGTGTGTGTGTGTGTGTACGTGTGTGTTCCAAAGAAATGTCTATGAACGTCTTCATCTGTCAGTTTCTATCTCTCTTATTTTCTCTCTCTCTCTCTCTTTCTCTCTGTCTCTCAGTGACTTTATGTAAATTATGTATTTGAAACTATTTTGAAACTCCGCCCCTCCCTCTAGGGTTCCCTTTAAGCCACACCCCCAAACACACCAAAAGACTGGACAGGGCTTTCTGTATGGACAGGTCACATGACTGCCAGGAGCGCTCACAGTGCCTGTTTCACTTCCTTTATTTCCACATGTCTTTACTGTACACCTCATGCCCCTCCCATGCCCCGCCCATCTTTACTTACACACTCTCTCTCTCTCTCTCACACACACACACACACACACACACACAGAGTGAAACAGTGTGGTTTGTGCTGATGAAGTGATGTCCATATCTACATAATTATAGCTTTTATGGAACATAAATTACCGTCGTCATGGCAACAGAGGTAAAGGGTCGATCACTGTCGGCATGGCAACGCAAAGTGGGTGGGTCACTGCGGATGTCTTTATAAGAATGACAAGCGAGGAAGAGGGACCTTGTGTGTGCGTGCACATGTGTGTGTGTGTGTGTGTGTGTGTGTGTGTGTGTGTGTGTGTGTGTGTGTGAGATGCAGTCTTTGTTCTACAGACTTGTTGGACGCTGTAAGTGAAACGTGTGTAGCTGCTAAGCAACGACCTGCACCTCGTCACTCACTTCCTGAAAACAAACTAACGCGTTTTACGTGCTTTACTCACAAATAAAACATTTATTTTCTTTAAAAAAAAAAAAAAAAAAATCTGACTACAATGAATGAAAATAAAATATTAATATGATATTATTAATATATAATAAATTATTAATTTTTTAATTATTTAATAAAACGGTAACCTTCGCCAGCGTTTGTGTTCGATAAAGAAAAACTAAGGATTTATTATTTAGAATGATAAAATAATTTAGACTATATTTAATTTTTTTTAAATATTCACAAAACTTTGTGAAATTATTTAAACGGAATTTATAATACGTCTATTACTAAATTACCATTAAATTATAACAAATAAGTTCAATATCAAATTATATGTATAAATTTAACATTTAGAATTATAGCATAGATTTTTACTATATTACATCATTATATATCACAAATATTTTACATTTAATTTGTGTATTATTAAATTAATGTATACATATTAGTAATTATTCATAATTAACTGCACTTTATTTTATATATATATATATATATATATAATTTATTTACAATTTAGATTAAAATATTTTTTTATTTCATTATGAGATTTAAATGATGATTTATTGCACTACAAAATGACTAAATATAATTATATACTAATTGCTATAAATTCTGATAATGGTCATAACCTCTGCATTCGCTGTACAGAGCGCCTGAGAATTCAGTCATTTTTATGTATTTTGTGCACAAAGAGCTTCACAGGGAGCGACGTCTCCTCCGAAATGTTTCCGAAAGGTGTATAGTGATTAAGAACTTAGTCACATGACTTTGGCTTATTATAATATTTAAATGAGTAGTCACATGACTCTGGTTCATTATAATGTCAGGAACACGTCTGACGCAGACAAAAGAAAGAGACGCAAACAAACAGACAGAGATTGTGTGATTAAAGCCGAGCCGTAACGTGTGAGAGTCGAGTTCGCGCAGAACAGCAGCTTTGACAGAAATCATGTGGGTTGTATTCACTTTGCATAAATGTGCATAAATTAATTTTTAGACTTTTCATGTTGCTGGTCATTCCCATGCTGAAACAGAAACGTCACTTTTATACCTCTGGATCGTATTTATTTCAAAACTTTACAGTCATATTTATGTCTTAAATTTCACAGCAAACACCAAAATTCTCAACACAATTTACCTCTCTGGCACAGAAAATAATAGCAATAATAATAATAATAATAATAGTAAACAAAAATAAATGAAATCTAAACAATGTTATGATCAGTTACGAGGGTGAGTTAACAGAAAACCTGCATTTTTTCATTTTACTTTTAATTTCCTGAAAATAAGTTTCACAAACGTGTAAATTCTTTCCCGCATAAACTTTAATCTTGTTTAATGTAAATGTTTCAGCGCTTAAGCGGTTCACAGAAAAAGTGCTTTGACTCTAATCCTGGTCGAGGTTTCATTCGCCTCACCGCGGGTGAGTCACTGCAGACGCTTCCCTCATTCGAGGCAGATTTCCAAATCAGGATCGTAATCATAAACACTGTGATGTTAAAAATATTTACAGATGTTAGACGATTGTTAGATTAGGTAACACAGCTGTTAGATTGAATTGTTAGATGAAAAATAAACTGATGTGAATTACATTACTGCAACAGTCAGAGTGTGTGAAGGTTTGTGGTGACGTTTTAAAGCCGTCCAGACGTCTACATCACAGTTTATTAAAACATGTTTTAATATATTAAAAAATATATAATTTAAAGAAAAGAAATTAATGAAACAATGTAAATGAAAATGAAACAACAAAAAAATGTCATTCACACACACACACACACACACACACACATTTATAACTAAAATATGGTTAAATAAAGGCAAGAAAATTATTTATAAAAATGAAGGATGAAGGAAATTAAAAAAGGAAAGGTTAAGAAACACTAAATTCGACATATAATAGAAATAAAAAATACATTATTATTATTATTTTATTTTAATTGTAGTATTATCACGTATTTATTCCTAAATTTCATTTGCATTTAAAAACAAATCGGACTAATCACAAATAGTTTGAGTTTTATCAGCTCTAAACACTAAACAACATATTAAAGAATTATTTTATTTTAATTGTATTTACTGATAGAATGATATTGATCAAATATTATTTTTTATTGATTTATTAATTAATGGCTTAAGTATTTAAAATATTTTGCATTAAAAATCATTTTTACTATTACTGCTGCATGTGTGAAAAAACTCACACAATGTTCAACAATCTGTATTTGTTTGTTCATTTGTTATTGCTGTAACACTACACGATGATTTGTAATAACAGACAGTGATAATGAATTTCTTCCTAAATTGCTCCAGTAATAATTGAGATTCGGATCAGTGTAACAGGCTGCTGAGCGATGAGGACCGCCTCTGAGGAGTGTGTGAATGAGGAGTGTGTGATTAGCGTGGGCTCGTTCTGTCTGATTGATAATATAAATGTTGTACGACGCGCGACGTGCCTGCTAACGACGCCGTTAATCCTGACTGCTGTCATTACTGCTGTCCGCACAGATAAACCCTGAATTAGCATTCAGAGTCGCGCTCGAGACGAGCCATTTCATTCCGCTGTGGGAGAAACGCAAATTATCCATGAATGACTAGCACATGTTAATAACGAGAACGAGAGACACTTACAGAGACAGAGACAGCGAGAGAGAGAGAGAGCGAGAGAGAGAGAGAGAGAGAGAGAGACTCCTGAGTGGTTCTCAGGTATAATGGAGCTTTTAGCATGTCACTCATTCCCAAGGCCACTCACATAACATGGCTGTTCTGTTACCAGGCAACACGACAGATCGCCTGGATACCAACCGCATCCCTCCATCCATCAACCAATCAGAGATCGGCACAGTCACACTGGACCCAGTAACCTTTAGAACCACCAACCCCCAGTGCGCAGGTCTGCTCCGTGTAGTTTCATAAACAAGATTTGCAGCTCGCAAACGCACAACTCTAAACCCCAATGCAAAACTCTAAACCCCAACACACAACTCTAAACCCCAACACATGACTCTAAACCTCAAACGTACAACTCTAAACCCCAACACATGACTCTAAACCTCAAACGCACAACTCTAAACCTCAAACGTACAACTCTAAACCCCGACACATGACTCTAAACCTCAAACGTACAACTCTAAACCCCGACACATGACTCTAAACCTCAAACGTACAACTCTAAACCCCGACACATGACTCTAAACCTCAAACGTACAACTCTAAACCCCAACACATAACTCTAAACCCCAACGCACAACTCTAAACCTCAAACGCACGACTCTAAACCCCAACACATAACTCTAAACCCCGACACATGACTCTAAACCTCAAACGTACAACTCTAAACCCCGACACATGACTCTAAACCTCAAACGTACAACTCTAAACCCCGACACATGACTCTAAACCCCAACGCACAACTCTAAACCTCAAACGCACGACTCTAAACCCCAACACACAACTTTAAACCCCAACACACAACTCTAAACCCCAACACATGACTCTAAACCTCAAACGTACAACTCTAAACCCCAACACATGACTCTAAACCTCAAACGTACAACTCTAAACCCCAACACATGACTCTAAACCTCAAACGCACAACTCTAAACCTCAAACGTACAACTCTAAACCCCGACACATGACTCTAAACCTCAAACGTACAACTCTAAACCCCGACACATGACTCTAAACCTCAAACGTACAACTCTAAACCCCGACACATGACTCTAAACCTCAAACGTACAACTCTAAACCCCAACACATAACTCTAAACCCCAACGCACAACTCTAAACCTCAAACGCACGACTCTAAACCCCAACACACAACTTTAAACCCCAACACACGACTCTAAACCCCAAACGCACGACTCTAAACCCCAAACCCCAACGCACAACTCTAAACCCCAACACATGACACTAAACCCCAAACGCACAACTCTAAACCCCAACACACGACTCTAAACCCCAACACACGACTCTACACCCCAAACGCACACATCTCTAAACCCAACCGCACAACTCTAAACCCCAACACATGACTCTAAACCCCAACACATGACACTAAACCCCAAACGCACAACTCTAAACCCCAACACATGACTCTAAACCCCAAACGCACAGCTCTAAACGCACAACTCTAAACCCCAACGTTTAGAGATGAAGCTCACAGTTATCAGTAGACACAGTTTGAGAAGCAGTGCTGCTCGAAACACTCCAGATATCACATTTCATCAAACCATTACACACACTCACTCACACACACACACACACACACACACACACACACACACACACACACACACACACACAAACTGAGCCCTTTCAGGCATAAACACAGCTCTAACAGCTATGCTAATGTTGGCTGACAGCCCGAGTGATGCTAACTGCAGTGCCCGTTTGATCGTGCAGGTAAAACGTATCGCAGCCCGGAGGGGGAAACATCTCTCCCTTCAGTCCTGTCACAGAGAAAACCTGCAGCGAGACAGGTGCAGCGTTCAGTGTGTCGTTAGCGCTTAGCGAGCATCAGTGAGGACATATGAACCTGCCGGCTCATAAACCCTAAAGCTAAGTGCTGTGTCAATAACGCTAGCACAGACCATTAATCTGAATCTGTGCGCTGGAGGTAGAGAAGCAGGGAAGGCTAAAGTTCCAGCACCTCGTCAGTGAGACGTCATCCAGAAAAAAAGTTAAGGACCAAAGTTAAGACGTTTGTGAAAGTTCGAATGGCTTTGATTCAATGGTGCTGGAAAACGATACATGAATGAAAACGCACAACATTTATTAATACTACTATGACGCCTACATGCAGTTTCACACAACTCATTTCTTAATAGCTGCTTCCTGATTTAATGCTCTGCTCAATTACAACCGTTCATTACTTTCTGACTCGGAGGCGTTATGTCACGAGTCTTATGGTTTGACAGAGCAGTTTATGTGTATTTACGCTCCTCAGCAGCAGGTTTCCTGTGGCTATGTGGCTAGCGCTAATCACTCTGACCACCATGACACAGGTTTGAGTGTCTGTCATGGCATCGGCTTAACCTCAAAAAAAAAAAAAAAAAAAAAAGCTAGTATTTAAAATTCATTCTCATGACGCAAACACCACGTAATTGTCATTTGTGTCGACCACCAGGGGCGGCTTTTGTGTAATAAATGTAAAATATAATACTGTATAAACCATTTTAGGAATATGTTTACGTTAAATATTAATTCAATTAATTTGATTAAATTAATTCTAACTTTCAGAAACTTGCTAATACCAACAGGTCCAGTGTGTGTCATGGTTCCACACTAACACTGACACACTGGTGTAACAACCAAAAACGTCCTGCTGGGATCGTGACTGTTGTAGTCGCTTCATGGGCTGCGTTCCAGTCGGACCAGTCTGAGCTCGATGTCCTGTTTAACACTAAACACTGATTTGAATTACGCAACATGATCACGTTTAACAACATTCACTAACCTAGCCGGCCCTGAACAAAATTCTAGCTAGTTAACCTCCTAGATCTACCTTGCTAATTTTTACAAGCTAGTTAGTTAACACTATTAACATACTATTTTGTCGTACAGATGAAGCGGTTTAACAAAAATATCAATACATATTACGATTATCTAATGAACAACCAGTGAAATAGTGATGTGGTTAAAAATATATATATAAAATCTTCAAAGATTATCATATTTTTATTTTTAAATATATATAAAAACTTATAATATTATTTCTTATATAATATTTGCATAATATTATATAATTTATAATATAATTTCTTAATTAAGATTTAAGTCAACGCAGTTGTATTAAGTCAGTTGTATTTGTACAGCGCTTTTAACAATGGAATGTCAGAAAGCAGCTCTACAGAAACTATACTAAAGTAATAAAAATAATATGAAATTCTAGATTTCAACTTAATTTTTTTGGTAAAAAATATTGACTCATAACTTTTAATATCTAGCTCATAGTTTTATGGCATGGTATAGAATTTTACAGTAGATATACACACTATAACATAAAACTGTTATATTACTGCAAATAATAGACACTAAATATGAGGGGGGAAAAGCTGTAACAAATGTTACAATAAAAAAAAAAAGATCACAAATTTTTGAATATGTCTATAAATTTCTATATAGAAAAGCATAAGGTGACGTACTTTATAGTGGTATTACGATTATAGCAACATTTCACCCCGCTTCATTTTTTACTATAATGCTACAATTACTAATTGTACAATTGTACAATTAAACCCTGAGGTTAGTTTTAAACCTGACTGCTGTTTTTAACAATCAGCCAAAAATTATCCAGTGTCTGTGTAAACTGTGATTATTTACACACGACCCTCGGTTAGCTTGCATTAGCTGTGACATTCGAGCCTCCTGCTTCATGAACGCTAAGCTAAGTGCTGCGTCAATAACGCTAACACGAGCCATTAATCTAAATCCGAGTGCTGAGCGTAGGAGGGCTGGATGAGATACGAACTATATTAAATAAATAAATGAATGATGACACAGCATGCTAAATGAAATGTAGCATGGGTCCTAGAAGGTTTTAATCCAATATCTGTGTAAATGACGTGCGTGTGTTTATTCTTCTTCACTCTTTTGTCCTATTCATTTCATTAATTAGCTTTAAAAAAAAAAGAAAGAAAACTGCTAACTGACGAGTAAATCATGAGCATGATCTCGTGATATCAGCACTTTGTTTAGTTTCACTTCGACCTAAAGGTCTGCTTAAAGCCGAAGCAGAATGAGACGCTAATGGAAGCAATTTCCCTTCTGCACGAAAGACATAAAGACTCTGACAGTGAACACACTCTGGGTTTGAGAAGGTGAATGAATAAATAAAGCGGTCTGGCTGAAAGAAAGACAGAGAGAGAGAGAGAGAGAGAGAGAGAGAGAGAGAGAGAGAGAGAGAGAGAGAGACAGGGAGGAAGAGAGAGAGAGAGAGAGAGAGGAAGAGAAAGAGAGAGAGAGAGAAAGAGAGAGAGTGAGAGCCATCCCAGAGGAGAGGCTGCCTGGCGTCGATAAGAAGAAGAAGAAGACGGAAGGATGGAAACGACCTTGAGTTTCTCCGAAAGGAAAATAAGGAGGTAAAACACAAACAGGCTGAAGCAAGAAAATCGCCGCACTATGTGACTCCAGCTGATAAACACTGCAAAGTTGGGCTGGGGATTAAATACTGACACCATCATACACAATACTGAACTGATATCATGGAACATAAGAACGAATAATCATTTCTAAATGTTGCATAAAAACAAATGAAAAGTTGAAAACCCACAGATCACCTTACAGCAGCCTTAAGCATCTAAAGCCCAGAAGTTATATGAAAATCACACACAAAGAGGCGGAGTTTGCCTGAATTGGGGCGTGTCTTAATGACACTCTCGCCTTTCACAATTTATGTTTAGGATGTTACATACAACACACAAACACACTACGGAGCGTCATTCTAGGAGAAAATCAAACATCCACAAAGTTAATTAATTGATGTGTAGTATGGTCACTTTAAAGGGCACGTATTTACAAAAGATTGCAACGAATTAACAAAAACGTTATTCTTTTATTAATTGGAATTTAACACATGTGAATAGAAAGTGTGATAAAAATCCTAGACCTGACCTGACACACGCATAAACATTTTATGACTTTGTTGTAAGCTGTATCTTCATTAAGGCTTTGTTAAATTGTATACATAACATAGCGACATAATTAACCGTCACTGCGTTATGTATACAATTTGGAAATAAAAAACAATACAGAAAACGGATACAAAAATAAACTCCAAACATACAATCACAAGAAAAACTTATAAGACAAAAAGAAAAGAGACGGTAACAGGTTCATAAAAATTTTAACAGAACCACAGCTTGTGGAACAGCTTAATTCACACAGTTCATTTAACATTTGTAAAAATCCATGAATGGAGACAGACACACAAACACACACACACCCCTGTTCCCTGTAATGCTATCGTCCCGCTGTAATGTAAGTCCAGGTGAAGACGAGGCCGGCCGGATGCAGGCTGATTGAATCACACGGGGAAATGGGTTATAATCTGATCAGTGCTGCATTCCCGCACTTAGCTCTGAGCTTTGTAACTGCACACACACACACACACACACACACACACATCCCACACACACACACACACACACATGATTTCTGGCTCAACCATCTTTTTTCACTAATATAGGTCTAAAATAGTGCGTTCTTATTGGCTGTGAGTCGATTCCGAAAGCGAGATCATAGATTAGGGCTGATCATAAACAACCTCCACCAGAGACAACAGCTACTAATCCCACATCACAGGTGGGAATTACACTTCACAGCATGATAGTGTGTGTATGAATGAGAGAGAGAGAGAGAGAGAGAGAGAGAGAGAGAGAGACCTTAAACAAATCCCAATCCACCTTTACACTATGACCTTCACCATTACTTTTTCTTATAACTTATTATTATGAATATTTAAAAACGTTAATTTAGCTATACTCTCTAACACTTTAATGTTAGATATAACTTTAGTGTTGTAGCTATAATGCTATAATATTACAGTACTACACTACAAATTTATTATAAAACTTTATAGCTAGCACCTAAGCTGTTGTTTAAACACTACAGCTTAAATTTTAGCTATAAACTATACAATTGTACATTATACATCTATTATATAAAATTTCATTTAACAGTAGAACTCAGTAACTTTACTATTAAACCCTATAATTTTACTATAGCTTTAATTATAACATTGTTATTTACAATAATACATCATTTTAAGTCCATAAATATTCTTTTACAACTTTAACAATAACTATAGACATTTACTACAGCTATAACATATTATAGCACTATGGCATAAGTTAGTTGTAAAGTTTAAAGTATGTGTAGTATAAAATTTTATTTGCAATAGAACCCTCTAAATGTTGCTATAGCTATACCTATTCACTATAGGTATATAACATTTTTTAAATAAAGAAATACTTGATATTTACAACTACACCATAACTTTTAAAAATGTTTTTCAACTTTCTAACTCCATATGTTTAGCTAGAACTTTACTACTACTGTTATAACTGTACATATAATTTTGTAACTTTACAGGATACTTTAACATTATATAACTTTATAATTATTTAGCATTTTTTTCAAAGTTGGACTTTACTACACTACAATTTTATCATATAACTTTATAGCTAGAACTTAAGCTGTTGCTTAAACACTACAGCTTAATTCTAGCTATAAATTAAAAATTTTACATTATACAGCTATATATTTTACATTTTTACATTTGACAAATTTTCACCTATAAACTTTAATTTATTTAACAATAGAACCCTATAGCCCTTTAGGTACAACATTGTTATTGTTGCTAGGTTATAACATCTGTAACAAAATATCACACTACAACTTTACACTTTATAGATATATAAAAATAATTTTGCAAGCAACATTAAATTCATATTAGTCATATCTTTAGTAGCTTAACTATAACTGTATAACTTTGCACAACACCTTTACAATTTTATGATAAAAACATATAACTAAATTTCCTATAGCTGTAACCATTTATAGCACTATGGCGTAAGTTACAGTTATAAAGTTTACAGTATGTGTAAAGTTTAATTTGCAATAGAACCCTATAAATGGTGCTATAACTATAACTATACATTTATACATAAACTTTAACTATAAACAAAAATTTAACTATAAACATTTTACATACATTTAGAAATACAACTTTATACAAATTTACTACTACACCATAACTTTATAAAAACTTTATTTAAAAAATTTTCAACTTTCTAACTTCATAACGTATGTTATATAAGAATTTTACTTATACAGTTATAAATGTACAGTACATAAACTTTTGCTACTTTACAGGATAATTTAACATTATATACCTTTAAACAGCTATATAATAAATACATGAGTATAAAAGCTATGTACTTTACACTAAAACAATATAACTTTGTTCTAGAACATTAGACTTTACACTGTACTGTAAACCTGATTAAGTTGGCAAAACTCAAAAAATTTGAGGTAATCAGTTACATCAATTTTTTTACGTAATGATGGTTCCAATTTTAAGTAAACAGAACTACCAGTTTTTGAGTTTGTTGTACTCATTCATACTAATCGTTCTTGACTTGCATTATTGAGTAGCCTAACTCATACTATTTGATAGCAATTATAATTTTTTTAGTTGTTGCAAATCAAATAAATTGTTATTGGTCTTTCAGCTGCTCCCGGCAATGGGTCGCCACAGCAGACGATCTGGTCCGCACACAAGCTCGGCACAGGTTTTACACCAGATGTCCTTCCTGACGCAACCCTCCCATTTTATCTGGGCTTGGGACAGGCACTTTATCCAGTTGTTGGGAGTCGAACCCGGGCCTTTCACATGGCAGGCGAAACACCCACCACTGTGGCACCAGTGCCCTATTGCCCTGATGATGTCAGAATCGCTAGGCTGAAAGATTTTACGTTGGTGGAACTTTAAGGAGACAGTTACTGTAGCTTAAAATATCAAATTTGTTCAGCTATCTTGAAAAGTGTCATTTCTACAAACTCATAAATACCAAAAAGTTCTAAATACTCATCAAGGTCTATTAATTTGAACTAATTGTAATTATTTAAGTTAACAGTACTCATTATGTTTAATTACTTTGAGCATTAGGGTTTACAGTGTGTTTACAGGAGCCTTACAGTGTGTTATAAAGGCACCACAGTTTCCTTTTTTTATTTTTTTACATAAAATGATGTGATTTTTTAACAAATATTCATAATTTAATTATAATACTAATTAAATGCAGTCGTAAATATATGACTATAGGCATTATTAGATACGAATTACCCAATATTGAACTAAGATAATAAAATCGCATCTATTTTTAGTATTACTGAAAAACAAGGAAAGCTATGGAATGTTTTTAGTACACACACTACACAGAAAAACCTTTGTGATAAAGTCGTCATGGTTCTGTGGAAGATATTGGTAGCTCTGAAAGCAGCAGCAGAGGCATAAACACACCGGCCAATCGGAGAGCAGCACCACACTATTCCCCAGTCCCTATTTCCTGTTCAGTGGCACTGAGGGAATCATTATACTTATACTACACGGTACTAAATATAGAGAATACACTGCTGGGGATTTCCTGTAATGGATTTATTGTTATTGTCATTGTCATTTTATTTTAATGGATTGAGATGAAACTATAAGAGTAACACAAGTATAACTATAAAACGTCAGGAAACTGTTGAATCTGGCCGTTTTACTGCAGCACCGGCAGCAGCAGCTTTTAATGATTTGATTGGCACTAATTAATTTGTGCCCTGAGATTCGGGCATGCTGGGAAGATAACGAGCTTACAGATGAATTGTTTGAACACTGAGATTAATTACAGTGCGAGTTTTTAAAGCTGGATTCAAATGAGGAACACTTGACAAACAAGACAACATGAAGCAAAACGTGAACGTAAAGACAGAGAGACGAGAGACAGACAGACAAATAGTTCATTATAACCTCCAACTGTTTTACAGTAAATAGAAACCTAATATTTTTTGGAGGACGATTAAAACCACAAAGTCCCAATACTGTTACCACATCTCTCCATCTCTCCTTTCTGCCTTTGCATCCTTTACATCACCACCCCCACCTCTCACCCTCTCCGGGGTGTATTCTGTACCATCTGTGTGTGTGTTATCCTGACTCTCTCACATTGAGAATAATGTTACTGTGCTAATTAGCTCTGAGTAACACTGAATGATAAAAATCACTGTGAAAGGGAATGTATTATTATTATTATTATTATTATTATTATTGATCACATAAGAATACTGTCACCAGCCAAAAGGAACGTACAATATTTAAGATATTAAAGGGGTGTAACCACTGCTCCTGATTCTGGTTGCAGGTGTTGGTGTGTGAGGTGAACGGTCTCCCTCTAACGAGCGCTCTGGATGTACTTCACCTGAATTAATGATCAAAGCCAAGCAGACTGCAAGCTGTGGCCTGGAAATAACCAACAGAAGAACTACAACGTCTTTATACGAAACAAGTGGCAAAATAAACTTAAACATAAACCTGGTGAGGAACTCATCGCCAGCACCAGACGCTAAGCCACAGAGATGGGACGATATGTTCTTATTCTCACTATGATATGGTTGTGTTTCGGACTTCATTTCCCAGAGTGCACCTCTGTCTCGTGATGTGATGGTTGCCACCTGCGGCTCGGTAAATCATGGGTGCAGACAGTCCTCGGGTTAGCCAGCGAGTTGTCTCGAATCTGGTTTGTTCTCTTTGTTTTTGTTATCACGATTTCAGAGTAAAGTTGTTATGGACCTCGCTTGTGCAAGTATTATTAGGTATTAGTCGTTTTGTTTATGCTACAAGTCCTGTTTTGGTTTGGCTTGTTTAAAACTTCAAGACTTTAATTCTTTACATTTGTGATTATGCCTCGTCTGATTTCATCAAAACTTGACAGAATCGATACAATCACAATACACTTAAAAGTTTTATTGATAAAAATATTCAAATGCAGAAGAGCTGCGCTAATTGAATATTTAAAGAAGAGCTACAGTATATACAGTACGCAGCAAAGTATCATTTTTAAAATATATATATAAAAATTCAAATAATTGAGAGAAAATTGTCACAATATCGTGGTTGCGAGTGCTTTACTGCCGCACAATTGAGTTTTTTGCAATAAAGATATCTATTACATATAATAAAACTGTACAATGGGCGTCTCAGTACATTGAAGATATTTGTGAAAAAAAAAGGTTTGTGGGGACGTACAGTAAGATGAGTAATAGATGGTTTTTGGAATTTTTGTCTGTCTGTTTGTGCATGCATCACATAAAAGCTACTGAAGGAATTTTAATGGGGTTCTCACAGGTGTATTTGGCTGAGCTTGATGTGACATATAGGCTTTGTTTCATTGTGGTCGGCCCACGGGAAGAGAAGATACACCACTTTGACATTTAAATAGAAAACACCCTTATATCATAAAAAAATAAACTTTGAAAAAATCATTAGTTCATCTCAAAATTCAACAGTACAACAGCGCTGTACATTTTTTATACACGATTATGAGTGTGTAATTGAAATCTACTTATTAAACTTACACCTTCACTGCGTGCATGTCACGTTAACACAAAAATGTTAGTTCATTCCAAAATTCAACAGATGGCGCTGTACAGCTCATGAGTGTCGCGGCCACAGCTAGCCTGGACAAAAAGTTATTGAATAGGAAACGTTACATTTTGCAGAAAAGTTTGAGAAACTGAGCGTGTGCAAAGATCCTGTCCTGTTATCTTAATTGTGAAAATACAATACATAGCGTGAGACCAAGCGAGACATATCGTCAAGGTTTTGTATCACGACAATTATGATTTTTATACTTTTTTCCCATTTATACCAGCAGAGTGAGATTAACGGCTCTTGTGATAAAATCACACTCACTATGGGACACCAAGGAATTCAGATGCAATAAAATTACAGAATTACACTGTACAGAAATTCATAAATAAATAATATATAGGGCAAGAACTATCTGTGTGTGTGTGTGTGTGTGTGTGTGTGTGTGTGTGTGTGTGTGTGTGTGAAAGAGAGAGAGAAGGAGAGAACACTGCCTGTGCTGGTCTATAGGAGGTGGCAGCGCTAACATATGCTCAGTTATTTCATGTGCTGCTTGTTAGAAACACACACACACACACACACACACACACACACACACACACACACACACACAGAGTGCTGCCAGGTCTGCTGTGTGTTACTGTGTATCATGTATTGCGTAATGTAAAAAAAAATGAAGAACTCAGTGATAGCTAAAATCTTGGACTTAAGAAGTGAGGATCTGGCAACCGTGCACAAAATCTGTTTCATCCTGTAACATCAAAAGAAACGAGACAGAGACAAAAGTAGAGGTTTTTTTTTCGCTCATTCTTTTTTTTGTGTCCTAAATATTCACAAATCCTTGTTAAAA